>CM046662.1:58741581-59201581 GCA_025594165.1 Tamias sibiricus
ACTAGGAATATCAGGGACATATCTCAACATTATAAAAGCTATTTATGCAAGGCCCAGAGCTAACCAGACAAATTAGCACTATTTGCTGATGACATGATAATCTACCTAGAAGAACCCAAAAAACTCTACCAGAAAAACTTTTACAACTAGTAAATGAATTTGGCAAAGTAGCAGGATACAAAATCAATACCCTATAAGTCAAAGGGCATTTTTTGTACATCAGTGACAAAAGCCTCTGAAAGGGAAATGATGAAAACTACGCCATTTACAATAGCACCAAAAAAAATAAAATAACCTGGGAATCAACTTAACGAAAGAGGTGAAAGAGCTCTATAAGGAAAAATTATAGAACACTAAAGAAAGAAATCATAGAAGAGAACTCAGAAGATGGAAAGACCTACCTTGCTCTTGGATAGGTAGAATCAATATTGTCAAAATGTCCATACTACCAAAAACATTATCATACAGATTTAATGCAATTCCAATCAAAAAACCAATGTCATTCTTCAAAGAAATAGAAAAAGCAGTCATGAAATTCATTGGAGAAATAAGAGGAATAGCCAAAGCAATCCTGAGCAAGAAAAGTGAAGCAGGTGGCATCACCATACCAGACTTTAAATTATACTATAGAGCAATAGTAACAAAAACAGCATGGTATTGGCACCAAAACAGACTGGTGGACCAATGGTACAGAATTGAGGACACTGAGACTAATACATATAATTTCAGCTATCTTATATTAGACAAAGGCACCAAAAATGTACAGTGGAGAAAGGATAGCCTCTTCAACAAATGGTGCTGGGAAAACTGGAAATCCATATGCAACAAATTGAAATTAAACCCTTATCTCTCACCATGCACAAAACTCAATTCAAAGTGGATCAAGGACCTAGGAATTAGACCAGAGACAATACGCCTAATAGAAGAAAAAGTAAGCTCCAATTTCCAACATGTTGGATTCGGCTCCACGTTCCTTAATAAGAATCCTGTAGCGCAAGAATTACTACCAAGAATTAATGAATGGGATAGATTTAAACTAAAAAGCTTCTTAGCAAAAGAAACAATCAGTGAGGTGAATAGAGAGCCACCTAATTGGGAATAAATATTTAATACATGCACATCAGATAGAGCACTAATTTCTAGAATATATAAAGAACTAAAAAAACTTAACACCAAAAAAAACAAATAACCCAATCAATAAATGGGCTACAGAATTGAGAAAGCACCTCTCAGAAGAAGATACACAATTAATCAACAAATACATGAAAAAATGCTCAACATCGCTGGCAATTAGAGAAATGCAAATCAAAACTACTCTAAGATTTTGTTTCACTCCAGTCAGAATGGCAGCTATCAAGAACACAAGCAACAATAAATGTTGGAGAGGATGTGGGGAAAAAGGCACACTCATACATTGCTGGTGGGACTGCAAAATGGTGCAGCCGTTATGGAAAGCACCATTGGAGATTTCTTGGAAAACTGGGAAGGGAACCACCCTATGACCCAACCATCCCACTCCTGGGTCTATTCCCAAAGGACTTAAAAACAGCATATTACAGTGACACAGCTATCTCAATGTTTGTAGCTGCACAATTCACAATAGGTAGGTTGTGGAACCAACCTAGATGTCCCTCAGTAAATGAATGGATTAAGAAAATGTGATATATACACACACAATGGAATTTTACTCAGCAATAAAATAAAATAAAATAATGGCATTCGCAGGTAAATGGGTGAAGTTGGAAGACATAATGCTAAGTGAAGTTAGTCTCAAAAATCCAAGTACCAAATGTTTTCTGTGATATAACGAGGCTAGTTTACAGTATTGTTGGATGGGGGTACATAGGAGGATTAGAGGAACACTAGAATGGTCAAAGGGAAGGGAGGGAGCAAGGGGGGAGGGAGGGGGAGAAAAGAAAAAACAAAGTTGGTTGAATGAGACATATCATTTTCCTAAAAGTTTCCTAAATGCATGATTGAAGACCTGAATTGTACGAATATACTTTGTATACTAACAGTTGTATGTAAAAAGATGCTATATACGGGTACTATGAATTGTAATTATTATAAATTAAAAAATAATTTAAAAAAAAGAATGTAAACAAAATATTAAATGATCAACAAACCATAATATTCCTAATGCCTTTAAGTTGAAACTTAAAATTCAGAAGAAACTTCTGTTTAAAATACTGATTTAAGAGAAAATTAATGAATTGGAATATAAATCTGAAAAAATTCTTTAGATTATAGCAGAAAGACAAGGAAATGGGCACCTGAAAAAGAGATGAAATCATCTGGGAAAGACTAGAACCGAGACTGTGGAAATAGTGAAATTAGCAGTGATAGACAGATATTCAAACAGATATTCAAACAGCCATTAAGTAATTTTTATAATTAAATACAACACAATTCTCTTGTATTTGAGTTAAAACTCCACTCTTCTTTCATTCCTTCTGTGAGTAGGCTGTCAGTCATTAAACAATAGTAGTTTAAAAGAGGGAAAGATTTTGGATCACAGTTTTGGAAGTTTCAGTCCCTGGTTTCATGGTCAGTTGGTCTGTTGCTTTGGGGCCTATAGTGAGGTCGTATATCATGGCAGGAGTGTGTGGCTGAGGAAATCACTCGACACATGGCATCCAAGAAGCACAGCGACAGACAGGATGGGGCCAGGGTCTCCATATCCCTCTCAAGGGCATACCCCCACTGACCCAACTTCCTTCTAGGAGGCCCTGCATCCTAAAGGTTTCACCACCTTCCAGTAGTGCCGAGACTAAGGCACCAGTGCTTCAACACATGAACCCTTGGGCAACATTCAAGATCCAAACTAAAGCATTCTTCAAATCTATTTCAAGACAACACTACTCTAGGTAGAGTAGCCAAGAAGACAGGCTTCTCCTCTCCCTACTGACAAAAATAGTTTGCATCCTACCTTTCTTCTCATATGAGAACAGGTCAGGGTCCAGATTTACTGACAGGATCAGGACATTTGCCTTTTTCACATATCCTCAGCCTATGATATAGAAGATCTACTCCTGACAGCCAAGGAAAGTCCCCGCCTCCCACATGACCCCTATTTGTAGTATAGAAGATCTAGTTCAAGCATGGTGAGATGGGAATGCTAGATTTCCAATTGCTCTGTGCTAGCTCCCTGTATGACAGATGTTCTGAACTTGAAGGGACAAGCTGAGAAAACCAGGGGATATATTGCCCAGACCTACAGAAGGGTCACTCATGGAGACTAGCAGGGATAAAGATAGCCAAGAAGAGTCCTCCTGAGATCACAGACATCGTGGAGGTAAAGAAGCCTATGCATATTTTTTAGACTGAATGCACACAAAGCAGCACATAGGGCAAATGCCAAAGCCACATACAGACCTATTAACACAGGAAGGAAGTGTCACTGGCACAAGATTTTTAAACACAACCTCCAACCAAACACTGAACAACATAGTGTTTTAACTGGGGGGCAACTCCTAAGAAGACAGGCATAAAAACAAAATGATAAGTAAAAAATTCATAGTTTTAAAGTAAAATGAAATGAAAATTTTACTAGAGAGATTCAGTAGTAGATATGAGCTGCAAAAAAATCAGTGATTTGAAAAGAAAGTGTGAACTGGAAGAACAGCAAGAAAGAAAAGTGAAGAAAAAAAAGAATGACGGGCACCAGAAAAATATGTGGTAATGCAGAGTGTACCAAATACACAAGGGGAGTGCCAGGGGGAGAAAGAAAAATGTTAAAGGGTTTTTTTGAATAAATAGTGGCTTAAAACTCCCCAAATTTAATTTAAAAAAAAAGAAAGAAAGAAACCCTCATTCTATATATGTTAAGAGTCCAGTAAACTCCAAGTGAGATCAATTTAAGGAGATACACATCAGGCATATCACAGTTAAAATGCTATCTGCTGAATATAAAGAGAAAATATCAAAAAACAATTTGAGAAAAATGACTCACTATTAAAAGGAACCTTGAGTTGGAGTTTCCTTGTGGGTGATGAATTATTTTCCATGTCTACTATGGTAATACTTACATATCTCTATGAATAGAATAAGATCCATTGACTCATAAACTTTAAATGGGAGAGTTTGTCATGTTAATTACATCTCATTAAATATCTAAAAAATAAAAGCAGAATTGAAACAAAAAATATGAAGGCCAAACATTAATATTTAGTTCAAGAAGGAAGGAATGAGAATGTGTGATAGAAAATATTTATATAAAATCCTAGCTGGGATGTTGTACACCAATTCTCAGATTCAGGGATCTCATGGTTCCACATCAAAGATAAGTAAGCAGTAATTAATGCTAAGATACAGTGTAGTGAAACTGGACCAGCAACAAGAAAAGCAGTAAAATTAGAATTTATGGAAAGATAAAAAGAGCGTTATCTAAGAAATGATAATTTGATTGCTGAAGTCTTTACTGTAAATAACCCTAACAAAATTTTTAATTTCTATGCATTTCAAAATTCAAATAGTGTATTTTAAAAATGTATAAGTCAAAAACACTACAGAAGTTTTAAAATTACTTAAAACTGAATATTGATAAATTCTACATATCAAATTTAAGAGAGTAAAGGTAATGTGACCTTGAAAGAATTTTAAAACATAAAATGATACAAAGAAGAAGTGCTAAAAAAAAAATGAGCTAAGTTGTTGCAATGATATGTGCTTTGCTCTGCTGTGCCTGGTTTCAGTTGTACTACAGATGTGAAAATTTGTAATATGTTTACTTTCTTAAAAATATAAATGCCAGCCGGGCGCGGTGGCTCGCGCCTGTAATCCCAGCACTTTGGGAGGCTGAGGCAGGAGAATCGCGAGTTCAAAGCCAGCCTCAGCAGTGGCGAGGCACTTAACAACTCAGTGAGACCCTGTCTCTAAATAAAATACAAAAAAAGGGCTGGGGATGTGACCCAGTGGACAAGTGGCCCTGAGTTCAATCCCTGGTACCAAAAAAAAAAAAAAAAAAAAAAAAAATATATATATATATATATATATATATAAATGCCTTCCTTACAATTGAGGAGAGAAGTCTTAATTTGGCAGCTTTGGAGTGCTCAAACCCTGCATATTCTGAAGGCGCCAGACCCTTGAGTGGCACCTGGGAGGTAACCTCTAGACCCTGGAAATGTCCTGCCTTGTAAGTACATTTGGGGACCTGGGATTCTGGGGACACTGCATCAGCATGACCTCTAGGGGGTGGAAAAAGCCTTGGTAAATTCAATCACATATGCTCTCCATGCCTCCATAATATACACTCAAAAAAACCCTAGGCCCCAAGGATCAGGTGAGCTGCTCTGGTAGATGTCATCATATGTCACTGCAGAGAGACTTGAGTACCATCTGTGCCACTCAACTAGGAAAGGACTCCTGGAAGTTTGAAAGCTTTTATTCCTTGTCCATTCTCCATTCCTTTTAACTTGACTGGTTTTCATGTTTTTGTTTTTGTTTTTCCACTGTAAAAAAATCATAACTACAAGTGTAAGAGTTTTTCTAATTTCTGTCAGTCTTTCAAATGAAACCTCAAACCTGACAGTGGCCTTTGCAACTGCTGAAACAGCTGCTCCAAAATTTATCATTGAAGAGGTATGTTTTGAACCTTATTGGTATAGGTCCCTCTTTATTCTTAAATATTTAAGTTTACATGATGTACTAGAAAACAATTATGTATAAGCATTTGAGTTTGTTTCTCTCTGTGTTACTTGCTATGCACAATAAGAGTCTGTTTCTGGATGGATTTCAAATATGAGTTTTTCCTTGAAGCTTTCAAGAAGATAAATGAATATAATTTTATTAAATTTATGAAAAATCTTAAAAACAATTTTAAAAATATTACTCATGAGTTTATATATTTTGTATTTTTGTTATTGAATAACAAATAAGGAAAGATCTTAATTTAATAATCCAAAATTTTCTATTCTCTTTTTGTTTCTTATAGTGAAAAGAGAAAAAACATCAAATCAAAAGTTGATCCTTTGGGGGGGGAAATATGCAAATTTTTATGGTATTTACCAAGAAAAGGAGACACAGATTATCAAACTCAAGAACGAGTGCAAACAGTTCACTACAAAAATTCAGTGATGAACAATTTTGTGCCAACAAACATCCAAACACCTAAAAAGATAAAAATCAAAATACTAGAGACAAAACAAAATCTAAATAGATAAGAAATAATGATTTAATCACAGATCTTACCACAAAACACAAATAAATAAATAAATAAATAAAGCACCTATGATGTACCTATGTTCAGAAGCTTTCACTGGTCAACCTTTCAAAAGATGAATCTGCATTTCAGGTAGAGAGAAAATGCCCCATGTGTGACATGACTTAGAAAAGAAAGACAATTATGATCATCTAAAAATAGTGGCAGCTGAAGTGCAAAACAATCACATTCAAGATCAATTCAAGAAGCAAAATCTTGAGAACTTGATAAGGATTTTTGATGGTAAGGTCTAAGACTCTGTTCAATCTCCTTGCTGCAGTGAACGAAATAGTGTCAGGCTCATGTGAAAAGGGTGGGCACTTGTATACATTCAGTATGAAGTGTCTCTGGGGTATCAGGAGAGAGTCAAACAGGCTGGTAGAGACACAATTCTTAATCTCTTCATTGATGATGTAATAATTCCCATTTTCAGAGAGAATACACTATGTGGCACATAACAAAAACCACTAATGTCTGTTGGGACATTCAGAGGCAGACACTCTTAGGTTTGTTGTGTAATGAAAATGAGGACCCCAACTTTTTACAGCTTTTATGTCAGTCTCTGTCAGCAGTATCTACCTTCAACAGTCACAAGATGGATGCTGCACCTTTAAGAACCTCCTTAAGAAGGAGGCATCTTAAGAAGGAAGAGAGAACTCAGAAGTGACCTCTTTGCTTTTCTCTGAATTTGAATCTTTCCCAGAGGCCGTCTTCCAGAAGACTTTCCCTTATATCTCACTGACTAGAAATGGGTCCAGTTGTACTCTTACAACTATTACCAGTGATGCCAGGATAAGTGGCCTGGAGTCTGAGATTGGGAACATTGTCGTCCAAAGAAAAGCAGAGCGCTATTCAAGAAAAGGGATACTGTGTAAACAAAAGGTCTTTGGCAATTAAAAATTATAAGTCATTCAGATCAACAAGAATATATCAAATTGCCTGGGTCCTGTGTTACATCGGCTGATATTAAAATGTAAAAAGCCACAGTCCTTAAGGAGTTTATAGTCTCTTTATGCATCTCAACAATTAGTTAATGATAAAGTTACTTAAAAAGTGATAATGGGGTGGTATGTGGAAAGATGGACAAGTGGACATTATACTCACAAAGTAAAGGAAAAAATTACCATTAACTGAACTTCTCTATGCCTGCTTAATAAACATGTTGAATAAATTGAGTATAAAAAATGATCACACATAGATGACATCAGCAGATGCAGGGGTAGAATGAGAACAGAGTATCTTTCATCAGGTATCAGCAATGTGAGTAAAAGCAAACCATTGTAAAATCTTGTTACATAACCATACTGTCCCCCATGAATAATGCATTTTATTATATAAACTTCTATAATATAATTTTGGTCACATTTAGCAAACATGTCAATCAAATGTCACACTATTGCTCTTAATTTCCTACTGGGATGATTAAGAAAGCTGTGCTTTTTTGGAGATAAGGCTTCATTCATATAGGGGAGGCAATATAAGAAAATGATCTTGAAATTTTCTGCAATGTATTTTAAAATATCTCATTAAAGGGAAGGGCTATTTTTCAGAATTGAGGGAAAAATATGTTAATTGGGGAAGCTATTTTGTAATGCCAATTACATCAACATAGTGTGTTTATTCTTAGTGTATAATATTCACCAGATTTTCAAAGTCCCATGGAAGAGTTCTGCAGCAGGAAGAAAGGTCTAATTCTAATTAGAAGCGGGTTGATCAGAGGAATTTATTTAAGGGGGATTAACTATCCTTACAGAAATAAAAGGCTAAGTTCTCAATTCCTTCATAGCTTCAAAAGGAGTCCCAAGCAAATAAAACAAGTAGAATGAAGAGAAAGGAAATGGAATCTGGCTCCATTTTTCATCTTTCTGAAACCATAGAAAACAAGGGTAACTGCCTCAGGGCAAGACAATTAGAGAGGCTGAGTTACAAACATGAAGGAGTAACATTGACTATTACACTTTCAGCTTATCTAAAAAGCTTAAATTATTTCTTTGCAATAAAAACCTTCAAAAACAAAATCATTGGAAAATTTCTTGTTTTCATGTGGGACTTTTAAATCTATTTGATCTTACCACATATTATACTCTTTTGTATTAGCGTGTGTCAGTAAAGTATATTAAGTTCAAAGGTGGTGCTTGCTTAATTAATGTTTGAATTTCGTGTGTTACTGCTCGTATGTCAAAATATTTAAAATATGTTTTCACTTTCTATATTCAAATTTTACAACAGATTACATAGTAACTAAGCAAGAACAGTTTCAGAAAAACTGATTCCATGACTTATAAATTTGTCATAAGAATGTCTTTTTGAGAGAAATAATTCAAACTCTAGATAGATTTTCCTTGTATAATAGAGAAATAAAGCTTTTAAGAAATTAACCATCAACTCAAGACTACAGGAAAATTTTCTATAACTCTTTTCTATATTTTCAAAAGATCTCAGATCTTCCTCTGAGGACAAATGACACAAATTCAGGCTCTCACAGAGCAAATAAAATTTATTTCAAATTAGTATTTAATTTGGTAAGATTTGTTTTCCTTGAAAAAAAATTTATATTGAATATAATAATTAATATTTGTATTATTTTTAGGCTACTGTGTGAATTCAGAATAGTAAATTTGCCTTCATAGAAACATTGGATTGAGATTAATCACTTTCTAAATTTGCTTGCTGCTGAAAATAAAAATCACTTCAAAATTATAAAATTACATACTTTAAAAAATAAGATACTGTTTTCCAGTTTAGTATAACAAATGATTTTTATTATTTTAAAAAGTATATGGAAGTAATAGATAATTTTCCCCACAAAGACAACAGTACAGGTAGGTACCACATAAAGATTAAGAGAGGGGGTTTTAATATTTGAGTACTCTCTAGGGGGTATTCCTTATCCTTCTGCACCTGCCAATGGAATCTTGTTATACGCAATGTTTAGAAACTTTCTCTCTTTACCTGACATACATTGTAAACTTTTCATAGCTACCCTGATTTTAATGACTATAAGATATAACATGGGGTGCTGGGGTTGTGGTTCAGCGGTAGAGCGCTCGCCTAGCACACATTTGCAGCCCAGGTTCCATCCTCAGCACCAAGTAAAAATAAAGGCATTGTGTACAACTAAAACAAATGAATAAACATTTAAAAAAAAAGATATAACATGGTATCATATGATGGAATCAGTTCATCCTCTTTCTAGAACTCCAGTTCTTTTCTTGCAGGAGCATGACAGACTATGAGTATTTGTCTTCGGTTCCCTGTATGGAATATTCCTAGAAGTGAAATTCCTAGGCCAGAGGTTGTGGATATTTAAATTCTGATCTACGTCCTATATTCCCCTCAAAATGTCCTATTTCACCAGCGAGTATGAAAGGGCCCATTTCCTCACTTCTTGTCCAAGCTGTATCATTAAACAATACTTTTTTCTAGCCAGGTAACAAAAGGTATCTCATTGTGATTTTGCTTTGAATTTCTTAAGAATGTTTGACCATATCTTCATAAATGGACATCATTTGCTTTTCTCATACTATGAAAACATGCTATGTTGGGTCTTGAGAGCCAAAATAGCAACAAGAACAAAACACATATTGCTTATGATCTATTTAACAAAATATTTTTCTTTGTTGGTTCTTTGCCATGTATGTGTTACTGGGGTTTGAACACAGATGCATCAACACTCAGCAAAATCCCCAGTCCTTTTTAAGTTTTTTGAGACATGATCTCACTAAGTTGCCCAGTCTGGCCCCAAACTTGTGATTCTCTTGACTCAGGCTCCTGAGTAACTGGGATTACAGGTATGTATCATGACTGGCTGGTTTTATGTCTTATCCAATTTATATCTTGTGTACTTATGCAAATATGTCAAGATTTTAACTTTTACATGACAAAATACATTTATGTGTATAGGTTCCAAGTTTCTATCATAGTTGTTAAAGGCAAATGTTTCAAGACTAAGAAGATATTTCTATTAAAAAAAAAAAAACTTACATAGCGCACTGTTTTTGTGTATGGACATCAGGAAAGATAATTGTTCAGAACCATAAAAAAATCACATTGACAAATTCTAAGCTGAGTAAGAGGCACACACACAAGTTTATTAACTAACCCAATAATATACTTAGGGAGTATCAGATTAAAATTTTAAGACTTCTAGTGAGATTATTGTTTAATTCCTTTAACATTGACTTAAATCTTCATATCTTAAAAATTAGTGACTACATTCCTACATCCTTGAAAATCAAAACTTATTAAAAAAGTAGATTGTTTTAGCTCATGCAGAGAGAAAGGCACAAACAATAAACAGCATATTCAGCAAAAGACCTACTTTCCTGGACCTTGTAGCCTTTGACCTTTATGCATGGATACAGAAGGTGAAATTAAAAAAACAAACAAAAAAACTGAATTTATTTAGAAGTAAGTTTCAATTAATAATAAAACAATAACAATTCATTTACCATTTACTGGTATGTTGAAGCACCTGTACCTAATATATATTGTCACATTAAATATTTCCTACAATTTAATGAGGTAGGAACTGAGTTCCTATTTTGTAGATGTTAAACTTAGAAGGGTTAAATATTTTGCCCAAGGACACAAAACAAGCCAAGATGTAAACTAAGTTTGAACCAGCATAAGTAAATCCTCCATGTTGTCAACAATAGACAATTCATTATTCTGGAATTGTATAATCTTAATTCTGCCTTGTAAATATTGTTTTGGAATCAATTTACGTCTTAGCTTTGTTTTGCTAAAACTTCTTGGGCATAATAATTAACCTTTCTATGTTGAACTTCTATAAACTAGCAATAACAGGTTTTTTTTGGCATCTTAATTGATTTTATTGTGAAATATTCCTTTTACAAATATTAACTCAAACTTATTTCTATAAGTTTCTTTTTTTAAAAAGTGATTTTTTGGTACTTATCTTTATTTAATTTTTTTGTGTTTTTTAAAATTTATTATTTTTTATTCTAAGATGTTATAAATGACAGCAGAATGCATTACATTTCATGTTACACATATAGAGCACTTTTTTTTACAAATCTCTGGTTGTATGCAAAGTATATTCACACCATTCATGACTTCATACATGCAATTAGGGTAATGATATTCATCTCATTCTACCATCTTTTATTTTTCCTTCACCCTTTTGCCCCCTCCCTTCCCCTCCCTCACCATTGGCCATTCTAGTGTTCCTCTGATCCTCCTATGCTCCCCATCCCAACCCCACTGTGAATTGGCCTCCTTATATCAGAGAGAAAACATTTGGCATTTGGCTTTTTGGGATTGGCTAACTTCACTTAGCATTATATTCTCTAACTCCATCCATTTTCCTGCAAATGCCATGATTTTATTCTCTCTTATTGCTGAGTAATATTCCATTGTGTATATATACCACATTTTCTTTATCCATTCATCTACTGAAGGGCATCTAGGTTGGTTCCACAGTTTAGCTATTGTGAATTGTGCTGCTATAAACATTGATGTGGCTGTGTCCCTGTAGTATGCCGTTTTCAGGTCTTTTGGGTAAAGACCAAGGAGTGGGATAGCTGGGTCATAAGGTGGTTCCATTCCAAGTTTTCCAAGGTATCTCCATACTGCTTTCCATATTAGCTGACTTCATATACTTATTGATGAAATTATGCTATTTTAGGAATTCAACTGACTTCACATGATATACAACCAAGATTAGAGAAAAGTTTTCAAAAATAGTCTTTGTGACAGTTGATTAAATAAGACATCAAGTATGTCTATAAATATATTTCTGGAAAGGATTGAATGTTTTATTAATGCTCATGTAAAAATGTAAAAGGAAGTTTCATAGCATACTCATTTTTGATGAATTTTTATGATTGAAAATGTTTACCAGTTTTGATTAAGTTCTCTGATTTGCGCAGTTTTAAGAGTATTATATTTTCCTTTGGGAAAATAAAAATATTTTAAGTAAACATTTTTATTTTTATTCAAGTAACATGTAATTTTAACACTTTAATATTTACAAATATGAAATTTCCAATGGTTCACTTACTTCTGTGGTCAGTGTTTTCCCTTTCTAAACTTTTTTCTATAGTTCTTTTTTGTTCTTTTATTTTTTAAATGCACACAATACCTTTATTGATTTGTTTTATTTTTTATGTGGTGCTGAGGATCGAACCCAGTGCCTCACACACGCTAGGCAAGTGTGCTACCACTGACGAAAACCCCCGTCCCTAAAGTTATTTTTTTTGTAAAATGAGAATAAACTATTTTATCTGCCATGAAATTTAAATAACTATTTAAATGTATACAAAACAATGCCTTACACAAATCTCAATAATAAATGCATGTGCATATTCTCCTTAATGAGAAAATATATTATGGACTAAACCTATACATAGAAATGATTGATAGAGAAAAAAAATAAGTATAAGCTGTATCTCTCAGACAGGGCTATAAAATTCTTTGGACTTGTGGAGTCGAATGACCTAAAACTCTGATTCTCAAACATTTTCTTCTAAGTTACTATCTCTTACAAAAGGAAAGTGATTAAAACTCCTCATAATTTGGAGGATCTATTAAAAAATTATCAGGCTGGGTTTGTGGCTCAGCGGTAGAGCACTCTCCTAGCACTTGCATGGCCCTCAGTTTGATTCTCAGCACCATGTAAAAATAAATAAAATAAATGTACTGTGTCCAACTACAACTAAAAAATAAATTTAAAAAATTATCAAGTTACACATATCCTTTCTGTTGACTTTTCATTGGTCAATTCTACAATAAGGGTAGAAGTTAGCATATAACTGATGAGAAAATGACTAAGATAAAAATTGAAGGTCTTACAATTAATAGAAAAGGGGATAAAAAATATAGAGGAGAACTGTGTTTCCAATTTTATTCCTGATAGACAAGAATCTACAAAAGAATGATAACTTGCCATCTTGGCCTTGTGGTGGGGTTCCAGACCCCTGACACCACCAGAAGTATCGGGCCCATGCTTCACTAGGCAGAAGACAGCCTGCTCAGCATCCTACAGCTTCAGGCCTAGCAACAATCCTAAGTCCCACCCATGTTGCCTTGCAGGAAATGGGAAGGTCTCCTCCCCAGTTACTGGTACATGGTTACAGTTTCAATTATGCTGTCCATCAGGAACTGGGGAAGTCCCAGCCACTTCCTGAAGCTCCAAGAATGTGGCCAACAGTGACCCCCAACCCCTGGTACCACCTTCTATAACCAAACCCAGAGCATCTATCAAACTGATCCAATTTTATTTTTTCCTACCAAAGCTACTTAAAGCTGGAAGAGGCAAATTTTGCACAAGATGTGCAGACATCAATATAAAGGTACAAGAAACATGAAAGAAAACATCACACCTCCAAAGGAACAAATAATTCTCCAGAAATAGATCTAAGTTTGAAGGAAATCTATGAAAGCCTGAAAAAATCAAGATAGTTATTCTAAGGAAACTCATTGAGATGCAAGAGACTGTGACCAGATAAGGGAAGAACAGTGAAATGAATCTGACCTAATTTTCCTATGCTCATATATGAATATACCACAGTATATATGGGACACCATCAAATAAGAATGCTTCTGTATAGCAAAGGAAACATCAGAACATCAAGAGAATATAAGAGAGTATGTGGTATATTTATATATATTCATATGTGTACATATATGAATATATCACACCATTATATATGTCCACAATACACTAATTAAAAAATATCAAAAAGAAAAAAAAACTATATAAATAGCAGAAAGATCAGTAGAGGTGAGGGAGAAGGAGAAGAAAAGAAGAAGTACCACGGGCTGAATTAGAGCAAATTATATTCCATGATTTTATTATATCAAAACGAATACTAGTGTTATATATAACTAAAAACAACCAATAAGGCAAAAATATCAAAAATGCCGTCTAACATTACAAACAATAAATGCTGATGCAACTACAGACTAGTATGGAAAGCAGTACAAAGTCTTCAAAAATCTAGGAATGGAAACACCCTATGACCCAACTATCCCACTCCTTGATTGTTATGGTTTATATGTGAGGTGTCCCCCAAAAGCTCATGTGTGAGAGTTTAGAGGTAGATAAAACAATTCAATTATAAGAGGTTTAACCTAATTAGTGAATTAATCCCCTGATATGGATTAAGAGAGTAATAACTATAGATAGGGTATGACTGGAGGAGGTAGGTTCCTGGGGTTGTGCCTTTGGGGTTTACATTTTGTCCTGGTGAGAAGAGTTTCTCTCATTTCTGGTGATGTTCTGAGCTGTTTTCTTACACCACACCATCTGTCATAATGTCCTACCTTATCTCAGGACCCAAGGAATGGAGTCGCTCCTCTATGGATGGAGACCTCTGCAAGCATGAACTACAAAATAAATTTTTCCTCCTCTAATAGTTCTTTTCACTGTGAAAAGGTGATTAAAATATTGGTACTTATCCAAAAGAACTAAAATCAGCATAGTATAGTGATACAGCCACCTCAATGTTCATTTACAATTTACAACAGCCAAATTATGGAATCAACCCAGTTACCTGTCCATAAATGACTAAATTAAGAAATAGTAGTATATATACACAATGGAGTTTTACTCAGCTGTAAAGAAAAATGAAATTATGGCATTTTCTGGTAAATGGATGGAAATGAAGATCATAACTGAAATAAGCCAATCTCAGAAAATCAAGGGTCAAATATTTTCTCTCATGTTGGAAGCTAGAAAGGAAAGGAAAGGGGAGGGCAGATAAATAGTGTAGAAGAATGAGCTTGAGAAGCAGAGTGGATGGATGGGAAAAGGGAGGTAAATGAGGAATGAATTTTTAAAAACCATGCTATGTGCATATGTAAATATACATGAAGATGAAATTTTCTGTGGTATAAGTAAAAAGAACCAATAAAAACATGACAGAAACATCAGTAGATAAAGAAAATTGTGGGGAGGAAAAGAGAGGACATAAACTGAAATCAAGTTCCATGAATATGAATTTGTCAAGATGAACCCATGTATAACAATGATACTCTGATAAAAAGAGAAAACAAACCAAATGCCAAATTAGAAGGAAAGACCAGAGCTGAAGTGAAATTGAAACAAAAAGGATCAATGAAATAGTTCTTTTTTTATTTGAAGAAAACATTTTTTTGAAGAAAATTGACAAACATGTAGCTCACTGAAAAAGAGAAGACCCAAATTAAAAAAAAATCAGATGAAATCA
Organism: Tamias sibiricus; assembly: GCA_025594165.1. Lineage (NCBI taxonomy): Eukaryota > Metazoa > Chordata > Mammalia > Rodentia > Sciuridae > Tamias > Tamias sibiricus. The sequence continues at coordinate 58,756,978 of CM046662.1, forward strand.
AGACATTATAACAAATACAAAGAATCACAAGAAACTTCTATGAACAGTTATGTTAGAATACTGGATAACATAAAAGAAATAGTTAAATTCCTGGAAAAAGTAACCTACCAAATCTAAAAAAGATATAAATAAATGAGTAGTGAGTAATGAGATCGAAGCAGTAATTTTAATTTTCCCATTTATATAAGTGCAGGACCTTATGGTTGACTGCTGAGTTCCATAAAACACAATTCTTCAAATATTTTTTAAAAATGAAGTACAAAGAATTTGCCAACATCTTTCTACAAAGTCAGCCTAACCCTGATATCAAAACTGCACAAAGATGCAACAAAAACAAAAATAGATGCAACTGTCGGACATGGTAGCGCACACCTGTAATCTCAGCAGCTTAGGAGGCTGAAGCAGGAGGCTAATGAATTCAAAGCCAGCCTAGCAACTCAGTGAGACCCTGTCTCTAAATAAAATACAAAATAAGGCTGAAGATGTGGCTCAGTGGTTGAGTGGCCCCAAGTTTAATCCCCATTACAAAAAAAACAAAACAAAACAAAAAAGATGCAACCATTCCCAATACTAACAAATCAAATTCAACAGCATATCAAAAAGATCACAGAACATGATCAAGTGGAATTCAGCCCACAGATGCAAGGATGGTTTAACATATGCAAACTAGTAAAGATGATACAACACTTTAACAGAATAAAGAACAAAAATTATACAATCATTTCAATAGAAGCAGAAAAAGAATTTGATAAGATTCAACATACTTTCATGATTGAAAACATGCAATAGATTATTAGGGACTGGGAAAGGAGCTGACAAAGGGAAGGTAGGGAGAGGATGGAAGAAGAGTGGATGGACATGATCAATGTACAATAAATCCATGTATGGGAATATCACACTGAATCCCATTAACTTGTATAATTATTTTGAAAACTAAATAAGGATAGAAAGAACATACCTCAAAATTCTAAAGGATATATATGAAAAAAATCCCACCAATATCATATTGAAAAAGAAAATGCTTTTAGTTTTTTCCCAAAGACCTGAAATGAGACAAATATGTCCACTTTTACCACTCTTAATTAGTATGATACTTGGGTCTCAGCGAGAGCAATTAGGCAAGAGAAAGAAAGAAAGGGCATCCAAATTGGAAAGGAAAACATTATCCTTATTTGCAGAGGATGTGATTTAAAAAAAAAAAAAAGAAAGAAAGAAACCAAATACTCTATCTAAAGCTGTTAAAAGTAATGAATTTAGTAAAGTCGCAGCATTTAAAACTCAACATACATGTTTTATACACCAGTAATGAATTTGCTGAAAAAGAAATAAAGAAAGCAATCCCATTCACAACAGTTATAAAAATACTTGGGAAAAATTTAAGGAAGTAAAAATATCTACAACAAACTAAGACATGTAGGGAAAAACTTATACAGTACAGCATAAAAGGAAAGATATTCTGTATTCATGGACAAGAATTTGTAGATTCAATGCAATTCTCATAAAAATACCCATGATTTCTACAGCCATTAGAGAAAACCATATAGAGATTCCTCATAAAACTAAAAATAGAACTACCATATGATCCAGCAAATCTACCACCAAATATTTGTCCAAAGTATATGAGCTCATTATGCCCCAAATATTTGAACTTCCATGTTTATTGAAGCACTATTCACAATAGCTAAAATATGTAATCAACCTAGAAGCTATTAATGGATAAAAGAATGGAGAACATGTGGCATATATACATATACAATGTAATATTTACTGAACCATTAAAAGAATGAAATCTTGTAATGTGCAGCAACATGGATGGAACTGGAGGTCATTGTGTTAAATGAAATAAGCAAGACACAAAGACAAATACTGGAGGTCATTGTGTTAAATAAGCAAGAAACAAAGACTAAATACCAGATGTTCACACTCACTTGTGGATATTATTAAAATAGTCAATCCCATGGGAGATCAGAACAGAATAGTGGTCCCTAGAGACTGGTAAGACCAGGGAGGAAAGTGACAGAAAGTTCAATGGGGATACCAGCAGACAGTACAATGGAGGACAAATTCTGGTCCTTTAGCATGGTAAGGTAACTAGTGTTTAAAATATTCTATTTCAAAATTACTAGAAGAGTACAAGCTCCCCAGAACAAAATGATTAATGTTTGAAGCTGTTCTCTGTCATTTAAGTTTATATCCTGTGAAATCCAATCCTACCTCTGGGTCCACAACAAACTTTTCTTACAGTAGTTTAATATATATGTATGCAAATGTATGACAAAATGTACCCCATAAAGATGTACAAATGTGTCTCAAAAAATACGAGGTCACTGTGCTTAGGTTTCTACTGCTAACCAATACCGTGAATCTCTAAGAGATGCTCAACCAGATAAGCACTGCATCTCTTACACCTGGTTCTTCTGTATAATGGCACTTGCAATAAAACATTAATCTGTATCTTAACCTTAACAAATTGAAATATACCCCAAAAGGCTAAGGGGAGGAATTTCAGTAAAACAAAACAATGAGAGCACTTAGAGAGTTTAAAATGAAGTGGATTAAATTACAAATAAATGTTTGACTAGATAGATATTCCTTCATTGGTCTTAATGTTAGGTAAAAATATACAATTCTAATTCATAGCACATGGTGTTCATTGCACTTGAAATATCACTGCATGGAAGAAACTATGAACTTAGATAAAATGTATGCAAATCTTTCGTATTTCTCTTTTTTGTCACTGGTTCCTCATACTGCACTCTAAAAAATTATCTCATATGAAATCTAGTCCTATCTCTAGGACTCCAAAACATCCTTTTATGTACAGTAGTTTAATCTGTGTTAACCTTTGTTAACCTGAATTTCTTCTGTTTTGCTTCCTTGAGATCTTGCCTTCAACCCTGATCTATGACACTCATTCATGTTAGTTTCTGAAATTGCCAGTTCTCTAGTTTTGGGGCCATGTTCTTTTGATAATGAAATGAAACTCTCTATTACAGCAGGATTAATTGGTAGCTTTCCACTAACACCATTATTTTCTGGAATTAATTGTTATAGAGTAGATCTACCAGGGAACCAGAGCCTCTCAAATTATCAGATTTGTTCACTTACCCATAATTTAGATATTTTCTTAAAGAGAATATTTTATAAGATCACCTAATGCATTTCATAGTACGTTATAAATTATGCATAATATATAGATTGTTTAATTTCTGTATTTTTTGTAGTTTTGCTTTCTTCCATAACTATCTTCCATAACATATATATATATATATATATATATATATATATATATATATAATGTAGAATCAAAGGTAGTTTAATTATCTTTGAGAATTTATATTGCCAAAACAGGCTGTTTCAGATTCATCTTGTTTATGGTATCTCAGGTTAAGTCATTCTCTTTGAGGTAAATTTTCAGTGTTTTTATATCTTTTTTTCATTTCTTATTCCTAATACTATACTTGAACCTATAGATATTGTGGCTTATCATGTTCTCTGGATTGTTATTGCTTTCTTTGGTAGTTTCCTCTCTTCCTTGTTGTCACTAGACCTCCTAATGATACCTGAGGTGCAGTACTTGAACACTCAAAACTGGTTCATATGCCTTGGTTGGGTTCCAGTGGTTCTTTAGGCATAACTGGTCCCATCCTTGGTTCTTTCCCCCCACATATTCTCCCCATAAAGTCTTACAATGTTTTTCATGGATTACCCAAGTAGAATTTTCTCATCTCATCTGGCAATCCCAAGGCAGAATTACTGGCCCCAACCACAGCTGTATTCTGTATCCCTTCTGACAAGACATGAAAACTTTTCAGAAATTGGTAAGTAGCACCTCCTTTAGCCACTAGTAGCCCACCCTTTGGTAGCCCGTTTTATTTACAGACCTCTTTCAACAGATTTAAATTTTCCATTCTATTTCTTGTTTTTTACTTTCCTAAGACTCGCTACTATGAGATTGTCAAATTTACTTGGCTTTTTCTAGTGGGTTTTCAGCTTAGAGTAAGTAAATGTCTCTGGTCATTTGCTCCTCACATTAGTCTCTCTGAATAGCTTTCTTTTATTATCCTTAGAAATATCTCTGTCTACTTTCTATTTAGATGGGACTATCTTATATGGTATACTGAGTTTTCTTTACCTGTGTCTTGAATTCAGTGCACTCTTTCCAAAGTATTATTCTAATAAGATCTATATTTTTTGCTGCTATAGATAATTTACAGAAAATTTAAATTATGTAAAATATGAAAACATATCCTGAAATCTGTAGAATTACAATCAGAATTTGTTGTTCACAGTTCTCAATATTGCTCTATGAAATATATTGTCATATGACTCTATTCTGAACAGAAATATTACACATATATGATCTCATTATCCATATTTCTTTTGAAAATTATTTCTTTTGTTCCATGATCCATCATGGAGATCTCATTTCTTAACGAATATAGATATCCCTTTTCAAAGTGTGCTTTTTCCAATGTGTAAAGAAGAGACGATTTATTTTACTAATCCATTGGTATCATGCATTCATACCAAATATATATATTAAGTCATATATGAGAATGTTATTTACCCATTTCATTTTCTTGGTCTCTTAACTGTAGTATAGTTGAATTGTTGTTATGAAACTAATCAGCTTTTATTTACAAAACAGTTACAAATAAAGAAGATGTAAACAAAATCTTAGAGCTATAAAATCATTAAAAGGAATAGAAACAGTATGTATTCCTTAGCTTGGAGTTATTCTCAAAATCCTAGATGCTAAATATGAGGGTAAGTAGAATATAATTATGAAGAGAAACTAACTCTAAATGCCTGTTATCTATTCTTTCTTATCTATGTATGTTGGACATTTCAAAGCACATTTTTTAAATGTCAGAAGAATTCCAGTAAAACATTTTTAAAGTCATATGTATCCTGATATTCCTCTCCAAACAAAAATCAGCAAGTAGAATTATAGAACATACAGTGATTAACAGCAGGGTCTTTGGAGCCAGACTGCCTGAATTCAAATTCTTTTTTTTAAAAAAATATTTATTTATTTGCTTTAGTTGTACACAATGCGTTTATTTTTATGTGGTGCTGAGAATCGAACCCGGGCCGCACTCGTGCTAAGCGAGCGCTCTACCCGCTGAGCCATAATCCCAGCCCCGAATTCAAATTCTTAATGCACCATTTACTAACCAAGTGAGATGAAGCAACTTCTTTCTCGTCTTTGTTTTCCTCATTTATAAAATGAGATTATGTCTTTCCTTCACATGATAATACTTGAAAATAGTGCCTGGCACTATATAAGCATTCAATATGTGTTAGTAGTATTACTTTTGATAAACCTGGAAAGCAGTTAGAAATACAACCACATTCTTTGAAGAAAGGATGTAAGTACAATGGGAAATGGGGTTACTGGTAATAAATTCAAAAGGATACACAGATAATTAACATCTTCAAGATATATTCCATAATCTGAGGAGCCTAAGTAATTATCTCTTGCTTCAAATGATGCAAGCTTTCCTGACTCCGATTTGACACCTATGTGGAGAAAATAAAAATGACTGAGATAACAGGCAGGTTGATAATGTGTTAAAGAGTGAGAAAAGTGGCTCTACACTTTTTGATTTTCATCAGAGTGTGACTTAAGTTCTAGTGTCATGTATAACTAAAAAGAACCAATTTAAAAAAGAGTGACTATTCCTTCCAGCCTGGAACCAACCAAACCTCTACACAGATACTAGGTAACTCTCTGGTAGGGAAAAGATAGGAAGCTACCAAATGAAAATTTGAGCTGTCTGTTGACCATCTCATTTCTTTGCCTGATTTGTTCTTTCCATCATCTTCCAACAAATTGCTGGCCAAGAGAAAAGGACACCCCTTCAAATAGCTACAAAGAAATCATACAGAATCTGAGCAGAAGTAAGGATGGAAGAATATGACACTAGACTACTGAAACACAAGGATATTGTGTAGAGAGGAAACTTCTTTCCTTGCTTAGTTTAATCTGTAATAGATAAAACAAATGAAGCTATTACACTAATAGTCCTTCAAACACCAAATCAGTCTTCATCTAAATACTAATTTCTTGCATGAGTAATAAAAGAATTTTCTAATTTTACCAAGTAATTTCAGCTATATATTTTGAAAATAAGGGACATCCCAGTAAATAAGGTAAAATAATAGCAGAGAGGAGACAATATCAGTTTTTTTTTTTTTTTTTTTGTCGTACCAGGGATTGAACCCAGGGGCACTCGACCACTGGGTCACATCCCCAGACCTTTTTTGTATTTTATTTAGAGACAGGGTCTCACTGAGTTGCTAAGTGCCTCACCATTGCTGAGGCTGGCTTTGAACTCGCGATCCTCCTGCCTCAGCCTCCCAAAGTGCTGGGATTACAGGCGTGCGCCACCGCGCCCGGCTGACAATATCAGTTTTAAAGGAAGGGGAGAGGCATGATATTTAGGTCAGAAGAATAAAAGGGTCTTTGACATTAATGAATAAAAGGATAATGTTTTGCTCTTTAAGTTTTTTACATTTGGAATGTAGAACATGGCATATAGTTATTTTAATTAGAAGAGGGCTGACCTCAATTTGCCCTCTGAATAAAAAAATCACATATTTGTGCCCATTTTATTCACTAAAGAAAGTAGAAATGGTGAAAAAGTTATAAAATGAACATTATATGAAAATAGAATATAGTATAGCTCATAGTCTATCCTAAACATGAAAACATTTTTCAAATTTTGTTAGATGTTTATAATGACAATTTGGCTCAATCTTATGGTTATAAATACATAAAACCCAGTAATATAGCATTCAGTAAATCTTGTTGAAACCTGCGTGAGAATGAACTTGAAAAACTTAAATAGCAAACTAAAATATGAGCATTAACAATGAATACTGAATATAGAACAAAGGGTAAAAAGCAATGAATGTTATATTTACAAAATAAATATTGGCAATTTAGAAAAATTAGAAGAGAAGCAATATGAGACTTGTACTCTGATTTCCCCAACATTTGAGTGGAGTAGATCTTGAATTAAGTTATACAGATAAATTGTATAAGACAGAATAGAAATAAAAAGGAACACAAGCTTCTGTCAAGGACTATTTTTGCATAAAATTAGAACCTTTCTTCAAATATAATGCAAACCTAATAGCAAATATACCAATCATATTATAAAATCTAGATGGAATAAATTTACCCTTGGTTAGCAAACAGAAAATTACTGGATGAAACTTTGATCACAAAGCAACACTGCTGTTTGATTATGTGTGTGTGTGTGTGTGTGTGTGTGTGTGTGTGTATGGTAAAGGTTTAAGGATGGTTAAATGGTAAGCAAATCTAGACATAGAACTATAAACTAAAATATAGCAAAAATTAAAATCAGAAATATTTAATTTATGGGAAAAAATCAACAAAATGATAAAGGATGTTCTTTAATAAAAAGTAACAATCCAAATTGTGCTATGATAATGACTATTTATGTACAAAATGACAAAGCATAATTTGTCATGAAAACACAGAACAGATGAGATTTTAAATTCCTTTTATCTGCCTAGGACAGACTAAGGATACAAGAAATAAGTGATGGTAGAAAAGATTTAATTAAATAGAAATTTTTAAAAATTATGTGGGGCTTGCTACATGCCATACTTTTCTTTGTAACTTTCATGTCACTTGGAAAAGAATGATCTTTAAAAACACTAATATATATATGGGAATTCGGGGGAAGATGGCCGACAGGAGGGAGGTGCTCTCTGGACTCAGTTGCTGAAGGACGCGGAGTGGGAAGTTTGAGCGCTTTGCTGGCGGTTCTATCTCAACTGAAAGGGAGCCGAGACATTCCTGCACCTCTGGACAGCGAAATACAAAGTTCTCAGGGCCACAACAACCAGGGACAGAGTCCCAGCGGTTCACAGCCCGAAACAACGCTGTCCGTGCTGCAGGCACAGGGGCCAAGACCATCTCGGCAAGGAGACGATCCACCCAGAGGCTTTGAAACTGACCGGCAAGGAGGGATAAAAAGAGGCCCAGAGGCGTGGGCGGTGTCCATGTGGAACTCTTTCTCACTGCTTGCCAAGCCGACCCCGCACAATCTGGACTGACACAAGGGTCTGCGGAGCAGCTGCTGAATGGGAGGAGAACGCCGCCATCTTTGAGAAGTGCAGTGGCTGAGCCAGACAAAGGGGAAAAGACGGAGGAGACAACAGCTGCAGACATCCAGGGAGCCCCATCACTTTGAAGGCAGCGCACACCTGGGTGAGACTCGGGTAACCAGCAGGGGAGGGCGGTCTGAGGCCAGCCCAGCGGCCACAAGAAGCTACAACTGTGGGTGGGCGTGGGGAAAGGGTGCCTTCTGGAGGGTCCGCTTCCTGGTCCCATTCATCTGCTGACACACAATCACCCTGTTCCAATCTTCCCCCTGAGCGGGCCGCTGGCATAGGGTGCAGAATTGACTCGCAGACTTTCTGGACGTGATCCAATGCAGTTGGCTTAAACTGGAAAGGGAAAAGAGAAGGGGGGCTTCCCAGGGCCCGTTTTGTTTGAGACTTGGGGTTCGACGCTTTTTTTTTTTTTTTTTTTTTGGTTGGTCGGTCTGCTTGTGTTATTGGCTTTTGTTAGATTGTTTATTGATTGTTTATTGTTCTTTCTCTTTTTTTGGCTTTGTTCTGTTTTGCTTTTTTTTTTTGCATTGATTGTCAGAGTGTTTGATTGTTTGCTTCTGCTCCTTTTCTCGTTCCTTCTTTTCTTCCTTCTCACTTTGGCATCTCTTCTTTCTCCTTCATCTTTCATATTTGCAACCTGCCAGTGCATACTAAACAAAGGCAAAACAAGCTGCACGCAGAATTTGGGATTTGTAGAAACAGCGCAATTGAACTGGATAGAAAAGAGGTACTATATATAGTTTTCTCTCCATTTTCTTGATTCTCTATCTCCTCTCTCTTACACCAATTTCTACTCTTTTATCATTTTTTTCTTCTTTTCCATCTTACTTTATATATAAATTGGTCTCTCCACCTAAGTGTCTACTCCATTCTCTATCTTCTCTCTTCTACTGATACTAAACCACTTCCAGTAAACCATGTCAATAGAACTCTCCTCTCATACTTTCCAAGAAAGAACAATTCAAGACACTTCCTTCTTCTTAAACATAATACCTCTGTATCCAATACTTGAAGCTATAAAACCCCATCAGAAGCATACAGAGTAAACTGGAAATAATATCTCTGTTAACAAAATCTGTACATTGTGATCAAAATTGAATTTTCTGAATAGAAAGTGTTAGGTTTTAAAGTGTAAAGGAATTATAAGGGGAGCTGATAGCTTCGTACTACAGGAACAGCATAAGGAATTAAGGTAAAATCGAAACAGTCAAGGTCCCACGGTGCAGGAAGAAAAGACACACAAGCAGCATGAAAAAACAAGGGAAGAAAGTGACACAATCAAATCAAGATTCCTCATCAGTAGATTTCATGGCAAACACAGTTGGTCAAATGCCAGAGATGGAATTTGGAAATTACATATGCCAAATGTTTAGGGAACTTAAGAATGAACTCAAAAATGAGATGAGGGAGCAAGTACAGGAGGCAAAAGATCATTTTGACAAAGAACTCCAAAAACAAATACAGGAAGTAAAAGATTACTTCAATAGGGAAATAGAGGCTCTAAAGAGAAACCAAATAGAAATTCCAGAAATGAAAGAAGCAATAAACCAAAATAAAAGTTCAATTGAAAGCATCTCCAACAGAGTAGACCACTTGGAGGAAAGAACCTCAGACAATGAAGACAAAATATTTGTCCTAGAGAAGAATTTAGACCGTACAGCAAAACTCGTTGGAAATCAAGAGCATAACATCCAAGAATTATGGGACAGCATAAAAAGACCAAACTTAAGAGTGATTGGCGTAGAGGAAGGGGCAGAGTTTCAAGCCAAAGGAATGAGTAATCTATTTAATGAAATAATTACAGAAAATTTTCCAAACTTGAGGAATGAATGGGAAAACCAAGTTCAAGAGGCATACCGAACACCAAACAAACAAAATCTCAACAGATCCACACCAAGACACATTATAATGAAAATGCCTAATATACTGAGCAAGGAGAGAATACTAAAAGCCACAAGAGAAAGGAAGCAGATCACATATAGGGGGAAACCAATCAGACTATGTTCAGATTTTTCAACCCAGACCTTAAAAGCAAGAAGATCCTGGAATAGCATATTCCAAGCTCAGAAAGAAAAGGGATGTCAACCAAGAATCTTATATCCAGCAAAATTGAGCTTTAGATTCGAAGATGAAATAAAAACCTCCATGACAAGCAAAAGTTAAAAGATTTTACATCTCGAAAGCCAGCACTTCTGAACATCCTGGGCAACATTTTTCATGAAGAAGAAGAGAAAGATGATAATGAAAATCAACAAAGGGAGATATTAAACTAAAGGAAATACCAACCAGAAGAGAAACCTAATCAAGCTAAAGACCATAATTTAAATAAAAATGGATGGGAATAAAAATCATATCTCAATAATAACCCTGAATGTTAATGGCCTAAACTCGCCAATCAAAAGACACAGATTATCAGAATGGATTAAAAGAAACGACCCAACAATTTGCTGTCTCCAAGAAACACACCTCATAGAAAAAGACATCAACAGACTGAAAGTGAAAGGCTGGGAAAAGTCTTATCACTCACATGGCCGGCAGAAGCAAGCAGGGGTTTCCATTCTCATATCAAATAAGGTAGACTTCAAACCAAAACTAATCAAGAGGGACAAAGATGGATATTTCTTATTACTTAAGGGAACCATTCATCAACAGGATATAACAATCATAAATCTATATGCCCCAAATAATGGAGCACCTACATTCATCAAACAAATGCTTCTCAAGTTCAAGAGTAAAATAGACCACAACACAATTATTCTAGGGGACTTCAACACACCTCTCTCAACAATGGATAGATCATCCAAACAAAGGCTAAACAAAGAAACTTTAAGCCTCATTAAAACAATTAACAATTTAGATCTAACGGACATATATAGAATATTTCATCCCTCAGTAAACGAATACACTTTTTTTCTCAGCAGCACATGGTTCCTTCTCCAAAATAGACCATATATTATGTCACAAGGCAACTCTCAGCAAATATAAAAAAATAGAGATACTACCCTGCATGCTATCGGACCATAAAGGGATGAAATTGGAAATCAACGACAAAACAAGGAATAAGAAAAACTACTCCATCAACTGGAAGCTAAACAACATGCTACTGAATGAACAAGGGGTTGAAGAAGACATCAAAGAGGAGATCAAAAAATTCTTAGAGGTAAATGAGAACACAGATACTTCATATAGAAATCTCTGGGACACTATGAAGGCAGTAGTAAGAGGAAAATTCATTGCACTGAGTTCATTCCTTAAGAGGAAAAAAAACCAACAAATAAATGACTTAACATCACACCTCAAAGCATTAGAACAAGAAGAACAGACCAACACCAAGAGCAGTAGAAGACAGGAAATAATTAAAATCAGAGCAGAAATTAATGAAATCGAGACTAAGGAAACCATTCAAAGAATTGACAAGACTAAAAGTTGGTTCTTTGAAAAAATAAACAAAATTGACAGACCCTTAGCGATGCTAACGAAAAAAGAAGAGAAAAAACTCAAATTACTAACATTCGTGATGAAAAAGGGACTATCACAACAAACACCTCAGATATACAGAATATAATTAGAAATTACTTTGAAAACCTGTACTCTAATAAAATAGAAAATACTGAATGCATTGACAGATTTCTAGAGTCATATGATTTGCCTAAACTGGATGTGGAGGCTATACACAATTTAAACAGATCAATTACAAGCGAAGAAATAGAAGAAGTCATCAAAAAGCTACCAACAAGGAAAAGTCCAGGACCTGATGGGTTTACAGCCGAGTTCTATAAGACTTTCAAAGAAGAACTAATACAAATGCTCTTCAAACTATTCCAAGAAATAGAAAAAGAGGGAGCTCTTCCAGACTCTTTCTATGAGGCCAATATCACATTAATTCCAAAGCCAGGCAAAGACACATCCAAAAAAGAAAACTTCAGGCCCATATCTTTAATGAACATAGATGCAAAAATCCTCAACAAAATCCTGGCAAATCGGATACAAAAACATATCAAAAAGATAGTGCACCATGATCAAGTGGGGTTTATCCCAGGGATGCAAGGCTGGTTCAACATTCGGAAATCAATAAACATAATACACCACATCAATAGACTTAAAGACAAAAATCATATGATCATCTCAATTGACGCAGAAAAAGCATTTGACAAAATACAACACCCCTTTATGTTCAAAACACTGGAAAAACTAGGAATATCAGGAACATATCTCAACATTATAAAAGCTATATATGCAAGGCCCCGAGCTAACATTATCTTAAATGGTGAAAAACTGAAAGCATTCCCTCTAAAAACTGGAACAAGACAGGGATGCCCCCTTTCACCACTGCTATTTAACATAGTACTGGAAACTCTGGCCAGAGCAATTAGACAGACGAAAGAAATTAAAGGGATCCAGATAGGAAAAGAAGAGCTCAAATTAGCACTATTTGCTGATGACATGATAATCTTCCTAGAAGACCCAAAAAACTCTACCAGAAAACTTTTACAACTAGTAAATGAATTTGGCAAAGTTGCAGGATACAAAATCAACACACATAAGTCAAAGGCATTTTTGTACATCAGCAACAAAGACTCTGAAAGGGAAATGATGAAAACTACCCCATTTACAATAGCATCAAAAAAAATAAAATACCTGGGAATCAACCTAACGAAAGAGGTGAAAGACCTGTATAACGAAAATTATAGAACACTAAAGAAAGAAATTATAGATGAACTCAGAAGATGGAAAGACCTACCTTGCTCTTGGATAGGTAGAATTAATATTGTCAAAATGTCCATACTACCAAAAGCACTATACAGATTTAATGCAATTCCAATCAAAATCCCAATGTCATTCTTCAAAGAAATAGAAATAGCAGTCATGAAATTCATCTGGAAAAATAAGAGACCCAGAATAGCCAAAGCAATCCTGAGCAAGAAAAGTGATGCAGGGGGCATCACCATACCGGACCTTAAATTATACTATAGAGCAATAGTAACAAAAACAGCATGATATTTGGCACCAAAACAGACTGGTGGACCAATGGTACAGAATTGAGGACACAGAAACTAATACATATAATTTCAGCTATCTTATATTAGACAAAGGTGCCAAAAATGTACAGTGGAGAAAGGATAGCCTCTTCAACAAATGGTGCTGGGAAAACTGGAAATCCATATGCAACAAATTGAAATTAAATCCTTATCTCTCCCCATGCACAAAACTCAATTCAAAATGGATCAAGGACCTAGGAATTAGACCAGAGACAATACGCCTAATAGAAGAAAAAGTAAGCTCCAATTTCCAACATGTCGGATTAGGCCACAAGTTCCTTAATAAGAATCCTGTAGCGCAAGAATTACTACCAAGAATTAATGAATGGGATAGATTTAAACTAAAAAGCTTCTTCTCAGCAAAAGAAACAATCAGTGAGGTGAATAGAGAGCCAACTAATTGGGAACAAATATTTAGTACATGCACATCAGACAGAGCACTGATCTCTAGAATATATAAAGAACTCAAAAAACTTTACACCAAAAAAACAAATAACCCAATCAATAAATGGGCTAAGGAATTGAGAAGACACCTCTCAGAAGAAGATACACGATTAATTAACAAATACATGAAAAAATGTTCAACATCGCTGGCAATTGGAGAAATGCAAATCAAAACTACTCTAAGATTTCACTTCACTCCAGTCAGAATGGCAGCTATCAAGAACACAAGCAACAATAAATGTTGGAGAGGATGTGGGGAAAAAGGCACACTCATACATTGCTGGTGGGAATGCAAAATGGTGCAACCATTATGGAAAGCAGTATGGAGATTTCTTGGAAAACTGGGAATGGAGCCACCCTATGACCCAGCCATCCCACTCCTGGGTCTATTCCCAAAGGACTTAAAAACAGCATATTACAGTGACACAGCTATCTCAATGTTTGTAGCTGCGCAATTCACAATAGCTAGGTTGTGGAACCAACCTAGATGTCCCTCAGTAAATGAGTGGATTAAGAAAATGTGGTATATACGCACAATGGAATTTTACTCAGCAATAAAAGAAAATAAATTAATGGCATTTGCAGGTAAATGGATGAAGTTGGAAGACATAATGCTAAGTGAAGTTAGTCAGTCTCAAAAATCCAAGTACCAAATGTTCTCTCTTATATAAGGAGACTAGTTCATAGTATGGTTGGATGGGAGGGTATATACGAGGACTAGAAGAATACTAGAATGGTCAAGGGGAAGGGAGAGTAAGGGAGGGAGCAAGGGGGGAGGGAGAGGGAGAAAAGGAAAAAGAAAAGAAAAGGTGTTTGAATGAGATGGATATCATTTTCCTAAATACATGATTGAAGACCTGAATTGTACGAATATACTCTGTATGCAAACAATTGTATGTAAAAAGATGCTAAATACATGCACTATGAGTTGTACATGTTAAAAATTATAAAAAAAATAAATAATGTTAGTCTTAAAGGAAAAAAAAAAAAAAGATTGTTTACTGGGTAAAGCAGTGGTGTATACCTGTAATCCTAATGACTCAGGAGGTTCCAAGCAGGAGGATCACAAGTTTGAGGCCAGCCTCAGCAACTTGTTGAGACTGTCTCAAAATAAAAAGCAAAAAAAAAAAAAAAAAAGTACTGAAAATGTAGTTATGTGCTCCTGGTCTCAATCCCCATAACAACAACAACAAACAAAAAAGACTTTTTTTCTATAATAATAATAAACCTTAATGAAAGTTTCAGTATTTGTATTTTTACAAAGAGAAACCTGAATTTGGACAATTTAATAGATTACCTAAGATATACTCTATGTGTAGTACACAGGGAGAAAGACCAAATATATTCCACAAGCTCATGCTAACTTCCTGTTTTGAGGGGTTATGAGTTTTGATTCTATTTTTGTGGTAATATAATTTCTCTCTCAATATATGTACTTTTAAACTTGAATCTCTATGATAAAATATCTTACATATGATACCTTCTCTCTAATATGAAAAAAAATATTGTTTCAAGTGGAGAGATTACTTGAACAAACATAGCTAGAAATGGTCATACTGAGTAACTGTCAAAAAGCTATGATCTTCTTATGCAGACCTCACAACTTTTCTTAGGCAGAGCAATATGATGTTATGTTCATTGTTGTTAATAAGACCACAGAAATTCCAATAGTAAGAGGGCAGGAGGATAAACCGTGAATTGTCATCTAGAAATGTCAGAAGCTAAAAAAGCTTTTCTCAATTCAAGCATAGGGGATGTTCTTAAAGCAGATACAAAGAAATATTTTGAATTACCTTTAAAAAGAACATGAGAGAGATATGACTTACTGAAAATATTTTTTTTTATCTTGGATCACATTCTTTTTTAGTCTTCTCTTCTGATGGTGCCTGAGGTGACATCCAAGTTGGGTGGAGACAGTATCTGTGGATGTGCTTTCCCTTAGCCTGACATATATTAACCACTGAAAGTGGTCCCTTGGTGAAATAACCTATCATATGTTCATAATAGACGAATCGTGGAAAATAATTTTCTTCAGATATCCATAGAGAATTCTTTGTTAAGAGTGATGTCAACTATTGGCTACCATGGAAATTAGGGCAAGAAGACAAATGACCTCACTTAAATCAATGCAATGTTATAAATTAATGTTTGCTTCTTAAGCTAAATTAAATTAATTTTGTCAGACACATATATAAGTACTACATGTTCTGTTTCATACTTTGAAATCAAAACAAATTGACCTGAATGTAGAATAGCCATTAATAGAGGTTTAGAAAGGAGGCTGGTCGCCTCCTTTTTAATTTTTAGACAAGATTTTATTAAGCTATTTGGACCAGGTCTGAACTAGCAACCCTCCTGCCCCACCTTCCACTGGGATTACAGGTATGTATCACCACACCCAGCTTCATATGATATTCTGATACATGCATGCATTCTAATGTTAAAAGCAGGGTAAAGGGCCGGGGTTGTGGCTCAGTAGTAGAGCGCTAGCCTACCATGCGTGAGGCACTGGGTTCGGTCCCTGGCACCACATAAAAATAAACAAACAAAGCCATTATGTTCATTTACAACTAAAAAATAAATAAATAAACAATCAAGGTAAAAATGTATATCACCTCAAAAATTCATCATTTCTTTATGGTAAAAACATTCAAAATCTCTTATTCCAGATTTTTATTTGAAATATATTTTCACTATATATAGTCACCCTAATATAAAATAGAACATCATAGTTTATTTAATCATAGCTCGGTACTCATTGACCAACATTTCCCCATCCTTCTCTACTTCCTAATCCTCCAGGCTGTCATACCCATTACTCTATTCTCAACTTCTATGGGGTCAACTTCTTAGGTTCCACAGAATGAGATCATATGGTATTCATTATTCTGTGGTTATATGTTTTAGTTTTCATAATGACCTCATCTTCACTTCCTATCATTGCAGATGATAGGATTCTATCTGTTGTTATGGTTGAAAAGTCTTCCATTGTGATTGTGCACTGTATTTTCTTCATTTGCTCATCAGCTTAATTATACATAGATTGTTTCCATTTCTTGGCTATTTTGAATATTGCTTCAATGAACATAGGGGTACAGATATCTTCAACTTACTCTGTTAATTAATTGGGATATATACTCATTAGTGCAATAGTTGGATCATTGAGGAGTTCTCTATAGTTTTTGGAAGAAATGCCATATTATCTTCCATGATAGCTGTACTAATTTATATTCCCACTAGTAGTATACATGGAATCCTTTTTCTCCAAATCCGTGCCAGATTTTGTTATATTTGGTATTTTAACAATAACCATATTTCATTGTAGTTTTGATTTATATTTGCCTAATTACTAGTGAGGCTGAACATTTTTTAAAAGTATTCCTGTTGACCATCTCTATGGCTTTTTTGAGACGTCTATTTAGTTTTATTATTTTTAAATAAAATGATGATGATGATTACCATTAAAAAAAACACTAATATATGTAAAATACAAACAAAAAAATGAGAACGGTACAAATCACATTTTTTTTTTAAAAAACATCCCAAGGCTGAATCATGGAGAAATAAATCTGAATAGACCACTAATGAGGAAGAAGATTGAAATTAATAAAAGTGTCCCATAAAATGCCCAGGCCTGGGTGTCTTCACTCCTTTATCAAATATTTAAAGAAACACTAATATTAATTCTCCTTAAACTTTTCCAAAACATTGAAATAGAAAGAACACTTCCAATCTCATTTTATAAATCCAGCAACACACTGATACTAAAGCCAGATACAGACACTACAAGACAAGAAAATTATAGGCCAATATCTCTGATGCACACAGTTTGCAAAAATTCTTAAAATATTAGCAAATCAAATTTAAAAACACATTAAAATTGTCTTTCAACATGTTCAAATTACATTTATTCCTGAGATGCAAGTATGACTAGCATATGCTATCAAGAAAGGTTTATACAACATTAACAAAAAGAAGGAAAAAAAGGAAAAAAGTCACATGACCATTTCAATAGATGCAGAGAACATTGACAAAATTCTACCACCATTTTAGGATGAAAATTTGACAGATTAGGCACAGAGTGAATGTACTTCAAAACAATAAAAGCCACTTACGACACACTCATGACTAACATCATTTTCTATGGTGAAAAGTTGAAAGCTTTTCCTCTGTTATCAAGAACAAGACAAAGATGCCCATTTTTTTTTAAGCTGTACACTTATGTTTTATTTAAGAAAATAACAAACTGCTTTCAAAAAGTATTGTACCATTTTATATTTCCATCAGCAGCCTCTGAGAATTGGTCCCACCCCCACTCCCACCCTCACCCCCACCCCCATCTTTGCCATACTTGATAGGTCAGTTTTTTTTTTTTGTTGTTGTTGTTGTTGTTGTTTTTAACAGTGTTATGTAAAAAAGATGCTCTATATGTGTATTATGAAATATAATGCATGCTACTGTTATAAATACAACAACTTTGAATTAAAAAATATTAAATTTCACCATTTTAAAAAAAGATGCCTTTTTTATTTTTTATTTATTTTTTTATTGTGGTTCTGGGGATTGAACCCAGGGCCTTGTGCAAGCCAGGCAAGCACTCTACCAACTGAGCTTTATCCCCAGCCCAAAATGACCATTCTTAATGCTTCTTTTTAGCACAGTACTAGAATTCCTAGCCAAAAAATATCAAGCAAAAGAAAGAATAAAGAACATCCTAGTAGGAAAAGAAGCAGCAAATTTTTTTTCTATTTGCTGATGCCATGATATTATATATGGAAAACCCTAAAGACAAAACCAAATCAACTAAGGACTGATAAATTTCATAAAGTGGCAGAATCTAAAATCAACATGAAAATCATCATTTCTATATAACAATAATAAATTATAAGAAAAGGAAATTAACAATCCAAAATGGCAACATAAAAGTTAAATACTTAGGTGTAAGATTAACCATGGAGGTAAAAAGTCTGCCTACTACAAAATATGACACTGATGAAGGAAATAGGGGAAAAGAAAACCCACTAATTTCTTTAAATTCTTTAAATGATTTTTGCATTGCCTGTATCAATATTATTTCAGGCAAAATATTTCATATTAATCTCTAAAATGTAGTGGTGTATAATTTTTGTATCTAATATAAATAGTACATTTTATAATATGTATATCTAGTTCTTTCCATATTTAAATGCTGTAAGAATTCTGATTCCCATTTCCAGTAAACAAACAAAAACAAAAAGAAAGAAAGAAATAAGCGCCCTAATACTTTTTTGTTACATATCATTTTGGGAACGTAATTAGCATTTACTCTAGTCATATAATTGTCCTATTCAATGCATTTGGGAAAAACAGAGAAAAAGGAATACTTATTTCTGAACCCATTAATTTTGGAAAATGTTTGAGAAACAAATCTTGGATCTGAGTATAAACCCTATAACACTTCAGAGATTTTGCCTGATAATGCTATGCTTCCCTCTCCTGAACTTGAGGATTGGGCAGGGTATTGTTTCCCTTGTTGTGTGTCTGTAATGGTGATCAGTGTTCTTATGATGTCATAGGTTTAAGATATTCAGTGTGGAATAATCAGTGCTTCTGTGATGATTGATTTCAAACTGGTTAGTCTAAGAGGCTAGTGTGTTCCCAACCTGTGGTCATGCAGAAGATGTCACTTTATTCATCCTACAACCTTTCCATCTTCCCAGAATAAAAGTGCAAACTTTGGGTAGCCACAGCACAAAAGGAGGAGGAGAAACTGAAACCTCCAAAGTCCATGCATACCATTTTTTTTCACCAACATATAGTACATACCTAATCCCTTCCTCCAGCGAGAAAACCCAAAGGACTCATCTACTTATTTACCCAGTTCAGAGTCTGACATTTCTGGGTATGACAAAGATTTCCTTGTGAGATAATACATGGTTCTTCTTAGTACTGAGATATACAAACCAACAAATCATCTGCTGTTCCTCTATCTCATGAACACATGCACACACACTTCAACACAAGTTGTAATAGATGCAGGATCATAGTAAGAAGCGCCTGATTCAGAAAAGGGAAAAATAAAATATACTACACCCACTGATTGAAATAAAACACTCTCTGTCCTGGTAGTGAAGTAGATTCTTCATTTAGACTTTGGTTCTGTAACACCATGGAAACTTCCTTATCATTTTGATCCCCTGGTTTGGTTCTCACATATCTTTTCCTGAATGTGCAATAGCCATTAAAGACTATGCTTTCTTCGGGCTTCTTATCTTTTGGGTTCATCTTGTGCATGTTTCAGATCCTGGGGTTTCTTTAAGCACTGCAGGTCAAGCTTGTGATTTATTTACAAATCTGATTCCTTCAAAGCAAAAGCACAAACTGGTAGGTTCCTATCTATTTTCAGTCACTTTTATATGAAATTGATCATAACCAACATCTAAGCGGGTCATAACTTTTAACATCTTCACTGAAATATAATTCACATGCCACACAATTAGCCCATTTAAAGCATACATGTTGCTTTTCAGTGGCCACCATCAACTTTAGAACATTTTAATCATCCCTAATAATTATATACTGCTATCAACTCCCCACAACCCCTCCAGCCTAAACAACCACTAACCTATTTCTACTTCTTTAGATTAGTATATTCTGGACATTTCATATAAATCATTCACTGTGTGGTCTTTTGAAACTAGTTTCACTTAGTATGTTTTCAAGATTTATACATGTTAAAGCATGCAAAAGTATTTCAGTCCTTTTTATTGTCTAATACTCTATTATTCAGATGTACCACAATTTATCCATTTATCACTTGATGTAGAATTGAATTGTTTCTACATTTTGTCTATTATGAATAATTCTGATAGAGAACATTCAAGTACAGGGTTCCATGAATATTATATTCATTTTCTCTTGTGTATATGCCTAAGATATAGGTTATATGGCAACTATGCTTAAAAACACTCCCTGTCTTGGCAGTGAAGTAGATTCCTCATTTAGACCTTGTACTGTACTATCTTTTATGAATGGTTTGGCAACTATTGTCTTATAATGTTGAACTTTCAGATCCTACTGAAAAATAATGCTGTTTGGTCACCTACATTTACATTGGAAATTGAACAAAAGTTGTCTTTCAAAATTGGTTTAATTAAATTCCAATCAAATGTTTGGTTTTTTGTTTTGTTTGTTTTTGTTTTTGCTATAAAAGCTCTTCACAGAGTCTTCCACTTTATACAATGCAAATATCTCAGGTCATATTTACACAACTAAAGTATCATGTTAGGTCATATGTCCTTGCTACTTTTTGTTTGAGATGTTACCACCTCTGCCACGAATTCACTGTGTCTCTATAATCTACAGACACACTCAAAATGGTTGAGATGAAGGAGTCAAAATTCAAGTACAGTGGACCTGCTTCCTCGGTATTACCAGCCTGACAGTGGGCTCAATTTCCCCTTAATTAATAAGCCTCGCCTTCAATGGAGTAGTGTTGCTTTTCAGTGGCCATTATTATTATTCACTTTTGTCTTGAGATTTTTCTTCTGAGAGAAAATTATTTGAATTCTTAACATGTCTTGTAAGAATTGTGGTATTGGAAGATCTGCTAAACCATCTAGACCATGAATAAATTTGATGGTGTTAGGCAAGTTATTTAACCATTCTGTAGTGCACTGTTTTCCTCCTCCCTAGAGTGGAGATAAGAATACCTATTTGTCTCAGAAGTTATTTTTAAAACAAGTTTTTTAAGTTTAAAATCTTATATAAATGCAAAATGGTGTTACAATTTTACTGTCTTCTGTAAATGCATTCTACTGGTTGTCAGAAGCCAGTTGCAGAAATATGCATTAAGGTCTAGAAGAAGGATAGGCTGGAGAGGAGCTGACTATAGAATACCAGCTTACTTTGTGTAGCTTGCAGTTCAGATATTAAAAATTTTCATAATTTTATCATTAAAATAACCTTTAGGCTATATCCTTATTTGTGAAAGACTAAATTTTTAAATGTTTGCTAATGTTTTATCATTTACAATTAAATCCAATACTTGAGTGGATAGAGCTCTTCATGTGAAACTGGCCATCAATATCTCTTAAGATGGTGGCTCCTAAAGAATATTAGTATTCACTCTTCCTAACTCCTATTTGGCATAAAAAAAAAAATCAAATTTCTACCTTAATATTTCTCCCACCCCATTCCCATCATCTAGACATCTACTTAATATCTCTTCTCTACTTGATTCTCTTCAAAATACATTATCAAGAGCAGTAATGTGTCCATTTGGAAAATTATATTTTTCCAGGTGCATTGCTTCTGAAGGCAACCAATGATACATAATAATAAACTATGAAGCAAGTTGCTGGGAAAATTTTTTAAGAATTCCAGAACCAGCAGGGGGTTTGGTGATCTTTTGCTTTTCTCTTTTTTAGTGGATGGGAGGTGGTGGTGCTGGGGTTCAAGTCTGGAGCCTCTAGCATGCTAAGCATCAACTATTCTACTGAACTACCTCCCCAGCCTTCTGCTTTACCTTTGATTACTATCTATAGACTACAGTAATAATTGAGGGAGTCTAACAACTATCCTGTGAGAATGAGAAAAATGTGAAGATAGAAGTCACACATAAAGGATGATAGAGCAAAAGATATTACACACCTGAGTCCTGATAACTATAAAGTTCTGCACTCCTAGCTCATGTTACAAGAGGTAGAAAAGGTGTTCTGGAATGAAATTGAAGCATTATATTTGTAGTCTCTACTACAAGAAGTTAAATCAATTCTTAGCATTTATTACCTTTCAAAAATATGTATATTTTTCTCATCCATAATTGTAATATAAAACAGAAAAGCATATCACTATAAGTAGTATCTGCTAATACACAAGAAAATGGATCGATGAAAGAAATAAGAAATTGGGTAATCTATGCTTTCATGTTATTCAGGCATTCACAGATATTGATAACAATTGTAAAGCAATTTTCTTTTATATTTTGAAATGGCTTCGCTTTAAATACAAAGAAAAAAATGAATCTCAAAGAAATCCTCCTCTGGAGATGGATTCTGGGAAAGGTCAGAACAATAGTAAAGTACAATTGAAAGGATCCTGGTCACTGCCAAGCCCCACGTGTTCCGGAAGATTAGCACTGTCACAAGCTTAATTATGACAGATGGTGATTAGGCATTATCTTTGGCTGTTTTCTTTGGCTTTTGTTTTCTGACAGTCTGTCTTAATTAAACCCAAATTGGAATGAAAAATAAGAAAATCTGCCATTTTAGCTCACTTTTTAACAACGACATCAGCCAAAATCACAAATCAGCTCATATTTATTCAGCTTTAAAAAGAAAAACAAGGACATTAAAATTAATCAAGCTTTATAAAAACAAAATAAAACAAAACAGAAAACTCTTCTGCCTTTCAGAATTACTCTTAAGTAGAAGCCATCATTCGCTTCCAGGGACTGAGTTTGAGCTGTGAAAGCAAGCAAATCTGTATAACCTTGGAAGGAGACTAAAAATAGAGGGTTGGGATGCAGGCACGGAGAGACTGAGGCAGGCTTGCCAACATGCATGCACATAAAAATAGTTGGTATAAAAGGTAGTACAATGGTCAAACAGAGAGGGTTGTCATTTGTGGTTGTGAAATGTGGGCTTATATCCTTTTCTCATATTTTTTAATAATTTCTAATATAATAAACATGAATCTATTTTATAAGAATAAAATTGTTAAAATATATTGAATGAAATGTTATATCTGGCTCTTTAAGATTTATAATTCTCATAGTAACAACTACATTCTCATGTTATCACTTAAAAAAAAAAAGCAATTATCATCCTATATTAGTATTTCATATCATGATGCTTTGAAAACTATATCCACAAATTCTTTAACAAAAAGTTTTCAAGAGGTGGTACTTAATTCCCATGAGTATTTGCTAGACTTAGTAACTTGCTTCTAAAACATAGAATATGCTGGAAATGATGATATTTCTGAGTTAAGGCTAAAAAAGGCAGTGGTCTCTGTCCCTCATCATTTGCCACAGGGAAATAATCTGTCATGCTGCTAGCAGCCCCATGGAGAGACCAAGGTAACAGGGAACTGAGGTCCTCAATCCAACAGCCCATGAGCAACTGAGGCCTGGCAACAGCCAGGGAATTTGGCTTGGAAAGGGATCTTTTGGCCCCAGAAAATATTATGATTATAGCCCTGGCTGACGTCTTGACAGCAACTTGATGAAAGACCCCAAGCTGGAACTACACAGCTTATCTGTACCCTGATCTCTGACCCTTGGAAATTTAAGGTAAATGTTTACTGTCTTAAATGTCTCAATTTAGAGGTAATTTATTACACAATAATAGATAACTAATACATGCACACATGATGATTATCCAAAAGCATTTTTTTTTTAAATTCTGGGATAACATGAAAGAAAGCATAACATTTCCCCTCTTATTGTCTACCACCTATAAAAAATTGACTGTCCAAAAGTGCCAGAAAACTAAACCAAACAATGTAGCTATAAAATAAGAGGATCAATATTAATCCATAACAGATTTTAGCAATAGACAAAAGCATCCAGAAGTAAACCCATAATACACTTCTGGTTTTCTATCCTCCTCAAATTAATAGGTAGGAAGAGAAGGAAAATATTTTTTGAAATTTGTCAAACTCTCACTCTTTGGATATAACTTACAAGTGCCACCTTAGACTAAGAAGGATAAGAAATGATAAATAGCTCTGAAGAGACTTTTTAAAAATATGCCTTGTGTGCTTATGTTAGAATTTATATTATCTATCATGCTTTATGCTTTCAATTTTTGTTTTTATTTTTCTTACTTTGCTTTTTAAAATATTCTTTTTAAATTTTCTTTCCTTTTCTAGTTTGTAAATAGCAAAATATATTCTTCATTAGTCGACTTTGGTTATTTTAATAATTTCTTCAAACACTTTGAAGTCTACAAGTAATATCTCCACCCTCTTCCAGAACTTGGACCAAAAGTTTTCCATTTTAATGTCTAATAAAACCTTTGAGGGCCTTGTTAAACTTTAGATTCTGAAAGAGGATGTCAGGATGCACCTAAGAGACAACATTTTAATAAGCTCCCAGGTAAACCCTACACCTGCCCTTCATAGATTAGAAATTACAGGCATTTATTTGGTGACTTTGGTTCTATGCTATACATATGCCTAGTTTTCCTACTAACTATTTGTCTTATGATTTCAACACCAATAATTGTTTCCAGAAGCTATACTGTCTTTAAGATTTGCAAAAATAGATTTCAAAATTAAGGACTTTTTAAGCTATATCCCTAAGCTGACTTAGTTTGAATAAAGATGTATATTATTGTTTATAGACCTAAGAATTTACATAAGTCATCTTTCATTCACCTCATTTATCTTTGTTGAAGCCCAGTTTGTTACAGGTTTTACCAGAAGTAGTTCCTTTAAGTTGGCACTTATTATAGCCTAAAGCAACAAAATCATATGCTCATCTTTGAGCAATGGATTAAACAGAAGCTAGCAATATCTAATCCTCAAAGTAAAGCTCTTCGGGAAATCTCAAACTGCAAGTTAGTTTAAAAGTATCTTTAAAATGTGTAATGAATATCATGAGGTTCAGAATAGTACTTTTTATGTCCTCTGATTTCTCTTAATGATTTTTACTCATTCATAAAACAACAACAAAAAAAATTTGTGTGTGTGTGTGTGTGTGTATGTACTGGGGATTGAAAACAGGGTCTTCTGCACAGTGGGGAAGAGCTTAACCTCTTGAGCTATATCCCTAGCCCCACTGAACATTTACTAAGTTCTTGCTGTATTATAGGTGCTCTGCAAAATTGTTGAAAGTACTACTCAAAACATTCATTCTGTTCCCATGGACATTGTGATGTTGTAATGAAAAATCCTTAATCAAATAATTTCATAAATACAATTGCCACTCTGAAATGTGCTTTGAAGGAAAGAGTCAGAGGGTTGATAACATGTTTGGGAGTATAGGACAGATTCTTAAAGAATGTGATCTTCCTTCTGAGAATGGAAGGATGATCAGAACTGAACAGATGAAGTTCAGGAAGGGGTGGGGCCTTGTTACAAAGACAAAATGACAAATTCTGGGTAATGCAAGATGAGGAAATTTCAAATAAAGCTCAACAAAGGTCAATGCCATTGAGAAATCAAGTAAAAGGATACTGAAAATATCCACTTAATTTAGAAAACTTGAGGTCATTGATAAACAAGGCAAAACTTATAAAAGCTATTTTGGAGCAGGATAAACTATTTATATATAAAATCAAAATCTCCAAAATCAGATTCAGTAACTCTTCATATGAATGATATGGTATGGTATGGTAGAGACTCATGTTCAGAGATAGGAAATAGAAGAAGTAAATTATTTTTAATTTTAAAACTTCTCAGTTTTGCAATTATTTTCATATAACAGTAATTATTTCTTAAATTCAAGAATGGAATTTGCATGAAACTCTTGTTTTTAGGAATAAACTTTTAAATCTATATTTGTTACTTTTAAAAGAACTGTTAAGAAAGCATGTGTAATCTAACAACTCCACAATTTCTTGATGCATCCACGGGTACAGAAATATAACTCAATGTGTGAGTAAACCAAGATAATGCCATTAAAAAAAAAAACTTACTTACAAAGGCTCCCCTACACTTAGTACAGATACTTTGAACTCCTGAGTCCTCAAGTTTTATTTTGGCTACTGAAATTTTCCTTCTTAAAAGACAGTATGACAGGTATGAAACTTATACTTTTATTCTATCCAGTCCTATTATTTTAATATTAGTATTTTATTGGGCAGTAGTATCCTGTAATTCAAGATGAAGCTGTTTCTCTATCAGCAGTGTTTTAGAAATGACTATACTCTGGATTCTTAAGTGAAAGTTTTAAACATAAGGAATTTAGTCTTTTCTCTTAAAAGTATTTGCTTCATTAGTCTTCAGGAGAAACTTTCCTAATGAAGAGAAAGAAGAGAAAGACTTGAAAACCTCCTGAGTTCTTCAAAAAGACTTCCTTTGCATGGAATCGTCCATCAATTTCAACAGAAACAGAAAGTAATGGAAACGTGAGTTGAATGAGTAGCTGAAAATTGAGTAGTAACTTAAAACTCCATTGAAGTTGTTCATCAGATATGGGGCACGGCGCTTGGCCCTTGTATTATAAATATTTAAATGTTGTCGATATTTTTGCCAAAATTAAAGCATGTCTTCCCAAAGTAACAGTGGTGATATAAAGCGAGTCCTATGTTAAAGCAGTTAACCTTCAATAGGCAGAAGGTTGTGACATGAATTTTTATAACGATTTTAAAAAAGACCTAGTGTATTCACAAACATGAAAAATGTGTATGGGAAGCCATTTGATCTGAATGTAATCCTCATTAAAAGTGTTTTTCAGAGAATAAAATGACTTTAAAACTGAAAGTCTCTAGCAGGGAAATTTTTAAAATATGTGTTCCCAACTGTATGCTCCTCAGTATTAGTAAATTATTTTCCAATTTTCTTATTTTTGTACATATACCATTTTATAGAGCTGTATTATGTTTATAGCTTTTACAAACCATAGCCAACCATGGCCAACCAAGCGTCTGTACCTATTGAACTTCTGAAAAGAGTGAAAATACATAGGTACCTATCAAATTTCTAAAAATAGTGAAAATACATTGCTTTTTAATTAAAGATGAGATTCCCAAATAATTTTTAAGCTAACACTAATATCAACCATTAAGAAAAATAAGTAAATCTTATAATTTTTAAAACATTTCTTCTATAATGGTTGCTACTTTGATCTTTTTAGCAACTAGATCTATATTTAAAAATAGGAGTAGTTACAGAAATACCTCAATTTTGTTAGAAAAATATCAATGACTTTGCAAAAGTTTTGCTACTCTCAAGTGGTGGGGGTAAATAAATAAAAAGAAATGTTGCTATCTAGTGTCTTAGAGATGAAGCTATCATATCATAATATTTTCAAATAGAATTCGACACAACCTAATTCGTAAAAATAAAATGAAGACAAAAAAAAAAAAAAAGTAGTAAAAGATTCTGTATATTATATTCTAAAACATTTATTTTCAAACTTCTTTTTAACCCAGAAACAATTTTGGATCCATTATCTTTAGCATTTTCCTGGTCCTCTATTTCTCCAATAATTATATGCATGCATTTTTCCATTATGACAGTTGAAATGTATATCATTAAAATTCTGATAAACATGGGAACAAAAAAGAGATTCTAGTTCTTATATTTTTCTTCCAGATAAACATTCATCAACATTTCAGTCAACTATTATTTAAAGTATATAAGGATGTGCACGTACATATACGTGTAGATTATATAAATTCAAATACATATATATATTAGTGTGTACTGCTTTAAATTTATAATATATAGAAGAAAAATAGTCATTTTCATTACCTTTTGTGTAATAACTAGTAAATTCTGTGTCCAGAACTCTTTTTTTTTTTTTAAAGGCTGAAAAAGCATCACTTTTCTTTGTCCACATTGAATAGAGCAATTAAAAATTAACTGAAATCTATGCCTCTAAATAAATATTCAGTTTTATATTAAAGGTTTCATCTGTTCAAGATAAATTAATCCAAGAGAGTGAAAGAATAAAATAACGAAGATTTGTATGTGTGGTCAAACCTCTTCCCTAATTTGTTTTTCTGTATTTTGAATTGACTCCTTAAAGCATTTACATTGTTTGTCCCATATGTAAAAAAACCCCATGAGGTTTTACAGTGCTTCTAACCTACAGCTAAGACCCATAGCCAACCAAGCGTCTGAATTCTTTAGATGGTTATCTTATATATTCAGAGCTCTACAGAGTGTTCCTTGGGTCACAGAAGTCAGTATTTTAGGATCTCACAAGCATTGTCCAGGCTCAAGATATTATCATAGGTCTTTTTATGTAAGCTGCCTGGTACCGAAAACCGGGAGGAAAACTCAGAGGCAGAGTAAAGGTTTTACTACTTTTACTTCTACTTTCTTAGAGAGCTTAGAGAGGGAAAGAAAGATTTTTAGAGAGAAAGATTAAAGAGCTTTTCTTCTTGTCTTCTTAGCTTAGAGTCTTAGAGAGAAAGAAAGATAGAGCTTCTTCTTAGCTTAGAGTCTTAGAGAGAAAGAAAGATAGAGCTTAGCTTAGAGAAAGATTAGAGCTTCTTTCTTCTCTCTTCTTTCTTCCTTCTTCTTTCTTCTGTCTTCTGTCTTCCTCAGGAGCCTCGGCCTAACTCTGACCAGTCATTACTTCTTCTATCTGGTTTTTTCTGTCTTCTTCTGTAACCGCTCTGCCTCTGCCTACGTTCTGGCCACTCTGATTCTTCTGACCCACCGAGTGACTGCCCGACTGACTGAATTCTCCATTCTCCTAACTCGGACCGCTTTCACCCGGTTATATACCTTCAGCTTTGCGGGTGCCTACAGGTGCGTCACATACATATCAGGTGGAACTTATGGCTTCCAGCTAGCTGCAACAGCCCTTCCTAATTAGGGCTCCTTCATTTTTACATTATATTTATCATCATTTGTATAATGACCATTCCCCAGTCATTCTTGGGTCCAGGGTGTTCCCTCCCCTGTGCTAAGGTTGCTATCTCTCTACCATCACAAGATCAGGATGCCCAATATCAGCTACAAGAATTCCCTCTTACAAACATTCCCTACTCATGTATTTGGTCCAGAAGGAACAGGTCCAATGGGGACAAGTTATTTTTATAAAATACAAAGAGACCCATATCCTCCCAGTGTGTCAGCCATACATAACTGCTGGGTGAAACTAAGATGTCACTATCCTTATGATCTAGGATCATGTCAGCCCAACCAGAAAACTTAGGTGACCAAACCAGAATTAAATTTAAGACCTTGTGTCCTCTTTTGTTTGGGCTGTCATCCACAGACATCCAACCAGACTTCCCTGGGGTTGTCACTAAAGGAAATAAAATATGATGTTTAGAAATGGTCCAATCAGAATTCTGAATTTTCCAAGTAAATCCATATAATCCTCCACTCTTTTCTGATCACTGCCTAGGAAGTATCGAAAAGGAAATGATCATTTTCTGGTGAGAGCTGCATTAAATAACTGCTTTATGAAGGTATGAAGACCAGTAGGAGGTGAGAAAAGTAAAGTCAGAAATCTTTTTGATAGTTAAAGAGTATATTCCAATCCTCAAGAATATCAGAAGCCTGTGAATGGTGGGTCAAATGGAAAATCCAGCAAACACCTTGAGAGGCCATTATTAAGCTGCATTTTAAGTAAAAAATATGCTTCATTTTCATACTGCAAATGAGTAAGGAAGTAAAAAAAATAAGACATGTGATTAGTTTCTAGGACCTCAACAGAGTGTTTGGAGTTGGTCCATTAGTCAATCACTTAGAAAGTCTGTCACTTAAAATAGAACCAATACTGGTGGGGTACCATGGAAAGCCTCTATCCAGCAAGGTTCTAAGGAATCCTCTGGTTCTGCCCATGATGGCTGTGAATTCACCTCCTTTCCCCCTGGGTGTGTCTGTGCTTCTCTGTTAACACTGCCTGTTGGTTCTTATAAGGGTCACTCGCAAGAGAATGCAATATTCATTTATTTATATCTTCTTCATATTGTCAAGAATTATTTTTTCATATATCAAAAGTATATAAACTGTCTTAAACCAAAGAATACGTTCATAACAATGAAATTTAAAGAAACAGAAAAATCTATGTTTGGGCTATCCTGGTAATATCAAATCATAAGTTTGTAACCAATTATGGAGAAAGTTGCTCTCTTTGATGCCTCACCTGCCAAGAGCAGGCAATTGTACCACTATGTCATAATAACAATATATCAAGCATTTGTAAGATGTTTCATATTCAACTTTCATATTATGATTTCACCTCTCTTCTCTAAAACCCTTGAAAATGAAATATCCTTTTTTTTTTTTTTTACAAATGAAAAGATACAGCTTATCCATTTTTATGCAATCTCAAAGCAGCAGAGCTAACAAGAAACTGGGGTCTTTGATACTGAAATCTGGTGCTTGTCCAGAGCTGTCATTAAATCTTTCCTCCACCAAGGAAAGTATGACTAAGGTCTTTTGTTTTGCTTGTGTAGATCTTGCTATGTAACTAGTCAATGTTCACAAAAAGCATGGGTATTTTTGATACTTAATTACAAGATTGGGTCAACTAATGCAATGCCCTGGATTCTCAAATACTCATTAGATACTTTTGATGTTGAAGATCATTGTGTGCATCAGTGGATGCAGAAGGTGGATTTGACCCAGCCTGTCACCTCCCCCCACCTCCCCCCAATTACCTGGATGATGTATTAGAATGGGCAATGCTACTGAAGAATTCTTTTATCTTAGAGTAAAGATGAAAACAGAGCAGTAAGTTCTCCCTGCATTGTTCACTAGCTCTTTGTTTTATCTTCCAAAGGTTTGATGTTTGATAATGAATAAATTAGAATAAAATATGAATGCACCCTCTGTAAGGACCCAGCGGGAAACGTTGGCTGTTGAGCCAGATCTCAATCAGTGAATGAAAGGGGTTCATTTTGGCATCAAGGGTAGGCCTGGGAAGTCTGCTTATTTAGAAGAAAATTCAAGATGAAAAAGGAAATATGTGTGCATAATGTTTATGTGTGTACAAGGGAGATAATAAGTAGACTTAGAATAACTTTCCGTGCTTTTGGAAACACCACAAATTTTATATAAACAACTTAAAGTTCCTGATAATGTGATTTATTCTTTAAAAAAATTCACTAAATAATTCATTATTTCCCTATTGTTGATTAAATTAGCAAACATGTTTTATTAATGCACATGTTTTACCACCTGCGGGTGAACATCTTTGGGCACCCATTTATGCCTAAAAAATAGCAACATTGCTGGCATGAACTGCTGCATGCCCTCAGAGACAACTTGAGCCATTTATGTTAAAAGAAAAAATGACTGTGGTTTTATATAGAATTACATGAACAGGTTCATTTACTTGGTATTAACACTTCCTTCCCTTTATTATCCAATGTAGATCTGCTTCTCTCTTCCTGGTGTGCTACACATGCAGAACTTCTTTTAAAGTTTGCTGCTTATCCTTATTCTGAGGGATGTTACATTTTACTTTAAAGCCAGGATGTGAACTAATGTTATATATACCTAAGGGGCATGGGTTTCATGCTGTTGATGTTCTCCTCACATTAGCCCTACCAAAAGAACTGTCACAGGAAATGAGCAACTCCAGACTCTTCACCTTGTCAACCAGCTTGTGGACAGAGTAGGGAAAATAGAGCTTGTCTAAGAGATGGGAGCTTTTGTACAGGTGTAAGTTCTAAGCTATACTAAATAAATAAAGTCCCTGAAGGGAAACTTGTAAACTAGTCAAAAATATTTTTCTGACACTTTTTCCCCTTTTTACAACATCCCTCTTTTCACCCCCATTTCAGACCCTAGGATCTGGTATGAAATGTGACTTGAGGCAAGGTTACAATACTGGTAGACAGACACAGTGTTATGAGTGTTACGAGTGCTGTGGGTTTTTTTTTTTTTTTTTTTTTTTTTTTTTTTGGTGTATTATTGGTAATTGAACAAAGGGTGCTCTACTACTGAGCTACATCCACTGCTCCGCCTTGAAGTTGTCCTGCCTCAGCCTCCTTAGTAGCTGTGATTGCCCCACTTGGCACTTATTTTTCTATGCATCCATCCTTGTCCCCACCCCCCCTTTTTTTTTTGCCTGAGTTTGTTTAAACATTATTTTTTTTTAATTGAAGAGCACAAAATTTAATTTCTAGATAAAAGAAATCTGAAAGTCTAGCTAGCATGTAGAGAGACATTTTAGATGGCAAAGACATTTTCTCAAATAACCTATCACAGGTAGAGTCTCATGCAACACCTGTATGTAGCAGAAAGTGCCTCCAGATCTTGTACCTTTTAGTCTTGTTTCAGTCCTTGAGCACACAATAGTAAATATTGTCCTTTTTAACTTTTACCTGATAAGTTGATCCTACATTAATCCAGGTCATTTATTTCTAAGTAGAGTCAAATAGAATATATAGAAAAATATATGTAGCAGTCTATTTATCTTATTAAAAAATTTTTGTGGGCTGGGGTTGTGGCTCAGCAGTAGAGCCCTCGCCTAGCACGTGCGCGGCCCGGGTTCGATCCTCAGCACCACATAAAATAAAGGCATTGTGCACAACTAAAATAAATAAATATTTTTTAAAAAGTTTTTTAATTATAGCATTGTTTCTTTCATTTTGTAATAAAAATGTTCTTTTTGAGAATAAGATATAGATAAGGCAGTTGACTTCTGAAACAGCCTGGTTAAATGAAATTAAGGAAAAATTTATGTTTTTATATTACTTTGAGAATTCCTAATAGTTAGGATTTCTTAAAGGGACAAGAAGTGTAACACCAGATATAGTTATGTATTATATATACAGTGAGATTAAAATATATTAAAATTTTTTTTAATCTATCTTTATTTGAAACTCAATATGTTTAAATTTTTACCCTTGACCTTCTTTCTCCTCATTTCCTTTTACTTTATGACTATCCAAGTTAAGATTTTTATCTGTTAATTAGCAACAAAAACTTCTAATGTTAGCGTTGCCTGGGGCAAGCCTACATAAATGGTTAAGTACCTACATTCCTACCATGTAATTAGCTGAATTTCAACATGTAAGAGAAAAGATGTTAGAGAAAATGTAACCACCACAGGAAAATGTATTATAGTATTAAATAAGTCGCAGTTCTTTATAATTTCACTAGGTGGCATGTGACAAATTTGAACAAAAATAAAACTACAGAAGAGACAAAGTTGTGATTTGAAAAACAACTTTTTCAGGGAGTTGTCTGATATATTTGCCTATCTTTATGGGAAATTGACAATGCAGATATCTAATGATTGTATTTGGGATCAAATAATATAGTACATGTAGAAGTGCTATTAGTGCCTAGGATATAGATAGCATTCAATATACATTATTTTTAGGTGATCAGTTATCATGGAATTTTTTTGTTGTTTATGTTAATATTTAAATGCTTAGTCTATTAATAAAGAATGTGAAGAATTTTTATAACTTTGAGCCGGTGGACTCATACCTGTAATCCCAGTGACTTCAGAGTCTGTAGCAGGAGGATTACAAATTCAAAGCCAGCCTCAGTAGCTTAGCAAGACCCTTTCCCAAAATATTAAATAGGGCTTGGGGGTGTGGGTCAGTGGTTAAGTGCCCCTGGGTTCAATCCCTGGTACAAAAAAATATATACTTTTTAATGTGTTTTCAAATGATTATTTAAAATACAAAAACAGAATGTAAGTAAGCATTTTGTTGAAACATTTTTAATTATTTGTCAACTTTAGGTAAATACTAACATTTTATGAAGAATTGTGACCACTTGAATTCTATGAAGGATTTATAAATGTACTTAAAAAGACCCCCACCATATACTGAATTCATATTTCTAAAATCTAACTAAACGTGTATTATCCTCAAAGCCATGTGCATTTTTGTGATCTGTAGCATTTCCCCTATATTCCTTTATAAATTGAAGGATTACCAAAATGCTTTCTTAAATATATAAGAGTTTGATTGCTAACTACACACAAATTTCACTGTCTCCTTTCTTCTAATACAAAGCATATAGCTTAATAGAGACCCTGCAAACAAATGTGGCTTTCCTAAAGTAGTTTATGTATGATACATTAGAGAAGAGAAATGGGAAGGCAGCAACACTAGAGTATTGATGGTGTGTATATAGCTAAACAAGACAAAATACAGCTGGAGAACAAATGTGCATACCATTGTTCTCATTTTGCAAGATCTGAAAAGTATGGCAGAAAAACCAGGTCCAAAAATGTTCAAACATTTCCACTAATGGGTCATTTACATAGACAACAAGGTGAACATGCATTTGAGATGATTCAAATAGAAATTTGTATTGCTTATTTTAAGAGTCCAAAAATACACATCGTTACAGATTGGGGGAAAAAAAAAAAAAAAAAAAAACTTCAATTCTTGGAAAAGAAAGCAACTTTAATTTATTGACTATTTATTTTGTGACAAATGTTTTTTAAATCCAAACCATAACCCATTAAGGTAAATATTGCTATCATATTATCCAGAAGGTAAAAGAAGTATGTGGAGTAAAAACTTGCCCATAGTCATTCATCTAATGAGCAGAAAAATGTGGATCCATGTTAATGGGACATTCACATCAGGTTTCTTCTGATGAACCCTTCAAATTTATAGTTTTTTTTTTCTGGACATACATAAATGAAATGAATTTTCATAAAATATATATTCACTGTTTTTTATTAGTTTTACAAAATAAGAAATATTTGACTTGTTCTTGTACGTGATGATGCTTTGGAGATATGCTTTATAACAACTTTGAAGTGGACTGAAGATCTGAAGTTCAAAATGAAGAGCAAATATTTCAGCAATGTAAGAGCAATTTAAAATTTTGGAGGCACTTATACTTCTGGTAAACTGCAAACTAGCAGCACCCAAACAATATAGATACAGATCTACAGAGGCTCCAAATATCCAAAGTAAATTTTGATATTCTAATTATGTGTGAGGTGATTAAAAAAAAAAAACATGATTTAAATTTTCATAGGAAAATTTGAAACCCTTAAAAATAAACAAATATGGATTCTAGAAGTAAAATAAACACACACACACACACACACATATAAAATGACTCAATGGATGGGGTTTAATGCAAATTAAAAACTAAGAATTTGTTAGTGAAGATATCTTAAATAATGCACAAAAAGAAAAAAAATTAAAAACCAAAAGAGCCGGGCACGGTGGCGCACGCCTGTAATCCCGGCACTTGGGAGGCTAAGGCAGGAGGATCGCGAGTTCAAAGCCAGCCTCAGCAATGGCGAGGCACTTGGCAACTCAGTGAGACCCTATCTCTAATAAAATACAAAAAAAAAAGGGCTGGGGATATGGCCCAGTGGTCGAGTGCCCCTGAGTTCAATCTCCAGTACCAAAAAAAAAAAAGAAAAGAAAAGAAATGGTAAGAGACATGAAAGGAAGGATAAGAATGTCTGACATAATTTTAATTGTAATCTTAAAGTAAAGAAGAAAAATGGAATGGAAATACATTTGAAGAGATAATACATATGATTTTTGAACGATTGATGAAAGATGCAATCATTTTTTCAAAAAGGTATGACAATGGCGCTGGGTGGTAGCTCAGTGGTAGAACACTTGCCTAGCATGTGTGAGCAGTGGGTTCAATCCTCAGCATCACATACTAAATAAATAAATAAATAAATAAATAAATAAATAAATAAATAAAGGTATTGTGTCCATCTGCAACTAAAAAAAAAAAAAAAAAAAAAATAACAACCAATGTAAACATAAGAGAAATCCATACCTAATCACATCAGTAACTGGCAAAAACTAAAGACAAAGAAAAATTTAAAGCTACTGGAAGGTTAAAAAATGCTTTATGGATTGCATTCTAGTATGTGATAGTTAAGTTAAAACCCAACTTTTCTACAACTACAGAGGAAAACATACAGGCAAATAACATTTTCAAAGTGCTGAAAAAATGTAACCACCAACCAAAATTTCATATATTGCAAAAATGCCCTTTAAAAATTGAAGTGAAGAAAATGCTTTTTGAGGAACAAATTCTGATTCTCAAAAGTGATACTTTTGAGAAAAAATACCTCTTCAGAAGAGAGATATAGGATCTCAGGTGGAAGATCAGGGATTTGAATTAGTGGAAAGAGAAGTAAAAATAGAAGTAAATCTAAATAAAGTTGATGGTATAAATGACAATGGATAATAATGATTTATATTTTATGCATTTACTTTAAATATTTTAATATATTTTATACATTATATTTTTAATTCATAATGACAAAGGGGAAAAGCACAATAAGTTAAAAAGTGGTCCACTAAATATAGTTGGCCCTCTGCATCCATAGGTTCTGCAACCAACTTCAGATCATGTGTGTATACTGAACATACATAGAACTTTTATAGTCATTATTTTCTAAGTACAGCATAACAATTATTTACATAGCATTTACACTGTATTAGGTATTACAGTAATCTAGAGATGGTTTAAAGTATACAAAAGGATATGAATAAGTTATGTTGAAATCCTGCACCATTTTATATAAGAGATTTGACCATATGTGAAATGTGGTATCCATGGTAAATACCTAAACACCAACCCTCCATGGATACCTAAGAACAACTATATTCTAAGGAAATCAGATGTGGGGAAAGCATGAATATGCATATATGAAAATTGTTAAGAATTGGGGAGTCATTTATTTTCTTTCCCTTCCCATCCTAAAAAATTCACTTCAAAGTCACTAAAAAAAAAAAAAAAAAAAAAAAAAAAAAAAAGGAAGTCAACCTGTGTCATACTCACAGCAGATTTCAGAGCCAAGCCAGATAAAAAGAACATCCATGTTGGAATCCACACAGATACAAGGTATCAGTGCCTAAGAAGGTTGAAGAGGGTGTTCAAGAGTGGAGTCAGTTAAATCAGAGACCAAGTGAAGAGAGGAAGGCACACATTTAGAGATTAAGATACACTGTAAGAAGTTTACTTCTGGGGACAAATTTTCTCTTTTCTTGACATAGTTACACTACTATTTGCTTAATAATAGGTTAATTAAAAAGTTGTTGAACCAGATGCTTTGGAGCATGCCTATAATCCCAGCAGCTCAGGAGGCTGAAACAGACAGACAGATCGCAAGTTCAAACGCAGCCTTAGCAATGGCAAGGCACTAAGCAACTCAGTGAGACCCTGTCTCTAAATAAAATATAAAATAGGGCTGGGGATGTGGCTCAGTGGTTAAGCATCCCTGCGTTCAATCCCCAATGACCCCCCATAAAAGCATTGTTGAACCTGCAAATATCGTTGTAAACGTATTTTCAGTAAGTAGTATTTATAACATTAATACTTCCTGTAACTTACAAAAAAGAAATGACTAATTTACCCACTATTGTGAGAAAAGGAAAGGTACCAAAATACCTACTTCTGATTGAAATTCTGTTGTGATTTATCTGTAAATGTACAGAAACTCATGGTGAACACTTAAAATTTATTCATTGTCCTCCAAAATTCACCATATTTCCTAGGGACACTATAATTAGAATTAGAGACCATCAAGGCAAAGCATCTATGGAATTTGATATAAGATAGCATACTCTGACTGAAAGATGTCCACATTTTACTATAATAACTTCTGGGTGTTATGAAATAAGGATTCTGGGGTTAGTGCTTTACTCATAAAGAACAAAGTGGCATCCCTCAGGTATGAAAATGACTCTAGCCCTACGTTCCAGGATATAAATGGGCACAGTAATCATTTTTTTAAGTAGGCACTTAAGAATCTCTGTCTACAAAGTATCAACTTCAAAAGAACTTATTTTAGAAACACATGCCTCAAATCACTAGTAGAAATGCTTTTTATGACAGCTTCCCCTGTCTTTCATCTAAGCAGCCAGCCCATATGTGATTTTTTGAGGAGGTCTATTTTGTGGCACTAGCCTAAAAACCTCAAATTCAAAGATCTCAATGACACTATGATTCACATTCGTTAATGGCATGGAGGTAATTATGATTTCCCAATGTTCCTCCTTCGTGGATATTTAAGACAATGTTTGGTTACATTTTTTATTTTAAATTATCCTAAATTATTGAAAGTGTTCCAGGAGTAAATTTGTTAGTTTTCTCAGTATGTTGACAGATTCATTTTAAAAAGAAACAAAGAATCACACAATGCTGCCCAGCGAATGAGACATGTTTAGGTTGCAATATAACCTGAAATCTGTTTCCTGTCTGTGTCCTGCATGGAGCTGTTAACCTGGAAGTGGTGGCATTTCTTAATTGTCCCCCAAAGGATATTTTTCTAATCCACATAAATGTCACTATAGAGATTAGTCATGGCTTAGAGTTGACTTTCAATTGTGTGTTCCCTTTAGCCTTTCTGCATGAACACTGGTGATCCACCAAGATAGAAGCTTTTCTTCTAACCATTCACAAGGACTGTCCTGCTGTCCTTCCTCTGAGGCAGCTCCCTGCTGAGGAGACAGTGTGTAGGCCGCCACTTCCAACTTTCTGCCCACTTGGGGCCCATAGCAATCTTTATATCCACTGAAATGCCAGTAAGTGCTCTCTTTAGAATGTGTTCCCAGGGAAAATGTTCTAACTATCTCAGTTTTAGCTGAGGCCTCAAAAGGTCAAAAATAAATAATTTTTGCAACCATATGCAACTGCAGAAACCAAGGCTACACTCCTTATTTAAGATTTGCTGAGGACATGAACAAACCCCATTTATGTGATTATATCCAGAGAGAAAATAAAAAGAACCAAGTTTGAAGATGTAGGGTCTTATTCCATAGGACCAACTGTCTATCATCACCTCAAGAACCTATGTATCATTATTGAAATAGTAGTGGTCCCAAGAGAAGAAAATAGCTTGACAGTTGATCTTGCTATTATAGTAACATATGACAAATAGTCAAGCAAAAGTACCAGGTTTTAAAAGAAAAAGAAAGCAATGATTAGTTCTAGAGAACTCTGTGAAAACTGATAAGAACAAAGGTTTTGAGGGTAATAGAAGGTGAATTGTGAATTGGAGTTAAACAGCAAACTTGCTTCTGTTCTGACTGGAAGCCATTTATGTGCTGTGTCTCTAATTATGTGCTGTCTCTAAAGGAGATCAAACACTGGACAATGGCAGGAGGTAGGGCATTGCAGGAGCAGATTGGGAGCATGTGTCAAAGAATATGACCAAACATGAGCTGGAGAAGCAGACCAGGGAAAATCTGGTGACTTTTTAAGCCCCCCAACTATTCCAAAGTGTGATTGCATGAGTGGAGGTTTTTTGTTTTTTTTTTTTTTTTTTTTCTTTTTTTTTTTCCCTTAATGATTTAAAGATGGAAGTAATCACTACAACTGATAATGGGAATATTTGCCAATACTGAAATATGTGTGGTAATTTAAGCATAGGTGACACAACAATATCTTATTATACAAGTGAACAGGAGTCCTGATTCACACATTGAAATGATACCTGAGAGAGAAACACTATGCTTCAGTGTTTAATTTTCTCTTGAAACCATAAATTTTCAGAGAAAGGACAAATGGGACTGCGCTAGGTAACAAGCTTTAGTATAATCTTCTACATTTTAATTCAAAGGTTCTTCAAGTAATGTCTCTGGAAAAATGCATCAGGTATATAGGAATATTTTATTTCCTCATGAGCTTATTGTCCTTATAATACTAAAATCACATGGAATTTTTTTTCCAATCTAGTTTCCCCCCACCCCAGTGCTGGAGATGCAACCAAGTGCCAGGGTCTCCCACAAATTAGGCCAGCTCTGCTGCAGCTCAGCTATATTCCAAACCCTCCTTACTAATTTAATTCACAAGATGCTAGGTCAAATCTTGTAGGTATGAGTTTTTTTTTTTTTTTTTTTAATTTGTGATTTTATTACTTCAGAGGAAATTAAAGATGGAATATATGACTTTTCCTACTACCCTACAATTATTTTTAAAATAATTAAACTTCAGTAAAATTACTAGACAATGCCTTAAATTCCTCAAGAGATCCAAATCTATGTTCACTTACTTAAAAAAAAAAAAAAAAAAAAAAAAATCTTTGTCTCTAACTTTTAAGAGAGTGAATTTTGTTGGAATTTGCCCTTGAGGCGACTCTCTAAGATTACCACTTCCACAAACATTCTTTTTGTATTGTCACATCTAAAGAAGATCCTTCATCCATTTCATTTATAATGGGGTGCCTCCCCTCTCAGTGTGTGCTTAAGCCAGAGCATAGGGCACACCAGGAGAGCTCCCATTGAACTGAATACTGGTGAAGCTATAACTTCAAAGAAGATGTCACTGTTTGTCACAGTAGGGTGGCAGCTGCAAGACAGGGAACTCAAGGGTTATGTCCTCAATGATTCATATCCTTTGTGACTGCAAAGTAGACTACATAGTGATTGCTGTTATATTCTCTATTCCCTGGTGCCATTTCCAATAGGAGAATTTAAAAGAGATATCTAAGAAAAGCAAGTATCACCAGACTTGTCACTCTATCTTTCAGTTTTTTTTTTTTTTTTTTTAATCAAGTTATACCTGATGTCTTTTGCTATTCCATGGTTTGAAGGGAGGATATGTTGTCATCTGTTTTGGAATACTCACTGAGTATTCCTAAGTCACAGCAAATGGGAGGACTGATTTCCCAGGACCTTTCCCTTTTACCTTCTTACATTCCTATTACTATTTCTTTTAATAAATACAATTCTCAGTCTGCTCTCTATGCCTCCAACTTAGCAGGTAAATACACAGTGCATAATGTATAAGGTCTTCTGTCACTCTTAAAATGTGAAAATACATTAAAATAATCATAGTCATGTTTTAGTAATTGAGAATTAGCATAACCCAAAGTCAGTGGCACAAAACAGACTATTCTAGCAATAAAAGCCCAGCCTTTGGATCAAAATAATCTCTGGTACATAAACCCTTACTCAAAACACAGATTGTGCTGAAAGTAGATCAGAATAAAGCTACAAGCAGAAGTATATTCAACTCAAACCTTATAGTCCTTAAACATATTCTTGCTGTATATATTGTTACATATTTAAGATATATAGTATACAATTTGAATAGTATTAAATTCATCCATAAAAATTTAGTGAAAGACAAGGTTGGATTTAAATATAGCCTACTAGCATTTTATTTTCAGATTTACTAGAAGCCCATTTATTTATTTTCAGTAAGCCAAACATGTAGAACATTTTTATCAAAGTTATATTGATTGTTAATGGGGATTAGCGCTTCTCATTTTTTTTGGCATGCCAAACTGGAAGTAGAACTCAGGGCACTCTATCACTGAGCTGCATATACTACCCTTTTTTTTTTTTTATTCTGAGACAAGATCTCCCTAGGCTGAACTTGAACTTGTAACCTTCCTGTCTCAGCTTCCCAAGTTGCTGGGAACAAGTGCCTAGTGCTTCTCATTTTAATCCATAATCTTATAAATCAGATAACAATACACAGACTAAAGAGTAATTCCTGCAGTAATTCCTATCTATAAATCAGGCACACTGGATATTACTTAGTATTTACTCTCTTAATAAGAGTTTTACACATTAAGTATAATGGGTTCAAAAGTAAGTTCACATTCAAGTCTAAGAGAAATCTCATTTTGTGAATTCACTACACTCCCAGAATTATGATTCTACAAGATATTTACTTAACATTGGTCTCCTAATAATGTAAAATCAAGCAAGAAAGATTTTAACTGGGATCTTAATCATGTAAATTCTCATGAATACTCAAATGTCATAGTTCCTTATTTCCTTGACATTTCCCTTGGGGTAAAAGTTCAAGTTAATTAGCATATTATTAAGTGTCTGCTATATGTAGGCATTGGTTTACACAATTTCATAACATGTAATCTCATTTCAGTTTTAAATAAAAAAAATATTTCTCAGTGGCATGAATGAGAGGAGACTTTTGAAACCATTAAAATCCTGGTTTAGGTTATACAAAGTGTGAGTAAATACATTTTTATGGATTGTGTTCCCAGAAAGATTTTAGCCTGATTATTTGAATAGGTACAGTTGCCACATTTCCTGAAACAAAGTGAATTTGTTTCACATCTGTTTTGTGTCTGCAGTACTTTACATTATATTGATATAATGGACATTTGTTTTGCTTACTCTTAGCCTGTAGCCCTGGAGTCTGCTTAGGATTGCTTCACGTTTATCCTAGGTGCTTCTGTGATTTCTCTAAGAACAGTAAAAAAGGTATGCATGCCATTAACAGTACTGTTTCAACTTTGATCTTTATCTCCATGCCTGTGAGTCTTATACACTTTCACATTCTTACAACTGGGATTTGTAGACATTACCTCAGCTATGTGCACTCTAGTAAGCTTCTCTAACCTTTACATTGAGGTTTCTGGAGTAGCTAGGGAGGAGGTAACACATTTCTATAGTTAAACCCTGTCATACTAATACTTAAGTCTCCATAGCAATGCTATTTGGGCATGTCAAAACAAAACTTTAACTACTGCAGCCCTGCCTCACAGTGCCTCTAGGGCTTTGTTCATTGTTTACCTTCCCTCACTTGTGATTTACTTCTTTCCCTACAAATCATTTATTACTTTAGAAAAATTAACACTAATAATACACATTTTTGAAATAACAAAGGTCTTCAGGACCCACATCCCCTTCCTTCAGGGTTCTATAATTCCCTCTCTCTCTTTTGTAGCCAAACTTCATGCAAAATCCATTAATATATCCTAACCTCTTGGTCCTCACTACCCATCCACCTTTCAGTTCGTTCCAATTTGGCTTCTGCCTCCAGCACACCTTGTTGAAAAAGAAAAAGTGTTCTCATCAGTAACATCCAGTTTTCCCAATCCCGTGGAAGTTGTGTGTTCATGTTATTCAGAATCTCTGGAGCATGTGACATAGTGGCAGTATTTTTCCTCAAAGTATTCTATTCTATCTCCCTTGAGCTTTCATTCCCCTGCCTGTTGCTTCTCTGTACTCTGGTATCTTCCTATGTAGCTGCCTCATCAAATTTGGAAGTTATGAGTGTCAGAGGCTAGGTTTCTCTTATTTCTCTATATTCTGCCTTTGCTTATTTTACCTTTCAGGTCTTAAATATCATCTATATAGTTAAGACCACTCTCCCACCCAAAAGAAAAATACAATTTCTTATTTTTTAAAAAAGAAGTTAGAATTAGAAAAACATCATTTAGGACCTTTTCTTTTTTTTTTTGGTTGTGTTTTTTTAAAATATTTATTTATTTATTTTTATTCTAATTTGTTATACATGTTTACAGAGTACATTTCATTTCATATTACATATAAAGAGCACAATTTTTCAAGTTGCTGGTTTTACATAAAGTATTTTTACAACAATTGTGTCTTCATACATGTATTAAGGGTAATCATGGATAACTCAGTCTGCTACTATTCCTATCCTCTTGCCCCCCCCCCCGCTTTGCTTTGTTCTATTTAAAGTTCCTTTATTCCTCTCATCCCCACTCCCTTGCCTTTATAAGTTAGTATCTTCATATCAAAGAGATCATTCGACCTTTGGCTTTTTTGGGATTGGCTAACTTCACTTAGCATTATTTTC
Organism: Tamias sibiricus; assembly: GCA_025594165.1. Taxonomy (NCBI): domain Eukaryota; kingdom Metazoa; phylum Chordata; class Mammalia; order Rodentia; family Sciuridae; genus Tamias; species Tamias sibiricus. Next base: position 58,800,726 of record CM046662.1, read on the forward strand.
TTAAATTTATGGGTGCTGGGGATATAGCTCAGTTGGTAGAGTGCTTGTCTCACATTTAGGACCTTTCTATGCTCATTTTGAAAAATAAAAAAATCAGTAGAGAAGCATTATTCTATTTTTACTAATTAGTATTTGGATATCCTCATCTAAACATGTCCTAATATGAATTCCCTTTCTTCTGAACTATCTTCCTTCTCTAACTTCTCAATGTCTGCTGAGTTTCTGAGCACACCATGAATGCTGACACAGCACAGCTTTGTGTTTGGTGATGCATAATGATTTAAAATGTTACGCGACAGACATGTGCCATTCTATTTGTGATCCAGAAATTACTTATTAGAAACATAAGAAACACATAAAATATTTAAATGTCAGGACAGACAACATATGGTAATCAACATGAAACAGTTGGTACCACATCCAGAGGAAGATAAATATCAACTGAAGTAATCTAAGAAACTAGATTCAGAACATCCTTCCATTCAAGATTATTATGTTAATAATTCAGAGGAACTTCAGTATAGTTCTATTATATGTTATCAAGAGCATTAAATATGTTCAACTCTTTGTCCCATCAATTCCATTTAAAAGTGTTTTCCTTGAGAAGTATTCAAAGTTATGCATTTAATTTATTCTGGAAGAACGTTATTCACCACAACCTAACTACAAGTGCATGCACTTCTAAATAATTAAGGAGACTAGTTTGATGCATTGTTATGAGAGGATACTAAGTAGTATTTTGAAGAGAAGTATGTGCAAATGTGTCTCAATTGCATAAAACTATATTTGTAAAAATAAAAGCTGGAAATAAACTTTGTAAAGTGAGATATAAAAAACAATGTCTGGAAAGTAGATGTTTGGTAATATTTGATGGTGTACACTTCTTTAAATTAAAATTCTTTACTTTGTATATTGAGTATGTATATAAAGTACTTGTCAAATCCCTCCAAAAATGCTTTACTAGAAAAATGATGGTAATGATTCTTCTCATCCAGAAACTACTGCTGAACCATTTCATGTACCACATAAATTAAATCCTTGACTCACTGGTGTGCTGTATTTTCTTAGTATATGTAGTAATTTATCTTTTAAACTAGGAAGAAATTAACCCCAATACTTGTGTTTTATTGCACATCCACATGCAGATGTGTTATTAGTGCTAATTTTTATAATAATGACAGTAGGTACATACATATCAATATTCTTGGTGTTCCATTACACTGCCTTTTTCTCTTGGCTCCTAACTTTAATGATTATGATGATGATGGTGACAGTAATAACAGTAATAAGCTTTTGAGCATGAACTGTATGTTAAATTCTATGTTAGGCTCTTTGGATGTATTTTGCAATTTCACCATATGATAGTACTGCTGATATTATCTCAAGAAGAAACTGAGGTTTAGAGTTATGAAGAAATTCTCCCAAGGGTATGTTGCTCATAAATAGTAGAGCTCAGAATCAAACCCAGGTCTGTGTAATTCCAAAGTTCATTAACACTTAGTTTCCATGTGATGATAAACAGATGGGTTCAGATTTGGAGACTACTTTACAGAAGGCCTCCTCTTCTCTTGGCTAGTTCTTTGCTTTTTCTCAGTCTCCATGGTCACTTTATGCCACAAATCATCATCATTTAAAATATTATGCTGGTAATGATAAAACAGTAGTCAAAGCCATTGACAATGATAGTAAAATTAAAGTCTTTATAACAAATGAAAATCAAGTTCAATTTGGAGATTAGCTTTGCAATTTTAAATTTATACAAGTTTGAATTTACAAGCAGGTTACAAGCAGGTTAACTATGGTGGAAACATTTTACCTGAAAAATCACTTCTCAAAGTCTTTAATTAAAGGGTTCAGTAGTTAGTCGCTTAATACCCCTATTTGGAAAAGTGAGAGATCTTTGAGTAACAAGTCAAGATTCATCGAATGGGGGAAAGATCTACTTGCTGATTAGATTTAAATGTTTTTAATGTTGGCATTTTGATCACCTGAGGCCTAAAAAATGATTTAGCTGCATAAGTTGTAGAAAGATTCAGTTGTCCTGAGTAATTGTACTGGTCTTTGTTAAAATAGGATATTTTAACTCATTATCAAAACCAAGGAATGACAGAATTTTAGAGCTGGGGTTACACTGTTGGAAGAATCTAGTCCTATTCCCTTATTTTAAGAAGGGAAAATTGTCAAAATGTATTCCGAAGCAGTTAAGTTGCTAGCTCAAATTTTCAGATTCAGCAAAGCTAGATTTGTTCAGAAGCCATAGGTACCCTTCAGCAGGGTAACTAAAATTCCAGGTTATGAATGTAAAAATGAATATTGACATGTTTGTGTAATGTATAAAAAGTGCTTGTTTGTATAAATCATTTGCTAGTCCTAACATGACATGCTCAAGATTTTACAGCCAGCTAGATGACATCAAGCCACAATGAGCCTTCTATAATTTGACTGCTACAATTAAACTACAATTATGGATTCAGAATGTTAAACACAAATTTTCATCTGTTTGCATTCATATATTATGTAGTGTTTACATTTAGAAATCATTTGTATTATAGTCTTATTTGTTCTATTGTTATGAAAATTAGTTAATCAATAAATTATTCTAAAATACCAATATTAGCTGATATATGTATATTTGAAAGCAAAAAAAAAAAAATGAACTAAATGCTGTCTCATGTTATCAAATCACAGAATTAAGAGTAGACTTTAGATCCTCATGAAACAATTCACACAAAAGTTTGGCCAACTCGGTATACATCGTCAGCAAGAAGAGTCACCCACTCAACCAAGGCTATGTGACATGCCCTAGGGATGTAATGAGGCCCACATATTTCCCCAAAACTTGTCTTGCAAAAAGGTTTCCCTGTTTACAATATTTCTGTGCATACTAAGGTATTGCTCTGGCATGCTCTGAAGTGGACAAAGAGCCTGTTGTTATTACAACTCCCCCTGCCCCCTTCATGTTATTTGAAACCTCATAGCTACAAGGGATCTGAAGATGTCTGGGTGCTAAAGCAAAGAAATGGAAAGAGGCTGTTAGGATACTTGTACTCAGAATCCTAGGTGGGAAATGTAGGAAGCTTTGTGTGTTTTCTTGCAGTTTTGTACGGGTGAGGATCTGTGATATGCTCATTTTTCCAAAGTTCCTTTTCCACATCTTAATTTAGATCTCACTGCTAACTATATGTATGCATTTCCTTGAGTCCTGAGACCAGCATTTGGGTGAGATCTCATTTGTGGATTTTAGATAGAGCTTTTGTTTTTGTTGTTACATGTAAATTGGATCTATGGAGCATCGTGTTCACCTTAGAGCTGCTTGGACTAAAATAAGAGGTCAATGTTTAAAGGCATTTAAGTAGTACAAAAGTAGTACAGGGAAAGTTGTCTATAAACAACATGGTCACAATTTCTCCCATCTCTATTCATGAATGCTGTTCCTTCCATCAAGTATGGAGGATTATGTCTACATCCCTTAAATCTAAAATGGCATCGTGATTTGTTTTGATCAGTAGAATGAGGCAGAAGAGCTATTACAGAACTTCTGAGCCCATGACACCTTGTGATATCCCCTCTTGCTCTCTTGAAAGTCATCTGCTATTGAGCAAGTCTATCTATGCCTGAGAATGAGGGGTTCTACAAAAAGAGAGAGAGAGACCTAGATAGCTCTAGCAACTTCACCCATCTCAGATAAGGCCGTGGACATGTGTGAGCAAAGCCATTTTTAACTTTCTAGCACATTCCATGTAGTAGTGAATGATTTCCCCACCAGAACCCAATCACACCTCAGATTCCTGAGAGGTAATGAACTATGGCTGTTTCAAGTGCTACATTCTGGAGTAGTTTCTATACAGCAGTTGATAACTGAGACAATCCTACTACAGCTGGTAGGGCACATAAACCTACTCCAGCCCTGCTACTCCCAGTGAATCTGCTTTTGTTATGACTTCTGTGATGCATGTGACACCTCTGACAATGCCTTTCCCAGCTCATTTCTGCCATTATTTTCTGATGCTCTTCTAATATTACCACATGTACATCTCCATTGCTGAGCCCCCCCACCTTTTTTTTTTTTTTTAACCTCACCATTAACTATGGTTTGAAGATTTGGATCTTATTTCAGATTTGGATCTTATTTCCCTTCTCTTTTTATGGTAAAATTCTTTCTTGTATCCATTCATAACTCAGATCTCTCTTAATCATCTATTCTCTACATCTCCAAAATTTCTAACTTGGGCCAGATTCCAAGATTCCAAGTGTGTCATTCAGAATCTCATCTTCAACTATGTGCTGGCAAACTATTTAAATGCCTAAGTATTTCAAACATAGTCTGAAAATTAAGCTCTTAATTTTCACCAGTGTAGAAATGTAGTTTTCCTCATTATTTAACTTACCCATTTAATTTCTCTCTAGTAATTCTACTGAGCCACACATCTGAGAATGATCTTCCCACAGCCTCCACCCTCAGTACCTCTGCCACTGGGTTTTACATTTCTAAAAGGTTGCATATATCTCAGATACATCCCTTACCTCTTTTCCTATTTAACCTAAGGCTCTCGATATTTATTACCTAAATGACATAAATCATCTCCTAAATTGTTTCCTTGTCTATTCTTTACCTCAGTTAAAAGAATTTTTCTAAAAGATATAATCATGGAACTTCCTGCTTTAAATCACTAAGGGGCTCCCTTGACTATAGCAAAACTTCCCATATGGTGTGCTGAGCAGACTAACAAGATGCACAGTGATGAGTCTGTAAATTGTCAATAGGCTGCTCTCCATGAGGAAAAGTGCATAAACAGACACACACACACACATATGTATATATACACACACATACGTATGTGTGCATACATGCATACACACATATACACAAATTATATATCATTAAAATATACTGAACTTAAAGAATGTAATTTACAAGCTTACAAAATATGCAATATTCGTAATTCCATCTAGCCAACTGAATCTAACATATGGCTTTTGTGGATTTTGCTGAACTGTTGTATCTGAAACATATGTAAAACCAAACTATGGTTGTTGTGGAGAAACAATTGTAGTTCTGACATGAATGCTAATGATATTTCTAGTTATATAAATGGCTATGATGAAAATGAACAATGACATGTCAGAACGTCACTCATTAATCAATAATATGACTAGCTGAATCAGATAACAGTTTCAAATACTGGAAGACTATTCCAACTTTTTGTACTATTCACAATACAATTATGGACACAACACAATTTAAAGTGTAATCTGTGTTGGCATTTTCTCCAGCACTTTCTTAAGCCTAGACAAGTCAACAAAATAAATTAAAAATCTGATTTTCAGGGCTGGGGTTGTGGCTCAGTGGCAGAGCGCTCGCCTTGCACGTGTGCAGCCCGGGTTCGATCCTCAGCACCACGTAAACATAAATGCATTGCATTGTGTACAACTAAAGCAAATAAATAAATAAATATTTTTAAAATAAAAAAAATAATAAAAAACCTGATTTTCAGAGTTTAATTTTTCCTGGCATAAAAACTCCCATGGTGGCTAGTCTAAAGCTACCAGGATGGTGTTGCCATTTGCAGAGTTGGGAAACAATGCATAGCACACACGTATTCAGTATGTTCACCATCCAAATCAAATACAGACATAACCTCAAAAGCATATGCAACATTAAAATGTAACGAAATCACTGGGAAGTTATGAATTTTGATTATGTATTACCTTTATTTTTAATATAGCTTGTTGGATTATAACTTTATATGATACTAATGTCTGTTTGTCGACCAGTTTGCACAATTCCTGACATTTGAACAATTAACTCTCTTTAGGCAGTAATATTACCTGGTTCTAGCTCTCAACCTAGTTATTGTACCCAAGACCTTGATCTACTTTCCTCTAGACACAGATAGTGGGGCTCAGGCCTCAGTGACAGCAGAGCTTCTAGACCTCAACCTCACGTGGAGAACTCCTGCTGATTTTGCACTTTGTGAATCAAATTTCTGTGAAACTGTCCCTTGCCCAACAGAGGCAATCTCTTCTTTCCATGTGCTCCGCTCTTGCTACTCAGACTTTGCAGAAGGTGGAGAAAACTATCAAAAATATTGTGATTGCTTGTCATTTTCTGTCTACACTTGCAGTTTTGAGAGACTAATAAAGAGCTGTGACTCAAAAAGTGGAACGTTTTTCATAAAATTATAAAAAGTAAGTGGGCCATCAGAGTGGATAGAGGACAGGAAATTGAAAAGGTTGCCACCCAGAATGCAATTCTCTCTGCCATCCTAAGCAAACAGATTTTCATTGACATCATCTAACAAGAAAAACCAAAGTTGAGTACCTTTTGTCAGGGCTATTGAGCTAGAACTGAGGAGTAACAGACCGTCTATCAGCACTCTCCCAGGGAAAAGGACCAGTGAGCTTCTTTAAGATCAAAAGTACTTCAAAAGCTTCTCTGTCAGTGAATCTGGCAAAACACTACACTATAAACTTTGTTGGAAACTTTAACAAGACTAGTCAGAGATTATAAGACTTAGTGATATGGAAGTCTCACAAAAAAAGACTTACATGCTTCTGATTAGTATTTCCTTAACACATGAAGGATCATCTAGCAATATTATCATCACTTGTATAAAAGAAAGTAAACATCTATAGGAAACAACTTCAGAGCATTTGTGACCTTCTAAACATTATTAAAAAATATATTTTGAATTTAAAAGCAAAACAGTAAAGACTGAGTTCTATCTACACTGAACTGTGTAATGTGATGGGGAACCTAATTCTTCCCTCATTTCTTAGATTGTCTTTGGCAAAACATAAAACCCAGTAACTGAGGTCTGAAATTGAGCCAGTTTCTAATCAATATGGCTGCACTACTTACAAACTCACACCACTGGGTTGGACAAAGCCTGGCAACAGACCATAGCACACCAATAAGGTCCTGCATTTGTACCAAGTATCCTTGCTAGCAGGGATTTCAATAAAGATTTTTTTTTTTTTTTTAACATCTGCATGCTGCCCATGCTGAAGCCACAAATTCCAGCTTGGCATTATCACCTTTTGTTTATATGATATGAATCACTGAGGTTGCCACAGATCAGTAATAGATTTATCAGTAATCAATCAGTAATTAATTTCAGTAAGACATTTATTGAATAACTTTGCAAATGTACATTGTCACTAATTTTGTAACATCATTAAACGTCTCATAGTAAATGAAGAAATTTATCAACAAGTTGAATGTTTTTACATTATAACACAGTTAGAAAATCTTACATTTGATAACTATATTTATAGGTAAATATAGAGAGTCCTTGAGGTTGGAAATGGCAGGGTTGAATTCGAATGGAGGCTTGCCTAGCTCCAGGGTTTATGTTCTTTGTCCTATGGCAAGAAGCAAAGACATACTTCTAGCACTGAACTTGCACCTTCTGCAAGTTCACAGTATTAATACTAGCCAGAAGACAACAACAGTATCTTTATGTAGAGGTTAGCAAGAGGATTGCAACTTATATCTCACTGTGTGCTGAGATATAAACACCTGAAATAGTTGGACATCAATATTCATACCTATAAATATTCAGACATTCGATAAAATGAGAAATTTCGGGGATCCTCAATTCTTTTTGCTCATATTTTTTACTGGCATATTGTTGTTCATCTCTTTTATTCAACAAATGCTTATCAGAAAAATACGAATTGAACATGATAAGCAGGGCTTTGCCACCTAATGAATTCACATTTTAGTTAGAGGAGACAGAAACAGAAATAAAATGTAAATACACAGATAACTATGACCATTACAGATTGTGTTTCCTTCATAACAAGTTTAACACAGTGTGATGTGGCAGATGATAATTAACTGTAAACAAGATACTACATGTTATATGATTCATTAATATGAGAAATTGAGAATATCCAAATCAATAGAGACAGTAGACTAGCTATTGCCAGGGGCTTGGAGGAGTAAGGAGGGGGAAATAGAAGGTGCTGTGGAGTATGGGATTGCTTTTTGTGGTGATGAATATGTTCTGACATTAGATTGTGGTAATAGTTGTACAACTCTGCTAAAATGATAAAGTCACCAAATTATATACATTAACTGGAGGAATTTCATAGTATATGAATTACATCTCAGTGAAGCCAAGAAAATAAAAATCAACTGTCCACATTGGCATCTCTCTATTGGATGATTTAAAGAGATGACTTTATCTTCCTCTACTCCAATTTAATCCTTAGGCACTAAAATGAGAAGCTAAAATAATTGTTATTAATGCTTCATAAAGCTGAAAGCAACTTTTGAATTCATAATATAATAGTCAAAAGCAGATTTCTGGAGCCAGATTACTTAGGTTTGAATTTTGGTTCTGTTAGTTACAAGATGTATGATCTTAGATAATTGCTATTTATTTTCTTTGCTCTTCCGATTTCTAATATATAAGAGGAAATATAATAGTATCTAGTAAATAAATTACCATTTACCTAGTAATTGAATGGCTATTTAGTGCAGTTCCAGTTTATATGATATAGTTTAAAATTTTGAATAATTATGATTATGTGATAGTAATACATTATGGAATTAGGGGCTCTATCAGACTTGTGCTTGGACATTATACAAAGTTGCAGGAAATCAGTTATATGAGATATTTTATAACTTGGCATTCAACTATAAGCCATTACATGCCTTGTCTATGACTATAAAATGGACTTTTTCCCTTTAAGGGACTACTTTGCTTTATTATTGGTCTGATATGTGTCTCACTTTAAATTCATTACAACAATTTACACTTTATAGGTTTGTCAATAGTAAAAGGGACATTTTGATAAAAGGTAAATGATTCACACAATTATTTCTACTGATGGGAAAAATTTTGTCTTAATTCACTTTATATTTCACAAGTTATCCCAAAGAAATGTTCATAAACTTTGAAGACATATGATAATCAGCTCCAATTTTAATTAACCATTTTTTAAACAGTCATCTCTAGTGGAGATTATATTGAACAATTATACAACTGAAATGTTAGAATTTTCAAATATAATATGAATTAGAAATATAACACACACACACACACAAACACACAATTTAGTTATAAAATGATTTCTGCTGGCTTTTGTTTGTTTATGCTTCCAATTCCCAGGTAGAGATGACTGATTCAGGAAAGTAGTCAATAAGTTATGAACTCTTGGTTTGCTGACTTGGGAGACAGCAAATAAATGAGAAACAAAGGAGAAGGGAACCACTACAATAAAAACTACAGAACACTGAAGAAAATGAGGAATATGTTAGAAAATGGAAAGACCTCCCATGTTCTTAGATAGGCAGAATTAATATTGTCAAAATGGCCATACTGCCAAAAGCACTATACAGATTCAATGCAGTTCCCATCAAAATTCCAATGACATTCTTCATGGAAGTAGAAAAAGCAGTAATAAAATTCATTTGGAAAAATAAGAAATCCAGAATAGCCAAAACAATCCTTAAAAAAGCAAAGCAGGAGGCATCACAATACCAGACTTAAACTATACTATAGAGCTATAGTAACAAAAATGGCATAGTATTGGCACCAAAATATACATGCAGACCAATGGTATAGAAGACACAGAGAAAAATCCATAAAACTACAGTTACTTCATATTAGACATAGGGGCCAAACCATACATTGGAGAAAATATAGCTTCTTTAACAAATGGTGCCGGGGAAAGTGATAATCCATATGTAGTACAATGAAATTTAACCCCTCTCTCTCACCCTACACAACTCAAGTAGAGCAAGGAGCTAGGAATTAGACCAGAATCCCTGCACATACTGGAATAAAATTAAGGCCCAACACGCCAACATATCAGCTCAGGAATAGACTTCCTTAACAAGACTCCTGAAGCAAAAGAAGTAAAATCAAAAAGCAATAAATGGGATGGATTCAAACTAAAATTTTCTTCACAGCAAAAGAAACAAGAGCATGAAGAGAGAGACTATAGAATGAGAAAAATCTTTACCACCTGCACCTTAGATACAGCATTAATCTTCAGGATATATAAAGACCTTAAAACTTAACAACAACAACAAAAAAAAGCCACACACACACACACACACACACACACACACACACACTCTACTACCAACAACAACAAAATACATGGGCAAAGGAACTGAACAGGTACTTCAAAGAACTATGTATGGTCAACAAATACCTGAAAAGTGTTCAACATATCTAGCTAGCTATTAGAGAAATGAAAATTAAAATTACATCGAGATTCCATCTCACTCCAGTCAGAATGGCAACAATCAAGAATACAAATAACAATAAATTTTGGTGAGGATGTTGGGGGAAAGATACACTCATACATTGTTGGTGGGACTGCAAATTGGTGCAACCACTCTGGAAAGCAGTTTGGAGATTCCTTAGAAAACTTAGAATGGGACCACCATTTGACCCACTTATTCCACTCCTTAAAGGTCTTAAAATCAGCACAGTATAGTGATGTGGCCACATTAGTATTTATAGCATCTCAATTTACAATAGGTAAGCTATAGAACCAACCTAGGTGCCTTTCAACAGATGAATGTATATACATATATATATGTACATGCATATATACACACATATACACACATGTTATACACACACATATGCATACATACACGCACATATCTATACATACACATACATATACACACACATACATATCCACATACACACACACGATGGAACACTACTCAGCCTTAAAAAAAAATGACTTTATGACATTTGCCAGCAAATTGATGGATCAGGGGACTATCTTGCTAAATGAAATAAACCAGTCCCCAAAAGTCAAAGATAAAATGTTTTCTCTGATATATGTAAGCTAACCCACAATAAGGGTGGTGGGGAAGGGAAGAATAGCAGTTCAGTGAATTAAACAATGGGGAATGGAGGGGAAGGGAGGGGGGAATAGAAAAAGGAAATATTACGAATCTGACATAATTTTCTTATGTACATATATGAAAATAATATAGTGAATCCCATCATCATGTACCTCCATAAGAATGGGATCTTAATTAGAAGATCTAGTCCATGCTTGTATAATTATATCAAAATGGATTCTGCTGTCATGATATATAGCTAAAAATAACCAATTTTTTAAAAAAGGAGCAGGGAGAGAAAAGAAATTATGGAAAAATAATGTCACCCTTCTTAGCAGTTTTGAGAAAGGTGACAAATTATTTATTTTGATAGCAATCCCTCTATCGTGCAACTGATAAAGATCCCTAAATTGAAATTAAAGGTTTTATAGCCTAAAAGAAATTTAAAATACTGAAGACATTTAAAAATGTAAACTGAAAAACTTTTTGAAAAGCAGCTTTTCTATGTGAAAATAAAAGTCCTGGGAGCAAAATGCAAACTTTGATATTTGACTGCATTTGTAATCCTGACACATTTGGTAAACATTTTGATAATGTTGACTTCAAGTTTAAACAAATGGCCAGGGTGTGTTCAAAAGTTGGCTTTCTTAAACTTTATCTTTACATCTAATCAGTTGCATCCCTAACTGCTCAAAGAAAATATTTGATTAACACAGAAATCAATAGCTCCAGTTAGCAGAGTTCAAACTTTGAAGTTTAAATATAGAGCAAGTAGAGGATAATTAAGCCAGCATTTCTCAATAGGTGTACATTTCATTTATTCATTTTCTTTATTTCTCCTTGTTTGACAAATTTCAAATATTTTCGTGGATTTTAAATGAGGCCTTAATTAAGTAAACACATCCCATTTATTCTCTGTTACACCTATGTTATTAAAATATATTCTATGAAGGTATCATATTTGCACTGTTGTATATACAAGAATTTCAAAACACACGGCTGTTACTGTTTAAAAGTTTCTATTCAGCAGAAAATACAGCATAATGGGTTGAAACTGTCTATAATAAATGCCACAATGGTGGTATCTGGACGACCCAATGAAGCTATCTGGGAGGAGGAGCTAATTATTATCTTGCAGAACCTGGTCAGATTCCTTTCAGGAGATAGCTGACAGGCTGGCCTTTAGTGGAAGTGTAGAGTTGGATGAGTAGCCATAATAAATTTAAAAAGTAGAAGTTGCAGTAGGAGGAAATAGCTTGAACAAGGCTGAGAATATTCTGAAATAATCTTCATTCTTCTACAATTCAATTTTTATTTTTAGATACCATAATTCAGCAAATCAAAGAAACCCTCCAGAATTTTGCCACATCACTCTTCACAGGTAATTTCCTAAGATTATCACCATCTTCTAGATATATTGAAGAAGAAATTATGGAAGTAGCTTGATTCTTCAATGTATAAATTAGCCTTGAAAACAAAAACAAAAAATAAACTGTGTGCCAAATCACTCAGTAGCTTTAAAACATTGATATGGGAATTCTTTGGTACATTGTAGTCATATTTTACAGCTAACAACTTGAGAGAATTATTACTATGAAAATATGCAGGTCATGATGTGAGTACATCATGAAAAAAATAAGTACATTTTAATATGTAGTACAAGGAACTATCCAATGAGAGCATTTATCACTGGGCTGCTGTTCCTCTTATCAATGTGGAAAAAAATAACCAATCTAAATATCATGATTAGAGCCAAAAAATAGTCAGGTCCCAGAAAATGTGAGACAGCCCAGTTTATTAAGATCCAAAGTAAATCTACCAAATATTTCCTCCAAATCAGAGGCTAAATAAATAAATAAATCAGTCTGTTCCATTACTATTTATCAGCTACTATGTTGTCTCTTCATACTGTGTATCTATATCTTCAGCTTCTGTTCCAAAATCAACAACTCACCCTTTCCATGAAAGTATTTGGGGCTTGTGCTAAAACATGGATTACCTTTACTCCTGTCTATTGCTAGTTCATGGTCTCTTTTTCCTTACCTTTCTGTGCCCACTACCAAGCAAATACCCACTAGCTATTTATTTATAATTTAGGTAGCCAAGGAAAAGGAAACATCTAATTCTTATGCAGCTTTTTCTAGGCTATTGATTCACTACTTGAGTTACAGGCCAATTCAATGTAATAATGTTTAACCAGAGGGATGGCATCCTTGTAAGACTGTCCTGTCAACTTCCACAAAAGGAAGTTTTGAAGATTATTGTAATGCTCATTTACTTTTCAGAATTTTATAATAAAATCTGAGAAGGTTTGTGGTTTATAAAACATGCATAATTTTTTTATGTTTTAAGGATCTAGTAAGCAAATGGTTTGTAAGACATAGGTAGAAATTATGGAATATATTAAACAATATTAATGCTAACCATAGGAAAACTAGAACACAAATACCTAATTTCCTAACGCCCATGGAAGTACTTGTGGTGTGCTAAATATTAAGAATGTTGGAGGGACTGCAAATTAGTGTAACCACTCTGGAAAGCAGTATGGAGATTCCTCAAAAAACTAAGAATGGAACCATCATTTGATCCAGTTATCCCAATTCCTTGGTATATATCCAAAGGAGCTAAAAATCAGCACACTCAGCAATGCAGCCACATCAATATCTATAGCAGCACAATTCACAATAGCTAAGCTATAGAACTAAACTAGACTCTCATCAACAGATAAATGGATAAAGAAATTGTGAGATATATATATATATATATATATATATATATATATATATATATATATATAATGAAGAATTACTCAGCTATAAAGAAAAATGACTATGACATTTGCTGGTAAATGGATGGAACTGGAGACTATCATGCTAAGTGAAATAAGCCGATCCCTCAAAATTAAAGGTTGAATGTTTTCTCTGATGTGTGGATACTAACCCACAACAAGGGAGAGAGGGGAAAAATAGAAATTCAGTTGATTAGACAAAGAAGGAATGATAGGAAGGAAGGGGAATAGGAAAGAGTAGAATGAATCTTACATAACTTTCCTATATACAGATATGAATGCACCACAGTGAATCTCAACATTGTGCACATCCACAAGACTAGGATCCTAATTAGAATACAATATATTCCATGCTTATGTAAATATGTCAAAATAAATTCTATTGTCATGTATAACTAAAAAGAACAATATTTTAAATGTAGTAAGTGGGCATAAAGCATACAAAGTACTTGATGTTCACAAATACTTAAATCTGAAAAAACATTTTTGACACTCATTCTGATTCCATCTCTTTCCTACACAGCAATACAACTAAAGACTACACATCAAGCTGCAACTCTTCCCAAGCATGCTTCTCCTTGTGTTTCTCTAAAACAAGTTTGTGTCATTAGCCCAAGGCTCCTTTCATCTGTGGGCTCTCTTGCACAGATCTAAACTCTCACCACGAACCACACCATCAAGAAAAGTGAGAGAAAAACAGGATGTAGCTACAGTATGTCCAGGAACCAGGCAGTGTGCTCCTTTCACCCCCTCACATACTGTCTTGTGAGTTTTAACTCGTTCTCTCTCTTCACCTCCCATTGTGCGTTCAAAACATAATTTGAGAATTTTCACTTGTCCTGTGCGCCTTTCTATTCTGTGAACAGCAGGACCACTCTCATGATACATTACAGGAAGGTTATTAATGAATCAACATAATGCCCCACAAGACATTTGACTTGCCCAAGACTCAAGCAGGTCTGTTGCTTAATGTTAACTATGTGAAGCATCATAGAAAAAAATAGTCCACAGGAAACCAGAGGGAAAGCCTTAGAATAAAGAGAATTTACTTCTAATTGTATTCTTTTCAGTATGACTTAGGATAAAACCCCATATGTTTCTATTTTTTAAAGCTAGTTGTATTTGTCTGTTCCATTACTGAGAATAATACAGCTTCTAATCAGGATTTCTTCCTATTAATGCAAATCCATAAATACTTCCATTTTCCAAAATATTACATCTAAGCTCTATTATTCCTCTGGTCAAATTTGTTTGATAAACCCATTATTTTCACTATCACCAAATAGAAATTGATGTGTTTGAAATTTCATCTTGCATTTTCGTTATTTTCACTAACATTTAAAAGAAATGTCCTTTTGTCAATAGTAATAGACAATTTATAAAACATCTATGTAATTACTCTTGTTTAAGTAGAAAAAAAGTGACCTTAATATTCATCTAGCTCAATATTTCCGTGAGAAATAGATTACCATTGTCCACAGAACTGTCATTCACAAGACCCCTTTGATATTTTTTTAGCAGGTTTTCTTTTGTTTTAAATTTTTATTTATAGTAGTATGTATTACAGTTCATACTATACATATAGAGCATCTTTTTACATAAAACAGTTTGTATTCAAAGTATATTCACAGCATTGAAGTCTTCAATCGTGCATTTAGAATAATGATATCCATCTTATTCAACCACTTTTTCCCCCTTCCCCCCTTGCACCCTCCCTTCCCCTCCCTTCCCTTTGACCATTATAGTGTTCCTCTAGTCCTCCTATGTACCCCGACCCATCAATACTGTGAACCGGCTTCCTTATATCAGAGGGAAACATTCGGTATTTTGATTTTTAAGATTGACTGATTTCACTCAGCATTATATTCTCCAACTTCATCCATTTACCTGCGAATGTCATTATTTTATTCTCTTTTATTGCTGAATAAAATTCCATTGTGTATATATACCACATTTTCTTTATCCATTCATCTACCGAGAGACATCTAGGTTGGTTCCACTGATGTACAGCTATTGTGAATTGTGCTGCTATAAACATTGAGGTAGCTGTGTCACTGTAATATGCTATTTTTAAGTCCTTTGGGAATAGACCCAGGAGTGGGATGGCTGGGTCACAGGGTGGTTCCATTCCCATTTTCCCAAGAAATCTCCAAACTGCTTTCCATAACGGTTGTACCATTTTGCAGTCCCACCAGCAATGTATGAGTGTGCCTTTTTCTCCACATCCTCTCCAACATTTATTGTTGTTTGTGTTCTTGATAGCTGCCATTCTGACTGGAGTGAAATGAAATCTTAGAGTAGTTTTGATTTGCATTTCTCTAATTGCCAGCAATGTTGAGCATTTTTTCATGTATTTGTTGATTAATCGTGTATCTTCTTCTGAGAAGTGTCTTTTCAATTCTTAGCCCATTTATCAATTGGATTACTTGGTTTTTTGGTGTCAAGTTTTTTGAGTTCTTTATATATTCTAGAAATTAGTGCTCTATCCGATGTGCATGTATTAAATATTTGTTCCCAGTTAGTTTGTTCTCTATTAACCTCACTTATTGTTTCTTTTGCTGAGAAGAAGCTTTTTAGCTTAAATCTATCCCATTCATTAATTCTTGGTAATAATTCTTGCGCTACAGGATTCTTGTTAAGGAACTTGGAGCCTAATCCGACATGTTGGAAATTGGAGCTTACTTTTTCTTCTATTAGGTGTATTGTCTCTGGTCTAATTCCTAAGTCCTTGATCCACTTTGAATTGAATTTTGTTCATGGTGAGAGATACAGGTTTAATTTCATTTTGTTGCATATGGTTTTCCAGTTTTCCCAGCACCATTTGTTAAAGAGGCTATCATTTCTCCACTGTACATTTTTGGCGCCTTTATCTAATATAAGATAGCTGAAATTATGTGTATTAGTCTCTGTGTCCTCAATTCTGTACCATTGGTCTACTGGTCTGTTTTGGTGCCAGTACCATGCTGTTTTTGTTACTGTTGCTCTATAGTATATTTTAAAGTCTGGTATGGTGATGCCGCCTGCTTCACTTTTCCTGCTCAGGATTGCTTTAGCTATTCTGGGTCTCTTATTTTTCCAGATGAATTTCATGACTGCTTTTTCTATTTCTTTTGAGAAATGTCATTGGGATTTTGATTGGAATTGCATTAAATCTGTATAATGCTTTTGGTAGTATGGACATTTTGACAATATTAATTCTACCTATCCAACAACAAGGCAGGTCTTTCCATCTTCTGAGGTCTTCTACGATTTCTTTCTTTAGTGTTCTATAGTTTTAGTTATAGAGGTCCTTCACCTCTTTCGTTAAGTTGATTCCCAGGTATTTTTTTTTTTTTTGATGCTATTGTAAATGGAGTAGTTTTCATCATTTCCCTTTCAGAGGCTCTGTCACTGATGTACAAAAATGCCTTTGACTTATGGGTATTGATTTTGTATCCTGCTACTTTGCTGAATTCATTTACTAGTTGTAAAAGTTTTCTGGTAGAAGCAGGTTTTCATGTTTATTGTTGTTGCATAACCTGATCCCCTTGCACTATAATCTAAGTAAGCTGAGTGATCTACTGCCAACTGGCATTAATTCTCCAAATCTAAGTGTGTGAGGGAAACACATTGTGTGATCCTCTCTGATAGAAGACACACTGTTCAATCTGTCTACTTCGGTTCCCCAGAAATAAAATAACTAGCAGGGCTGTTTGGGTAGGGGGTGGTGGAAGGTACATCCTGTCCCCCCCCTTGATATCTTAAAAAGAACATGGATTCATAGGGTATCAGACTTATACTCTTGTCTTTCCTACAACAGCCTGTAATTGATATCTATGAATTATTGCTTATGGTTTCTATATAGTTATACTATTTTTTTCTATTGATGCCACAAGAAATTATCACAAATTTACTGGTTTATAACAATACCAGTTTCTTATTTTATAATCCAACATTATCCAAAAGCAAGGTGTCACCACAGCTGTGTTTCTCTGGAAGATCTAAGGAAGGATCCATTTCGTTTCCTTTCCCAACTTTAAGCCACCTTCTTCCACTTTCCAAGCCAGCATCTGTCTGAACCTCTTCCACTGTCAATCTCCCTTGGACTACAACCAGGAAAGGTTTTTTCTTGTATGAACCCAAATGATTATATTGGGCCCATCCTGATCATCCAAGATAATCTTCCCACCTCAAGGTCCTTTATTTCTGTGATATATGTGAACATCTTTAGAGGACCACTGCTCTTCTTACCATACATTCCATCCATCAAACCATCTGACATTTTCTCCATTGTTTTTTAAATGGTTAGTGCATTTTTCTTGCATTTTGGAAACTAAAGATATGTATATCATTGTATTTTAGAAAGATAACTGAAAAACTTGGGTAAATAATAGTAATATGCTAAGTTGCACATCAATTCAACTCTAATATGAATTACTAATGTAATATAAATGAAAACTGAAGCTATGAAGTACCTATCAGTCATTTCTCTTCATCATTGGTAATATCACCACAGAATAGTCATCATTCAGGGTCCGTTGACCATTACCCCTTTCCCACAAACTACAGGGAACAGAAGGCACCAAGAATTTAAACAACTAGATTTCTACTTGAGGCAAAGGATGAAATTCTGGAAGATCATAATTAAAACTAAATCAAAATGCCACTGAAAATGCAAAAGTGCCTATTGTATAGCTGTTAGATACAACCTCACTTTACTTTTCCAATATAAGATATTTATTAACTCTGTTGTGAAAATAATTGTTGTTAAATTCAATCAGTTACTTTAAGTTATACATGACAACAGAATGTATTTTGACATATACTACATACATGGAGTATAAATTCACATTTTTGTGGTTGTATATGATGGGGAGTTACACTGGTTGTGTATTCATACATGAACATAGGAAAGTTATATCCAATTCATTCTACCATCTTTCCCATTCCCACTCCTCCTCTCTTTCTCCCACTCCCCACTGTCCGATCCTGTGAAATTTCATTCATCCCTCCCCACTGCCTAGTGTGAATCAGAATCTGCATATCAGAGACAACATGCAGTCTTTCATTTTTGGGGATTGGCTTATTTCACTTAGCATGATAGTAGTCTCCAGTTCCATCCATTTACTAGCAAATGCCAGAAGGTCATTTTTCTTTATGGCTGAGTAATATTTCATTGTGTATATGTGCCACATTTTCTTTATCCATTTATCTTTTGAAGGGCACTTAGGTTCCATAGCTTAGCTATCATAAAGTGAGCTGCTATAAACATTGATGTGGCCGTATCACTCTTGTGTGCTAATTTTAAGTCCTTTGGGTACATACTGAGGAGTTGGATAACTGGGTCAAATGGTGGTTCCATTCCAAGTTTACTAAGGAATCTCCATAATGCTTTCCAGAGTGTTTGCACCAATTTGCAGTCCCACCAGCTATGTATGAGTGTATCTTTTCCCCTATATCCTCGCCATCATTTGTTATTTGTATTCTTGATCATTGCCATTCTGACTGTAGTGAGAGGAAATCTCAGTGTAGTTTTAATTTGCATTTCTTTAATTACTAGTGATGTTGAACATGTTTTCATATATTTGTTGACTTATCATATTTCTTCTATAAAGTGTTCAGTTCCTTTCCCATTTCTTGATTGGGTTATTTGTGTGTTGTGTGTGTGTGTGTGTGTGTGTGTGTGTGTGTGTTAAGTTTTTTGAGTTGTTCAAATAGATTAATGATCTGAGGTGCAGGTGGCAAAGATTTTGTCCCATTCTGTAGGTTCTCTCTTCACATTCGTGATTGTTTCCTTTGCTATAAAGCATCTTTTTAGTTTGATACAATTCCATTTATTGATTCTTGATTTTACTTCTTGTGCTTTAGGAGTCTCATTAAGGAAGTCAGTTCCTAAGCTGACATGATGGAGATTTGGGCCTACATTTTCTTATTAGGCGCAGGATCTCTGGTCTAATTATTAGGTCCTTGGTTCACTTGAGTTGAGTTTTGTGCAGGGTGAGAGATAGGGATTTAATTTCATTTTGCTAGATATGGATTTCCAGTTTTGCCAGTACTATTTGTTGAAGAGGCTATCTTTTCTCCCATGTATGTTTTTGGCACCGTTGTCTAGTATAACTGTATTTATGTGGGTTTGTTTCTGTGTCTTCTATTCTGTACCATTGGTCTACATGTCTATTTTGGTGCCAATACCATGCCATTTTGTTACTATAGCTCTGTAGTATAGTTTAACATCTGGTATTGTGATGCCTCCTATTTCACTCTTCTAAGGATTGCTTTGGCTATTCTGGGCCTCTTATTTTTTCAAATGAATTTCATGACTGCTCTTTTTAAGTTTTTATGAAGAAGGTCATCAGAACCTTAATATGAATTTCTTTAAATCTGTATAATTCTTTTGGTAATATGGCCATTCTGACAATATTAATTCTGCTTATCCAAGAACATTGGAGACCTTTCCAGCTTCTAAGGCCCTCTTCAATTACTTTTAGTGTTCTGTTGTTTTCATAGTAGAGGTCTTTCACAACTTTTGTTAGATTGAGTCCCAAATACTTTTTGAGGCTGTTATGAATGGGACAGTTTTCCTAATTTATCTTTCAGTTTATTCATCACTGATATAGAGGAATGCAATTGATAAGTGTGTGTTTATTTTATAGCCTGCTACTTTGCTGAATTCATTTATGAGTTCTAGAATTTTTTGGTGGAGTTTTCTGAGTATTCTACATATAGAATCATGTCTTTGGCAAACAGGAATAGTTTGAGTTCTTCTTTTCCTATTTGTGTCCTTGTAATTTCTTCTAATTGTTCTTCTGGGGGTTTCTGTGACTCTGTTCAATAGAAGTGGTGAAAGAGGGCATTCCTATCTTGTTCCAGGTTTTAGAAGGAATGCTTTAAATTTTTCTCCATTTAGAATGATGTTGGCCTTGATATATAGCTTTAACAACATTAAGGTGGGTTCCTGCTATCCCTGGTTTTTCTAGTATTTTGAAAATGAAGGGGTGCTATATGTTGTCAAATGCTTTTTCTGTGTCTATTGAGATGATCATATGATTCTTAAGTCTATTGATGTAATGAATTATATTTATTGATTTCCATGTTGATTCAACCTTCCATCCCTAGTATAAACCCCCACTTGATGATGGTGCACTAACTTTTTAATATGTTTTGTCATATTTAAGAATTTTTGCATCTATGTTCATCAGGGTTATTGGTCTGAAATTTTCTGTCCTTGATGTGTCCTTGTAAGGATTTGGTATCAGTGTGATTCTAGTTTCATAGAATGAGTTTGTAAGGGTCCCCTCCTTTTCTTTTTCATGGATTAATTTGAGAATTGGTGTTAGTTCTTCTATGAAGGTCTGGTAGAACTTGGCTGAGAATCCATCTGGTCCTGGGCTTTTCTTTCTTGGTAGGCTTTTGATGGTATCTTCAATTTCATTGCTTGAATCTGATCTGTTTAAATTTTCTATGTCCTCCAGATTCAGTTGGGTAGGTCCTATGTCTATAGAAATTTTTTGATGTCTTCAAGATTTTCTATTTTATTAGAATATACATTTTCACCATAATATCTGATTATCATTTGTATTTCATTAGTACGTATTGTGGCATTACTAAAATTTGTGATGAAAAAGGAAATGAGTTCTCTCTCTTCATTAGTTTGAAAAAATAAATAAAATTGATAAACCCTTATCCAAAGAATCAACTTTTTGTTTTGTTGATTTTGGGGTTGTTTCTTTTGTTTCAACTTCATTGATTTCAGCTCAAATTTTAATTATTTCCTGTCTTTTACTGCTTTTGGTTCCATAAGTATTTTCTAAGTTTCTTTTTCTTTGCTTCATAACATGGTTATTCCTCATTTTCTTACTTGATTACTTATTCATTTCAGTACTAATTTTAGAGATACTCTTCTGTGGCTTTCTGTTTCATTGTTATTTGGAAGAAAATGGAGAGAGCATTGAAAAATAACAGGCAGTTCCAATTCAACCATGTTTCCTCACTACTGTATTAACTTGAGCAAGGGTACCTAGACTAGATAGCATTTACCTCACATTAAAAATGAAGGAGTAGTATCATCTTCCCATTTATTCCAACTTCAAAATACTGCTATACTAATTGATCTGATCTTCAAAGCAAATAAAAAATGAAATACGTTGTATTTCCCCCATTTCTAACTTACAACTATTATTTTATTTCTGACAGAATTCTTTTTATTTTTACTGCTAAGAATTTTACATTTTATTAGGATATTTCTTTCCATTTAACTTACAACATATTGCAATCCATATTGATATGTTCCTCTAATTGTTAAGCGTGATGCTTGATCTTCCTTGAGCCACTTTTCTGAGCATACTACATGTTTATTCAAGAATCACAACACCTATTATTGTTATTTTCAAAAAACAATGAAGAAATTGACTTGCCACAAAATCATTTGCCAGAATCATTTCTAGTAAGTGGTGGAGGTAGGATTCATGCCAGAAAACCCGACTCCAGAACCAAACTTTGAATTGCTAAACAGTTAAGGAGAAGATATTGGGCTCTACTCCTGGGCTCCACTTCCATCCTTGATCTAAGAATTTAATGTCTCTACTGCTACTTTTCCATGCTCCATCAAAGAGCTTAATTCATAGGGACAACTGTCACACACAAAGTTGCCAAGCAATCCAAGATAATTTCTGCATTTTTATTATTGCAAGTTTAGATAAGTAAGCTTGCTGGAGAAGATGAAATATAACCTAACATCTTTTGTTTTTTGCCCCAGCTACCTTCAGAGTACATATTCAGCTCTAGGACCAAATTTCTCTCATGGACTCTGGTGGGATATGGAATGAATATATGTCTTTAAGTTTTCACTGGAGACTGATTTATGAGCCAGCAAATCAAGCATTTTCATACATACAGAAATAAAATAAAAATGATTTGAAAGACTGAAGGAAACGAATTTATATTTGGGCTTCATATAAAAGAGCCTTTGGCAGAAATAACTAATTAAAACAGGTCAAATAATTAAGTTGATTAAGGATTGTAGGTTTATGATTATGGGAGTTTCAAAGCATATATGATTTTCTTAAATATGTGATTGAAAGAAAACTGAGGCTGAATCTAGTCTTCTGTGTTTCCTGTGTTTGTTCATGCATGTGCTCTGGGCACATGCAAGCCAAGAGGGAGTAGGATGACACATTCAAAGTGCTAAAAGAAAAATATGTATTTCTATCAATAATACCATACCTAGGTCCTGGTGTTGTAGCTCAGTTGTATAGCACTTGCCTAGCACATGTGAGGAACTGGGTTCTATCCTCAGTGCTACATAAAAATAAATAAATAAATAAATATCGTGTTCAGCTACAACTAAAATCATCATCATCATCATCATCATCATCATCATCTATACCTGGCTAACCTGTCCTTGAGAAGCGAGGAGATATCTGGGTGGGGTGGCACATGCCTGTTTTTCCAGCTACTCAGGAGGCAGGAGGATCACAAGTTTGAATCATCCAGTCTTGTCGTCTTCATCAATTTGATGAAATCAAGTCTCAAAAAGGGCTGGGGATGTAGCTCAGTGATACAGCACCTCTGGGTTCAATTCCCCACAAAAAGAAAAGACATATGATGAAATAAAGACATTTAAAAACAGCATCCGAGATAGTTCATCACCACTGGACTAGCCTTACAAGAAATAAAGCAATAAGGGAGTTCTTTAAGTTTAAACAAAAGAATGTAACTATACGGAAACATATGAAAGTATAAAAACTCAGTGGTAAAGATGGATAGTCAAATTAGGAATACTCTAATATTATGAAGGTGATGTATAAGTTACTATGAACTATGATAGAGAACACAAATACACTAAGCATAACTCTAGCTATGAACCACTGTTTAACAGATACAATATAAACATGATATATGGCATCAAGAGCATAAAATGTGTGGGAGGGTGAATTAACCATGTAATGGCTTTATATACAATTGAAGTTGAGGTACTATAAACAGACTATTATAACAATATTTTATGTAAACCTCATTATAATCCCCTCTCCACACACACATTCGAGTATGTACAAACAAAAGAAATGAAAGCATTCCACTACAAAAATAAGTCACAAATAAAGCCGGGGTGGCACATGCCTGTAATCCCAGCACTTGGGAGGCTGAAGCAGGAAGATCACGAGTTCAAAGCCAACCTCAACAATGGCGAGGTACTTAGCAACTCAGTGAGACCCTGTCTCTAATGAAATACAAAAAAGGGCTGGGGATGTGGCCCAGTGGTCGAGTGCCCCTGAGTTCAATCCCCAGTACCAAAAAAAAAAAAAAAAAAAAAAAAAAAAAAGTCACAAATAAAGACAATGAGATTGGAAGAGGAATAAAATAAAACTACAAAACATCGGTTATAAAAACAACAAAATGCCTCTGCTAAGAGTTCAGTGTCAGGTAATATACAGTTATATTTTACACGTGGTAGAAACTAAAGGCCCTATATACAGGCCAGAGCTCATTGAAGGAATTCTAAGACTGGCCTGCAGCAAGGAAACCTGTGCAGAGATGGGACAGACTTAAGTTTAGTTGTGTATGATTTTCATTCTTGGATGGAGCTTAGGGCACACCCACACTTCTCTTAAGACTATGCAAATCTCTACAGCTAAAAGATCCAGGTGCAACCGAACTAGTTCAGTCTTTGTGGACATGAGACTATTTATATCATATGTCCCTTAACCTCAAACATCACAGATATCAAAGAACAGGTGCTCAGAATTTTAGAATTATCCTAGGCACTGGCAGAGACATGTACCCTAGTGTGACCAACTTGTGTTTCAGCCTACATCACCACCAGATGCATTGTGGGCTTCAGTGAACCCCTGATAATGTGCAGGTCCTTATAGCTGTGAGACTTTGATGAAACCTAGCTTAGCATCAGCGTAGGTGGCCAATGGACTGTCTTTACCAAAACTTAGGCAGAATATTGTTTTGCAAGATCCTATTCACTGGGGGTAGGGGAGGATAGTAAGCATAAGACTTCATTCATTGAAGTAAGTGCTGGGCTGGTGAAACAACACTGGACAAATCCTAGTAGCCTCCTTCCCAGGCCTGTATATGCATGCAGCCTCTGGAACAGCTCCAGTACAGAACATACGTGACCCTGGTCTATCAGCTAACATTCATCTAGCATCACCTGTGATTGGCTGCATCAGTCTTGGACTATGAGTCTGCCGCAGGAAGAGGCAGCCCATAGCAGTGTGGGTGTTTATCCAAACCCAGGGTTGAGCTAATCTGGGCAGGCTCTGGGCTCTGGGTATAACATGACTTGGCAGCATTAGTGGCCAAAGGTATTATATAAGCTCCTGGGGCAGGTTTATGAATGGTGATTCTGCCTGGTTTTAAGCACAGAAAAGCAACTGGACAAACATCCCCGTGTATTCTACATTCAGGGAGAGGTTTGTGGGGATGGTACTCTCCTCATTCTTTCAGTAAAGCACACTAACAATGTATCTGGGGAAAAATTGGGCTTGGATTGCCCTCTAATATTGAAATAGTACTATACTAACAGTAAATTCCCAGCAACCCTGGACTGGGGTGCCATTCAATCCTAAAATAGTGAAAATAATGATATTCTTAGAATATACTAATACTCAATACTCTACCATAAAATTGAAGAGATGAAAGCAATTTTAAAAATCCAGAACTTTGTGAACTGAAGATATACTCAGTGAAATTCTAAATGTGATCAAAAGGCCTCAGAGTAGGATAGATCAAACAGAAGAATCAGTGAGCTTGGAGAGAAACTATTTGACAATACAAAATATGAGGAGAAAATGGAATAAAATGTTAATTTTAAAAGCTCATGTTCCAGAACTTTGGGACACTATCAAAAGAGCAATAATATTTGGATTGTTAGGATTTAGTAGGACTTGGGAACACTAAAAGGAATAGAAAATCAGAAAAATTCCCAACCTACAGAAATATACACATAATCAAGTATATGAAGGTCAAAGTTTACCTGTCAGATTTAACTCAATAAACTCTACTTTCAGACACATTTTTAAATATAGTTATTTATTTATTTATTTTTATGTGGTGCTGAGGATCATGCCCAGTGCCTCACACGTGCAAGGCAAGCACTCTACCAGTGAGCCACAGCCCCAGCCCCGACTTTCAGACACCTTATAAGCAAACTCTCATGGATGAATGATGAGAAAATTCTTAAGGCTGCAAGAGAAAACAAAACATAAGGGCATATCAATTCACCTGAGAGTAAACTTCTCAGCAGAAGCTTATAGGCCAGAAAAGAGTAGGACAGGAGATTTTTCATAGTAAGGAAGGAAAAATCCCATCAACTAAGAATACTGTTCCCAGCAAAGCTATCCTTTAGAAATGAATAAAAGAAAGACATTCCTAGGCAAACAAACTAAGAATATATCATAATCAGACCTGTTGCTAAAAAATATTGTTCAAACTGTAGATACATTATTAAGAAGAAAACAGAAAAGTATAAAACTGATAAGAGTAATTATATAAATTCAGAATGCTCTAAATATAGTAAGTATTGTATGTGAGCCATTCATGTTTAATATGCATTCTAAAAATAACTTAATTAAATTGATAATTTAATAATTGTTATTTAACTAAATAATGTTATTTAACTAAATAACAATAATATGTTGAGATAGGCAATATATAAGAAGATGTAAAATGGTAAGTCAAAAATTCAATACGTGAGGAAGAATGCAGTAGAAGTATAATTCCCTATTTGTATATTTTCTCTTGTTCTTCTGTTCCCAGTTTTATCCTTATAATCACCTTGAGTTGCTATCATTTCAAAATAACTTATTATAACCAAAAGGTGGTTCTTGTAACCTCATGGTAACTGTAAAGTAAAAATCTATAACAGATAAAAGTAAGGAAACACACTATTAGAGTAGATCACTGAACCACAGAGGAAGACTGGAAGAGAGGAAGAAAGGAACTACAACAAAACTAGAAAACAAGTTACAAACTGGCCAGAGCATGACCTTATCTATGAATATCACTTTGATATAAAGAATTACATTCTCCAAATAAAAGCCAGAGTGACTAAATGGAGCTATTCAACTATACTTTACACGAATTTCACTTCACTTGTAAGGACACAAATAGGCCAAAGGAAGGAATTCCATGCAAATGGAATCTGAAAGAAAGCAGCAATAGTCATACTTATCATATAAAAATCAATTTTGAATCAAAAGCTGTAGAAAGACACAAGGAAGATCATTATGGCATGATAAAGGGGTCAACTCAACAAAAGGAAGTAATTCAAATGCACATGCACCCATTATTTGAGCACAAAAACATAAAGCAAGTTTTAATAAACCTAAAGAGAAAGATGTATTCTTATAGTAAGAGACTTTTTAATGCCCCATTTTTTGGAATGGGCAAGTCATCCAAATAGTAAAAAGCAAACAATGACAAAAAATAGCAGAGTTAAATTCACATCTACAGTAAAGCTACGAAATAAAGCTGGACATTTTAATTCCCTGATCAGCATGAGGAAGCTTCTTCAGAATAGATCATATGCTAGGCCAAAAAACAAGTAGCAAAAACTTTGTTGAAATTTTAAATCATATCAAGTATCTTTTCAGATTGCAATTCAATGAAACCAGAAATGAACAAGAAAAACTTTGCAAACTATACAAATACACAGAAATTAAACAACTGACTTTTGAACAACCAATGCATCAAGAAAGAAATCAAGAATGAAGCTAAACATTAAAAAATAAATAAATAAAAATGTACACTATTTCAAAACTCAGATACAGAAAAAGTAGCACCAGGATGAAAGTTTATAGCAATTGATATCTACATAACAAAAGAAAGGAAGAAGTATTAAAAAAAAACTTATGAATGCATATCAAGAACAAGAACAGGAACAAATCAAAAAAATTCAAATTAGCAGGAAGAAAGAAATAATAAAGATCAGAGCAGAAATAAAATGGAGACCAAAAAACCTTTATGAATGAACAACAAAACAAAACAAAACTACCAAAGTGCTGGTTCTTTGAAAGAAACAATAGACAAATCCCTTACTGGGCGTGGGGGGGGGGGGACAAGGAGGGCGCCATTATAACTGATGCCACAGAAATACAAAGTATTAGGGATTATTATGAGGAACTGTATGCCAACAAATTTTATAATCTAGGGGAAAAAATGGACCAATACGTAGCACATAATTTACCTAGACTGAATCATGAATGGAAAACCTTAAGCAAGTAAGAAATAACACACTAAGTAATGAAAAACTCACCCAAAGAAAAGCCCAGGATGGGAAAGCTTCAGTGCTGAATTCTACCAAACATTTAAAGAGGAACTAATCTAAACTCTCTTTAAGTCATTCCATATAAATAGAATAAATTGTCCCAAAATGTTCTATAAGAACAACATTTAAAAAAAAAAAAAAAAGGACACAAAGAAAATTATAAGCCAATAAAATTGATGGGTATAGATAGAAAAATCCTCAATACAATATTAGCAAACCAATTCAAACAGTTAATTAGGATTATTTCCAATGATCAAGTAGAATTCATTCAAGGGACAGAAGATGGTTCCATATATCCAAACCAGTAAATGTGATTCACATCAGCATTATGAAGAACAAGAGCTGTATGGTCATTAATAGATCTAGAATATGCATTTCATAAAACTTAAATGGTAAAAATGTTGAGCAAAGCAGCAACAGAAGTAATGTACCTCAACATAATAAAGACCATTTATAATACATCATCACTAACATTACACTGAATAGGGGAAAGTAAACATTATCTAGATCTGGAACAAGACAAGGATGCCCACATTCATCACTTTTATTCAACATAGTTCTGGAGGTCCTAGCCAGAGTAAGGCAAGGGAAAGAAATAAAAGACATCCAAAAGAAAAGAGGAAGGCAAGGTATCAGAGTTTGCAGATCACATGATCAACCACACACACACACACACATTCATACCACACACACACATACACACACACACACACAAAACCCCAAAATCTTAACCAAAAAATTAGAAATAATTCATCAAAGTTGCAAGATATAAAAATATGTATACAAAAATTAACAGGGTTTCTATACTCCATTAGTGAATTATCCAAAACAGAAAAGAAAAAAAAAAATCCCATTTATAAACTATAAGAAAATCTAGCAATAAGTTTAAATAAGGAGGTGATAGATCTCTACATTGAAAGTTATAAAATAAAGAAGTTGAAAAGGTGGGGCTGGGGTTGTGCCTCAGCGGCAGAGCGCTCGTCCAGCCTGTGCGCGGCCTGGGTTTGATCCCCAGCACCACGTAAGAATAAAAATTCATTGTGTACAACCAAAGCAAATAAATAAATATTTAAAAAAAAAAAAAAGGACACAAAGAAAATTAAAGCCAATAAAATTGATGGGTATAGATAGAAAAATCCTCAATACAATATTAGCAAACCAATTCAAACAGTTAATTAGGATTATTTCCAATGATCAAGTAGAATTCATTCAAGGGACAGAAGATGGTTCCATATATCCAAACCAGTAAATGTGATTCACATCAGCATTATGAAGAACAAGAGCTGTATGGTCATTAATAGATCTAGAATATGCATTTCATAAAACTTAAATGGTAAAAATGTTGAGCAAAGCAGCAACAGAAGTAATGTACCTCAACATAATAAAGACCATTTATAATACATCATCACTAACATTACACTGAATAGGGGAAAGTAAACATTATCTAGATCTGGAACAAGACAAGGATGCCCACATTCATCACTTTTATTCAACATAGTTCTGGAGGTCCTAGCCAGAGTAAGGCAAGGGAAAGAAATAAAAGACATCCAAAAGAAAAGAGGAAGGCAAGGTATCAGAGTTTGCAGATCACATGATCAACCACACACACACACACACACACTCATACACACACACACATACACACACACACACAAAACCCCAAAATCTTAACCAAAAAATTAGAAATAATTCATCAAAGTTGCAAGATATAAAAATATGTATACAAAAATTAACAGGGTTTCTATACTCCATTAGTGAATTATCCAAAACAGAAAAGAAAAAAAAATCCCATTTATAAACTATAAGAAAATCTAGCAATAAGTTTAAATAAGGAGGTGATAGATCTCTACATTGAAAGTTATAAAATAAAGAAGTTGAAAAGGTGGGGCTGGGGTTGTGCCTCAGCGGCAGAGCGCTACGTCCAGCCTGTGCGCGGCCTGGGTTTGATCCCCAGCACCACGTAAGAATAAAATTCATTGTGTACAACCAAAGCAAATAAATAAATATTTAAAAAAAAAAAAAAAAGAAGTTGAAAAGGACACAAAGTAGAAAGACGTTCTATATTCATGGTTTGGAAAAATAATGTCAAAATTTCCATATTACCCAAAGAAATTATTTACAGATTGAATGTGATTTCTACTAAAATACCAATGATATTCTTCAAAGAACTAGGAAAAAAAATCTAAAAATTCATATGGAAGTTAAAAAAACAAACAAAAATAAAACAAATAGCAATGGCCCCTTGAACAAAAAGAACAAAGGGGAAGCAACACCACCTGACTTCAAAACAATGGTACTGCATAAAAACAGACACATAAATAAATCAGTGGGATGAAATAGAGAGTCTATAAGTCAACCCACTCATCCATAGCCAGTTTCAATGATGGACACATTGGAGAAAAGACAGTCTTTTCAACAAATCATGCAGAAAAAAATGGGATGACCACATGAAGAATGAAACTAGACATGTACCCTCCCACCAGTAAAAAATAAAACCCAATTTGAAATCCATTAAAGGTTTAAGGGAAGATCTGAAATTATAAAACTACTAATAAAAAAACAGACAAAATTCTTCAGGATGTTGGAATATGCAATATTTTTTTGGGGGGGGGGAATGCCCCAAATGTACAGGAAATAAAAGCAAAATAGACAAATAGAAATACATTAAGCTTAAGTTCTCTGCACAGCAAAGGAAAAAAAAATCAATGCAGAGAAAATAAAAAGTAGAAAATATTTTCAAACCACACATACTGACAAGGATTTTATATTCAGAATAAATAAGATCTCCAAAAACTCAACAGCAGAAAAAACAAAGAATCTGATTTAAGGAAGAGCAATAGTCCTAAGTAGACTCTTCTCAAATGACAGCATGAAAATGACCAACAGTTCAATGAATAAATGCTCAACATCAATAATCAGGGATATGCAAATCAAAACTACAGTGCTATATGACTTCATCCTAGTATTATCAAAAAGATTACAAGTTCTGGATAAAACGTTGAAAAAAAAAATAAAAGAAAGACCCTTGTACATTCTTGGTGGGAATGTAAATTAGTGCACCCATTATGGAGAACATAAGAAGGCTCCTCAAAAATTAAAAATAGAAGTATCATATGATGCCACTATTCCATAACTAAGCATGTATCAAAAAATGAAATCAGTATGTCCAAGAGACATCTGCAATCTTATGTTCATTGCAGTACTATTAACAATAGCCACAAAATGAAAACAACCCATGTTCATCAACTGATGAATGGAAAATAAAAATGGTAGCTACACAATGAATTCTATTTGGCCATTTAAATAGAATGAAATTCTGTTATTTCTGACAACAAGGAGAGAACTGTAGACTATGTTAAGTGAAATAAGTTAGGCACAGAATGATAAATACCACATTGTCCCACTCAACTTGTGTAATCTAAAAAAACTCAATCTCATTGAGTTTGAGAGTAGAATAGTATTTACCAGAGGCTGGGTAGGGAGTTGCATAAGGGATGAAAATGGTTGATAAATGGGTACTGAGATACAATTAGGTAGATGTAGTTTGTGGGTGCTATTATACAGTAGGGAAATGATAGACAATAATGTATTATCCATTTCAAAAGGTTAGCAGAAAGTAATTTGAAAGTAGTCACCATAAATGCATGATAACTTTTGGAGTTTATCTTGATTTAAACATTATACAATGTATAAAGGTATTAAAATGTTGCAACATACCCCAGTAATACATAATATAAAATATGTAATTTAATTAAATTAAAAAATTAAATAGAAGATCCTAAATCAAAAATCCACTAGTAAGTCTTTGCCTGTAATTACATATAAATAGACTAAATTATCCAATAAAAAGACAGTGACTGAATGGACCTCTCCCCCCTCAAAAACAGAATATATTGCCTGTACTGCCTATATAAGTATAAATACTGACTGAGAATGAAGGAATTAAAGAAAAGATATTCCAGACAAATGGTAAAGAGGAACGGTGGATAAGTTTATAAGAGAATATACTAAGTAAAAAACTGTTAAAAAAGAGACCAAGTTATTATATTATGATGAAGGAATCAATTGACATACATACAAACACAGTTGGCTCACTTAAACAAAGCAAATACTAATAAATCTGAAGAGTAAGATAGACTGTAATTCAATAATAGTAGGGGACTTCAATACTTCAGTTGTGACAATGCCAGATCATCCAGATATAAAGTCAATGTGACCAACAGTGGACTTCAACAATACGTCAGACCAAATGGACAGAATATAATGCATGGAACATTCTATCCAATAGCAGGAGGATACACATTCTCAGGATACACAGAACTTTCTCTAGGATAGAAGATATGTGAGGTCATAAAACAATTATTTTAATAATCTCAAGTATATTTTCACATAATGAAATGAAACTAGAAATTCATAGCAGAAATCATGGGAAACTCATAAATACATAGGAATTAAACAGTCTGCTCTTGACCAATAGGTCAAATAAATTAAAAGGAGGAAATTAAAAGATATCTTGATACATGAAAATGTAAACATACAAAAACTCATTGGGATGCAGCAAAAGAAGTTCTAAGAGGGAAATTTATACAATTGCCTATATTAAAAATAAAATCTCAAATTATATCACATTTTAAACTAGAAAAAGAATAAAATTAGGCCTAAGTCAGTATAAGGAAGGAAACAAAGATCAGAGCAGAAATAGATGAAATAGAAACTATAAAGCCTATAGAAAGATCAATAAATCTTAGAGCTCTTTCTTTCAAAAAAAAATTAACATGACTATGGGCTTGCCAAGGAGGGGAAGGAGAAAAGACTCAAGTACAATCAGAAACAAAAGGAGGAGATATTACAATTGATACCATAGAAATACAAAAAGATCATAAAGGACTTATGAATGATTCTACACCAAAAGTTTGATAACCAAGATGACACGGTTAAATTGATAGGAAGATAAAACTTACCAAGATTGACTCAAGAAGTTGAAAATTTGAACACACTATTAGTAAGTAGATTGATGGGAGATTTTCCATCATTGATTCAAAGCCAAGCTCAGGATCAGACACATCATGATGAAATTTTATCAACCAATTAAAGAATACTAATTATTCTCAAATTCTTCCCAAAAATTGGAGAGGAAATTCCCAAAGAAATTAAGAACAGCATGCTCAATATATCTGAGCTTCCATGTCCATTGCAGCATTATTTAAAATAGCCAAGATATGTAAAATAGGTGTCAATCAGCAGATGAGTGGATAAAGAAAATGTGGAACATGCTCATAATGGAATACCGCCTTTAAAATCAAACAAACAAACAAAAAGGAAAATTCTGTAATTTGCAATAATATGGATGAACCTGGAGGACACTATGTTATGTGAATAACTCTGGTATAGAAAGACAATTGCCACATGAACTCACTAATAAGAAATCCAACAGAAGTCAAACTCATAGAATGGTGGTACCAAAGTCAGGAAATGGGGATGGATAGGGAAATGAGAGCTGATAAGAGAATACAAACTTTTGGTTAGACAGGTAAGTTTAGTGATGTAGTATGGTGCACTGTACATTTCAAAACTGCTAATGGATTTTAAATGTTTTTACTGTATAAAATGATACATATGACGTGATGGGTTTGGAATTTTTGCAATTTTTTTGTTGATTCTTTTAATTACATATGGCATTAGGATACATTTTTACATAATCACAAAAGCATGGGATATAATTTGCTGTAATTCAATCTCTAGCACGTTTCCCCTTGCCACCCTACTCTACTGATCTCTCTGCAATTTATAGTTTATTTTTTTAACTAGTGTCTTGTGTATGTACTTGATATCAAGATTCACCATGGTATACTCATGTACATATATTTGGAAGTTTGGTTTGTTAATTAACTTGACTTTATCAGTCCACAGTGTCAACATAAAGATATGTTGTAATGCATAGACACAAGTATTTGTTAAATAAAATGTAGACTTTAAGTTTTATACTTAATGTTGATTATGTAATGCCATTTTTTAATTACTCCATAAAAGATAGGATCTTTGAAAGATTGACAAAATTGACAAAGTTTGAGCAAACTTATTACTAAAAATGAAATCCCAAATAAATGAAATCTATACTGAGGCATAACTACAGATAGAGAATTTTAAAATTATAGTGCCTTTATAATGAATTTTAAAATTTTTTATTCTAATTTGTTATGAA
Organism: Tamias sibiricus; assembly: GCA_025594165.1. NCBI lineage: Eukaryota > Metazoa > Chordata > Mammalia > Rodentia > Sciuridae > Tamias > Tamias sibiricus. Next base: position 58,834,798 of record CM046662.1, read on the forward strand.
TTATAATGCATTCTGCTATCACATATATTACACATATAGAGCATAATTATTTATATCTCTGGTTGTATATACACAGTATATTCACACCATTCGTGTCTTCATACATGTACGTAGGGTAATGATATCCATCTCATTCCACCATCTTTTCTACCCCATGACCTCTCCCTTCCCCTTCCACCCCTCTGCCCTATCTAGAGTTCATCGAACTTTATAATGAATTTTAAAATAAGAATATATGAATCCATTTGAGTAGCTTACCCATATTAACTAAAAATTTAGAAACCAAGTATACTTACAAGTAATGTTTTAGACTTTTTAGTTTTCAGATCTGTGAGAAATAAATTTATTTTCCTTATGAAATACCCATTCTCTGGTTATTTTGTTATAGTGGCACAAAATAGACCAAGACATGTGGGAAGGCCATGAGGAATGTAATATCAGCATCACTAGAAAGTTCAGTGGTAGCCATTCTGCATAGGCCAGAGCCAATAATATAAGCATCTAATTAAGAACTTGGCTCACTGAGAGCACTGGCAATGACAGGACTGTGAAACAACAAAAGTTAACTAGTGAAGCTTGATCTCTAAAGCTAAGAGATCACAAATTTGTTAGTGACCTACAAGTGGTGTCCAAGGAGTTATGACAATTGTAGACATAGTTAATAGAATATAGCCTTTCTGAGGTAAAAATGAAAGAGTTGTCATTAAAGGAGTTATTTGCATTATAGCAGTACAAGAAACTGTGGGTGGAACATTTAGAGGCTGAAAGTCATTCCTCAATAAAAAGCCGCAGTCCCTTGCTAAGTTTCCAGGCATTAACCTGCTTGCAGACCCCAAACTCCTCTATTCAAGAAGTGATTAAGTCCCTGATAGGGAGGACCCTGCTTAAACTAACAGTGAGTATATGCAGTAGTGCATACCTCAGTCTTTTTCCTAAAGAACCTCTGTCCATTTATCCTTATAGTTCTTCAGTGGGGAAAGGGAAAAGAATGTTCAATCAGTTGTAAAATGATTGGACATAGAATCTTTGTTGACACTGACATTCAAACAATCAAAGAAATATGGCACCCTTGTCACAAAAGGGGATATGGAGACCAGGAAATAAAGGGCTCAGAGCTGAATTACAGTCAGTTCCCTGGATCCAAAGACATGCCTGGTGATCATTCCCTTAATCTTTAGTGCATAATTGGGAATGACATGTTTGGCAACTGGTATAATAAATATGTATAATAATGGATCTTTGCTCTGTGGGATGAAGCATTTTAATAGATAATGCCATGTAGAAATCTCAAGACTACCCCACTACCACTGAGAATGTAAATAAAAATAATATCACATTCTATGGATCATGACAGAGATTAGTACCACCCTGAAGGAATTGCAAGTATACAGATATGATGGTATCAATCAGCTTTCCATTTAATTTGCAAATCTGTTCCCTGTAGGAGCAGGATGGATCATGAAAGATGACAATATGTATTCTTATGATAGTATCCTCTATCTTAGCAAGCATGTCAGATGGTATAGTTTTGCTAAATCAAATTATTATAGCCTTAGATATATGGCATGTGATTAATTGCTTGGGAAATATATCGCTTTCCATTTCAACTATAAAAATCAGAAATACTTTGCAGTCACATGAAATTAACAACAGAGTTTTACCCCAGAAATGTATGAACTCCCCAGACATCTGTTAGGCTATATCAAAAAGAGGTCTTGATTTTTCTGGATATAATTGCAGAATATTAAATTGACCTATTACAATAATGACATTATGTTGATCATGTCAGAAGAACAAAAAGTGACTAGCATTCTTGAATCTATTATAAGATGTGTGTGTGAGAGACAGAGAGGGAGGGAAAGAGAAAAACTCTGCACTTGTCATACTTGTTAAATTTAAGAGTTTCAACAGGAGACTACTGGAACATTCTTTAAACAAATTAAAAGATAAATTGAATCTTGTAACACCACAAATATGGAAGCACAACATCTGGAGGGGCCCCTTGGAGCTTTAGAAGGAGCATATATCACACCTGAGTAATGATCCAGCTCAGAGAGCAGGTGATGCAAATGCTACTAACAGTGAATGGGGCTCAAGGGAAAAAAAAAAAAAAAAAAAAAGAGGACCAGCAGCAAGTCCAAGGCCTATATGATCCATCAGACCCTGTAGGATTGGAGTTACCAGTGGTGGAAAAAAGAGCATAGGTAGGCTTTGTGGCAAGCATGCTTGGTAGAATCCCAATGAAGACTCTTGGGGTTCTGACACAAGGCAATGCCATCTTCAATGAGATGATGTACCTGAGTGTAAAACTTTGAGCATGTAGCCATAGCTGCCCATCATGAGCTGAATCCTGTCCAACCCACCCATTCACAAATTGGGTAGGCCCAGCAATATTTATCACAAAGTGAAAGTGATATATCTGAGTTCATGCTGAAGCTGTATCAAGGTACACAATCTGTCTTAATCCACGTTCTTCAGAGACAGAACTGATAATATATGCAGAGAAATACATGAAAAGGGATTGGTTAGGTATCAACAGCTAGCCGGGTTACCAAAATCTGACTATATCAATAACCGACAAAACGGTAAAGAAAGCACGCAAGCACACCTTTTCAAAATCTGGGACAGCTCTAGACCTTAGGGATCCATTGGAAAGATAGCTTGCACCTGGATTCTTTATTTTTATGGGAGGGGCACAAAAAGGGAGGTTCGATGGAATGTTCTTTCCAAATAAGGCAAGGGGTCAGGTTTCAGGGGGTTGAGTCTAGCTTCATGATGTCTTGTGGTCAGTAGATTGATTGACATGTTGGTAAGTCACACCCATCTCAGGTGCTGTGTGGGAACACAGGCAAAAAGAGAGGAAAGTGCACAACGTGTGTTGCACTGTCCAAAGAGCACGCAACACCAGGCCAGTCCTCCCATATACTCAAATGTGCATAGCTCACACACACAGCCCATGAGTGTCCCTCAACAGTAAGGGGAACTATCTCACCTTATTATAGAAGAGAACAATTGAAGGACAAGCCATCTGCAAGCTGAGAACCAGGAACATGGGTAGCGTGGCTCAGTCTAAGTCCAAAGGCCTCAGAACCAAGGAAGCTGGTAGTGCAATTCTCAATCCAAGTCCCAGGTTCAAGAGTCTGGGAAGGAGGTGGTAGGGTATTAGGCCATAAAACCTGGAGTTGTTCTAAGTCCAAAGGCAGAAGAGCAGTCAGGCTGCTGGGGAAGGTGAGAGCTTGCCCTTCTTCCTGCTATTTATTCCATCTGGTCCTCCATCTGATTGGATGATGTTCACAACATTGAGGGTGGATCTCCCTCTCTCAATTTACTGATTCATGTGCTGTTCTTCTGTGGAAATACTTCACGATTACACCTGGGCATCCCAGTTATTCTAATCTAAAGCAAAACCAGCTGACTTTACCTTTTAACAGAAGAGTAGTGGGTTCAGTGCCTATTGAGAATAAATGATACTTTCCCTGCTACCTGAGTATCTCTTTAGGCAGTCAAGTTGACACCCAAAATCAACAACCAGAGGAACTGCATGAGTTGTAGACCTAATCTTCATAGCATCCACATCTGTGGTACTAGCACTTCCTCAGATGACACCAATGTCATTTGGGAACTGACAATATATGGATACAAAACAGATGATACCTGAACTGGAGGTTAACTCAGGGGTGCCCCGAGATAGTGGAGAAAACAGACAGAGAAAGAAAAAAAATTTGCCAAATAGCAGAACTTTAGTTTATGTTTCTGGTTATTCACACTGTGTAATAAGAGGCCTGAAGTTACATTATGTTAAGATTCATTGGCAGTGAAAAATGCTTTGGAGGGCTGACAAAGAAAAGAAACGAAAAGACTGGAAAGAAAGGGTACAAGGAGATATAATAAAGAGGTATAGGGATTAATGTCTGGAAGTGGGCACAAGAGTGTGAATATTGTATCATATATTATGTCTACAAGAAAACATCCCTCATAGAAGAGGCAAGAATTAAAAATGAGCTAGCCAGTGGTGCCAGCTAGACTCTCACTGACTATTGCAGTGCTGCCACAACAGGTAGTGAATACAGTGAATGGCAGATGTAGAGGCTATATGTGTGCCCAACAGTATTTGCTCCTACTAACGAAAGACAGGCACTTTGTTCTCAAAAGAATAACTATTTTGAGTTTGGGTTTGCCTTTCCTATACAAAGGGTCTCAGCTTGCACTACTTTTGGAAGGTATAAAGAGTGAATGATTCACTGACCTAAGATCCCCACAAAATATTGCATCAGACCAAATGATCAACTGCAAAAAATAATTTATTTGCCTTTGTTTGCCAGAAATGGCAACTTTTCCTCCTTGAATCCTTCAGGTGTTCAAAGGGAAGATGAAGGGGAATCCAGAGAAAGCTTCTCTAGTAATGTTCAGCTGGGGATGAGGGATACCAGCCACTGTCAGGAATTTCCAATCAGATTAATTTTCCCAATCTGTCTTTTAAGAAAAACACTGTAAGCTTCAGGGGAAATAACAAGAACAACTGTCACTTTAAGGTACTAACAAAACATTGCAACTAGTAAAAGGGAACCAAAGTAAACAAAGACCTCCAAGTCGGGGGCAGGACAGGATACTTGCTAAGCCCAGAAGCACTGCCTCTAGAAGACAGACAGGAGCAAGTATGAAGGGCACACTGCAGTTCACAGAGCTGTCAAGACTGAGGCTTAATCAGAGAAAGTCATCTCCCTTATTTCCCACCACTGAGGTAAAAAACACTGTGAGCAGGGAGAGACACTGGTACACCTCAGGGAGCAGGTGTGGGGAAGCACTCCCTGGTAAATTAGCTTACACCTGAGTGTGAGGCCTCACTGAAGGAATATTTAGCCTTTGGCGCACAGATGACCAAAGCATCACCAAACTTCAAACCCAACCCAGCTTGTAACTAGAGAACACAAACCCCACACTAAAGGTGGAGAAGATAGAAAGAGAAGCTCATTTTCATACATAAAATATAATTGCTTGAGATTTACTGTACTACACAATCTGTCTACCTTCTAACAAAAATTACAAAGCATTTGACAAGAATAAACACTATCTATAGGTACAAATTCTCTGAACCAGACTCAGATATGACCCAGATTCTAGAATAGACAGGAAATTTAGAATAACCATAATTAATATGCCAGAAGCTCTGGTAGCAAAGTTAGATAATATGCAAGAATAGATGGGTAATTTTAGCAGAAAGATGGAAAACTATAAGAAAGAATAAAATCAACTGTAAGTACTGGAAATCAAAAACAGAGTAGAAATGACACTTTGCAGATAGAAATTACAAAGCTTCTTCTCAGCAAAAGAAACAATCAGTCAGGTGAATAGAGAGCCTACTAATTGGGAACAAATCTTTACCACAAGCACGTCAGATAGAGCATTAATCTCTAGAATATATAAAGAACTTAAAAATCCTAACACCAAAAAAACAAATAACCCAATCAACAGATGGGCCAAGGAATTGAACAGATACTTCTCAGAAGAAGATATACAATCAATCAACACTTGAAAATATGTTCAACATCTCTGGCAATTAGAGAAATGCAAATCAAAGCCACTCTAAGATTTCATCTCACACCAGTCATAATGGCAGCTATTAAGAACACAAACAACAATAAATGTTGGCGAGGATGTGGAGAAAAAGGAACGCTCATACATTGTTGGTGGGACTGCAAAATGGTGCAGCCAATATGGAAAGCAGTATGGAGATTCCTTGGAAAACTTGGAATGGAACCACCTTATGACCCAGCTATCCCACTCCTCGGTCTATACCCAAAGGACTTAAAAACAGCATACTACAGGGACACAGCCACATCAATGTTTATAGCAGCACAATTCACAATAGCTAGACTGTGGAACCAACCCAGATGCCCTTCAGTAGATGAATGGATAAGGAAAATGTGGTATATATACACAATGGAGTATTACTCAGCAATAAGAGAGAATAAAATCATGACATTCACAGGTAAATGGATGAAATTGGAGAATATAATGCTAAGTGAAGCTAGCCAAACCCAAAAAACCAAATGCCAAATGTTTTGTTCTGATATAAGGAGGGCGATTCACAGTGGGGTTGGGATGGGGAGCATAGGAGGATTAGAGGAACACTAGAATGGCCAATGGGGAAGGAGGGGATGGGTGGGGGCAAAAGGGGTGAAGAAAAAAAAAAAAGATGGTAGAATGAGATAGATATCATTACCCTAAGTGCATGTATGAAGTCATGAATGGTGTGAATATACTTTGCATACAACCATAGATATGTAAAAATGTGCTCTACAGGTATAATATGAAATGTAATACATTCTGCTGTCATTTCTAACAACTTAGAATAAAAAATAGATTTGAAAAAAGTAGTTAATCTTTCAAAACTATGATTTATACTCTTAAAATGATTAGTGATACTTGTCACAATTGCTTGTGATATACTCTATAATCTAAGGCTTTGTCATCCTAAATCATTTGAAATACTGTTGCACACTTGCATCTTCTAGTTGATAATATTTGTGTTTCCATGTAAATTTCTAGAATTTTTATCTTGATTTGGGAAGTAAACTAAACACAGTGTCTCATTTGCTAATGGTGTTGTCAAATCTATTTATATACAATAATTACTAACTAAAATGTTATTCAAATAAATTATTTGACATTATAAAGAAAAAGAAAAAAGAAATGATGCTTTCCATGTACTTCATCTTTCAGATCCCTGAAAATGAAAATCAGTTGTTTATAGCATCTTCATATGGCTACTAATATGGAAGCTCAGGCTGAGTCAATCTATTGTTAACTTACCTCTTTAACTCTTTTGGGTTGTTTGAGTAATAAAAGTACTTAAATAAAGCAAATATAATAAAAAGGTGTTGTTTTGGGCACTCACCTGTGTTTATGTATGTGTGTTTATGTATACATAATATATAAATGCATCTTAATTGAAAGACAAGATCAAGAAAAACTTGAACAACAATCCAATTAGTGTTGTGGTGAATAGTGCTATTTAAAAAATAATAATCATACTAATTTTATCCATAGGTACTGCTATTAATACTGCTATTTGTTATTTGTTGAGTTCTGACAGTGAACAGGCACAGCCCTTGCCCTGGAGGCTTATAGTAGAACCTCAACTGCTGAAGAAATCTGAATTAATTACACCAGTTAGTACGTGGCTTTGGGGCTTATGTCCATCAATAGATATCTATTCCTTTTCTTTCATTTCCACCCCATTACTCTTATAGAACACCTTATGCAAAGAAAGTACATTACTGTAAATTTTTTCCAGATTTCTTGTAACTATTTTACATTAAATAATTCACATAATTTATTATATGAAATTATTTAATATAGTTTAGAGCTATCACTGAAAGTCCACAGTAGCTTTTTACACAATTTGAAATTAAATTGATAAATATTTATAACATAATGAAATATTTTAATTACTAAAATTATCCCATTTTATTTTCCAAAAATGAGTGTCTATTTTAGCGGGATAACAAAAAGAATCCAAGAAGAAAGAGCTGCTAATCACACACCATTTATTCACAGCTGTTTGATGTCTTTGTTTTGCCTAACAAGTATTTGCATTGTATTTGAGCCTTTAGATTTTATTCTAAAGCAAGTGCTTCTTAAAACATTTTTTTTTAAAGTCATTTTAAAGTTATCTCAAGCACATATATATATTTATGCTTTTATTTTTAAATGAAACTTTTATTTAAGCATGTAAATATAGTGTAGAATTACACATGGCACATTTGGAAATCATGAGTTTAATGTCATATAAGTTACTGTTTAGGGCAACAGAAATACATCATTGCCTTCACAGAAAGGAATAACATCACAAAGCATTTTAAAAAACAAAAAATCAAGATCTAGCACATACAAATACGCTTCTGAGATGGAAAACTAGTTTATAATCTATCTTTGGTTTTTATGAGTTTATTTATCCTGAGATAACATTTGAAAGGCTTTCCAGAAACAGGAAAGCATAAAAGTTTCTGGTTCTAATTTAAATAGTCATATGATATGTGACCTTAATGTAGTAAGAGGTATTCCGGCTAGGGTAGTTTCTTCTATGGATCAAGTGTATTTTTGTTAAATTGTAAAAATTTAAAACAAATGTCTCTCCAAGCTGGGAAAAAAAAAAAAAGAAAGAAAGAAAGAAAGAAAAGGAAAAAAAAAAAAAAAGAAAACCTCAAGGGCATCATCAGTCATAGGTTTAAAAAACACATGCCCAAATAATTAACAGCTAAATCATAGTAGAAAAAAATAAGAGGTTTTCCTGAACAATTTGTGGTATTATTTACAGTCTTTTCTTAGAAGGGAATTGTTCTAAAATGACTGATTTTCTCTTTGCACTTTCACTCAATAAACATTAACAAGTTAATTACATAAAAGTAAAAATAAAGCAAAACAGAGAAGCATTGAGCCATTTTAATTGTGATTTTTTTTTTCTGTAAAAATTCCTTGGGAGATTTTTAAAAAGTTACAGAGAATTAAATGACACAATAGTCTTATTTTAAAAGGCTTTTCTCTAGTTCTTTTTCTTATGCCTCACACACATTCACATTCCTTTGATATATTTCAAGCTTGTTGTACAATCTGCAGTTCTTTTCTGCATACTCATAAAAATACATATGTATATCAGAAGAAATATCATGTGTATTACAACTTGCTTCTTTAAAATGTCATAATTATGCCTCTTTCTGTATCACTAGAAAAATATCCATGTGATTTTAGAGTAATTAAAAACTTCCATATTAAGGTGAGTTATAGATTATCTAACCATTCACTTAATGATGGAAATTGAGGTTTTCCTTCACTTTAGTGTCGCTGTAAACGATGATGCCGTAAACATCCTCATACAATATCTTTAAATGCTTGGGTTTCTCTGTCTCCAAGATGGATTTTTTTTCAGGTGGGATTATAGAATCAACAATATGTCACTTTAAGTTTTGTTAAAAGATGGCCAGTTTTGTTTCCATAAAGGATTTATCACTCACTCTGAGAAGCTGGATACAACTATTACTACCTCCTACATCTTAATTTTATTGAATCCTCTTTCTTCTTTTATTGTGATGGGTGAAAAAAAAAATTTAAAAGGTTCTTTTTGTAAAAATATGTGTTATTCTTCCTAATGGTAAAGTTGAGCAACTTTTCATATATGATTGTTTTCCATCTGCATTTCCTCTTCTATTACTTTACCTACTTTTCTTCCAGACTACTGGTCTTTTTTCTCTAAATTAATATATTGAAGACTGTTTTACATTAGGGATAATGGCCTTTTGCCCTATGTTTGCTTATTTGTTTCTCCGCAAATACATTTTAGACAATGTATATTATTTTAAATGAAGTCTAATTTTTCCTTTGTGACTACCAGCCTTTATATGTTGTATCAAAAAGCATTCCCAAGCAAATATCATTCAAATATTCCCCTATAATGCAATAATACTTTTACTGCTGGCACATTAGGGAATCAGCTTAACTAGAACCTGAATAAACTTTAGGGATAGAAGAAGAGGTTTATGAGTTTATGAATTGTTTTCATACATCATCACTGCCTTTTGGTCATACACTCACCAATAAAGTTTATGGAGAAAGAAACTGGCTGGTATATTTAGAAAGGGCTGTTTTGTATGCCCTAGGAAAGAGCATCTCTTGCACAGAGGGGTACTTTGAGGAGCACTCACTTGAGGCACAAATGTCATCTATTCTGGATCCATTTCAAGAAATTCATGCATGTAATTATTACACAGCCTTCTTTCTCATCAATCTTTTAATCAGATTCCTTTCTAATTTCTTATAACTTTGGCAAAACATTAACCACTGTTCTTTCATCCCTGTAGAAACTTACTTCATGCCATCTCTTTTTCCAGTCAGGCAGATAAAAAAGATGTAGTGCTTGACATTCAGCCAGCTGTCCTTCAAGACGGCTCCTGAGGTTGGCCTGTAACATTGCAACATTCTACTTGTGGTAGGTTGGTGCCAACAAATTGCACAGAGAGACCTAGGAGCCAGAACTGAATGTCAACTTGTATTAGAAAACCTCCTATTAAACAATAGAAAAATTTTGAGGGAGAAACTTCAGTGAGAGGATAGCAAGCATGCTTATATTTTGAGAGAATGCTTTATAAAACATGGGGCCCTCAGGATTTGCTTACATGTTGTCCTGTATACACAAGTTCTATGTGGTGAGAGTGTTTCTGGATATGCTCAACTAGATTTCCCACCCCCCTTCCTCTCTGCCTTCCTTCCTCCCTTCCATCTTTCCTTTTTCCATTATCCTACAGCATATATGCTATACATATCTTGAGCTATAAGCTCAATACCAAGTGTTACAAAACCAGGCATCATTCCAGAATAGGAGGGACAGTAGTGAATAAGACAGGCCAGTCCCTGCCTTCATGGTGTTCATGTTCTTATAAAATAGAATGGCACTCAATTCATGATGGAATGGGAAGCTCAGTTCATCTGGTCCTCTGTTGTTCCATAGCCACGTATTCAGTCTTCAACACGACCCAGAACAAAGCAAAGAGCTTTTTAAATGAAGGAAATAGTTATTTGCAGAAGAGAGCAAAAATCCTCAAAATTTTACAACCTCCATTAAAGTTTTCTGATCATGTCCTGCCATTGTTCCATCTGGGCTGGAATCAGACATATGCCTGATGCCCCTTTTACTCTCTTGAGCCTGTAGAGTGAAGAGGCAGAGTTATGTGCACTCCAACAAGACCAGCTGGAGAATTTTGGCTGCTCTGAGTGGTACTTAAAAGATGTCAACCTTTGGATCATCTAGTAAATGGGCTGGAAATGCCAAGTCAAATTACGTGTATGTTTTCCTCCAAAGCACAGAATATTTTCTATTTACTGGTGGGACACAAGTTCAGAAAAATATTTCTTTCCTTTGTAAATGAGATCCTGACACGCCCTGAATCACTGCAATCCCAGAAATGTCACTGAGGTCCCTTGTCCTTAGTCTTCCACTCTTTGATATTCTTAATTCCCATCATGTTCTCTATATTCTGTCAGCATCATTATTACTTTAATGGAAAAAAAAATCATATCCCTTAGGATAATAGAATCTTCAGTGTCCCTGTGAACTGAATCAAGAAAAGCATTAGGGGACAAAACTCCAGGGGGAATTTGTACTTTGATCTATTTTATGTAAAAACAATCTGTTTTCATTGCTTTACCTTTACAGAGATAAAGGGAGAAGAAATAAAATCAATAGCTATCTATTAATTACTGGGGGCTAAATTTGTTTACCCAGTTATAAGATTATATTTTAGCAGTTTTAAAACAGATTAATTTTTTTAAAAGTCCATGATTATTCTTCAGGGCCCATCTGTCATCTGGACAGGTGAGTTAAAAGGGAATGTGGGGGGAAAATGTCACTATACTTATGTCTTTCAAGTCTTTGATATGAACAATAATTTGGAGTTTGCCTTGATTTAGTAATTTGTTTTGGTGTGGGAGGTCTAGTGGTTTTCATCTGGTGTCACATCACAATAGTTCTTACCCTGTGTGTTGGGAAAAGCCATGCAGGAGATCTGGCAATTGCACAGTATTTTCCTGGTACCCATTTACCACTGTGACATAGCATTGTGACAGAAATGGCCACACTGCCACCTAAATCTGTTTCCTCCTTTCCCTTGATAAAATGTTTGTCTCTATTTGCTACCCAAACCTGAAATGACAGATGATCCAATCAGATTTGCCAAAAGAATGTGAGCAGGCATGATGCATGCTATTTTAAGGTATTTTGGAAACATGCATGCCTCTTCAAGTGTTTACCTCTTCCACAAACTAGGTACAGGAAGGTTATAGGAGACTAAGAGCTCCAAGGAGGAATGAGCCTGGGTAGTGAACTATAAGGGACACCTGCCTCAACTATTACACACCTGTGAAATAAATTTCTATCATGTTTGAGCCGCTTTAAATTGTTCATTACCATAGGCTAATGAGTATGGAGAATATATGTATATTACTTCAGCCACTATATATTTAAGATTATATTTCTTTTTATGAATATGGTGCAGATTCAGGATTTCACTGGGCCTGTCATAAGGATACTTGGATCAAAATACATTTAGAACTTTTGGAAACCCCAACTGCAACATATAAATTGCCCTCAATATTGGGCCCAGGTGTACTGGTATTTACTAAGAGTTGCCCAAAAGACATGAGCATATTCTACCCATCCCCCTGAGCAAAATTATCTTAGTAAATAATTACAGCATCCTTTCAGACAGGAAAGGAGGGAGATTCATGTGTGTACCATGTTTTCACCTGGTCCTCTCAGAGTGTGCAGACTTTCCTTCATTTAAGGCACTGTGGAGTAACTATAGAGCTCAGTCTGAGAATTTGTTAAGAAAGCAATGATCATCTACTACAATGTATCATTAAAATAAGAGGATATTTTTATTTGCTTACTTGTTCTATTTTGTTTTCATGTTTTTAAAAGTCATATAAAGTAGGATCTGGTAAGCTACCTATCAATTTCACTCCTCACACCCCTATGATACATGAGTAATAGCCAAAACTCTTGTGAGTGAAATAATTTGTTTATCTTCCCACTAATCAGAGTCTACTTTACCTCTGAGGTTAAGGGATGCTCTGATGTTCAGGATCCTAATTACCCCCATTGGAGTTAGGAAGACCCTCAATAGCATCCTATATCAGCATTTGCAGCCTTGAAGAATAGCCACCAGTGTATTTTTTAATATAATGATTCTTCTCTCATCAATTTGTCTCTCAAGAACTTTGGAGAAAAAGAGTTACTTTCAATCCTTCTAGAAGGACATAAATTTCACATAATCAATTCATTCACCTGAACTTTGGGTCTTTTTCTTCAACACATCAAGGAAGCTCTAGATTGAATAGAGGTTAGAGATACTTTAGTCCACACACAGAAAGTCCCCAGAATTCACTACTTGCCTTGTGGTGGGAATTTGGGAATTTATGCCTGCCACTGGCTCTATGTAGGACTGTTAGAAGAAAATATACCATGTCACACATCTTATATTTTATATAACAAGTTTATGGTCACAGAAAATCTTGTTTTCATTTTGTATCTCATTCCAGAAGACCATAGACAATACCTTAAAGAAAATCTTTGTTGTTATGTGTCATGGACTAACAGATTCCCACTGACAAATACCAACATAATGTTCTTTGCTGCCAATCCCAACTATGCACAACTCTTCAGATTTTTCTGAGCTGCCATTGACTGTAACCTGCTCTTAGACATCAATTAAAATTATGGTTGTGTGTGTAGCCACTGAAATGAATTCTGTTTTTTCTTAGCTGGAAATCATTTAATGAAATGATGTCATTGTGTAGTCCAAAGAATTGGCCAAAAGGCTAGAAAACCAAGCTATGAAAACAGGCAGAACCACAAGAAGCTATCATCATAGAAAAGGTCCTATCATTGGAATAGCTAGTTTGTATGCCCATGAAGTTGGCTCAGGGTAATGAATAAACTATAGGCATCATCACCACCACAGCCTTGGACATTCCTGTTGAAAGGAAATATAGAGTGCTACCTTTTCCTTGTGCTACTTGTCCATTGGCTGTGGACTTTCTGCTAATTTAGCCTACTCATAAGGTTGCACCTTACTGGATAAACAGAATGAAAACCTGTACTTTGGGGCCACTTTAGAGGAACTTAGTGCTGCCCCATCCACTCAGCTCAGCACAATTCTCAACTGTGGAGATTTTCATTATACTGAAATGGAGGTCAAATGATGGGCAATCAAACCTCAATAAAGAAAATGCCATAATGTCATTGATTTGAAATTCCATTTTCATTCCATGCTAATGATTATCTTCCTATCCCTAGACAACACCACTAGCATATTGCTAACTGGGAAAGAGGATGCTAGGATGTATAATGCAATAAGCTTAAAATTTGTGGTTTTAGACTTCAGGAAATAATAATTATAGTGATGATCATTGGTACTCAGTGCAATGCTGCCCAAAATAATACAATGGAAAAGTCCAAATAGGGAGCTCTTGGTCCTGAACCAGTATTTTGGAATTAGAGCCCCAGAAGGTTTGTGTGAATGATGAGAAGATTTTCAGTGGCATAACATTCTTATATGTAAGATCTAAGTGGTATATAAAAAGGCCTAAAGTATGGTCTTACTTTGTTTATGAAGACAAATAACTTTTATTATAATATACTTTAATGTTGTGAAGATTGGAGATTCTCAGTTTTAGACTTTAATCTTTGTTTCTGATACTATTGACAGAATCTTAAATCTTTATAACTATATAGGTAGAATCAGTTCCTCTGTTGACATTTATGTATAACCAAACATGTCCTATGTCACACTCAGAAATTAAACACAAGGCCCAGAAGCTCCCTCTATCTCCCAAAAGATTAGAAATACAACTTGTATATGATGAGTTAAAATGCTGAAAAAAATCTCATGACAAAACTTTGAAATAATTTTATCAGTCTTTCCAAAGTCTGTTTGAAATAATTTTATCAGTCTTTCCAAAGTCTGTTAATCGTATCATGGAAGTTGCCCCCAAACAATTTTTGTCTCACTTTCTCCAAAATTTTAATGAAACTCAAAACTCAGATTTAACATGCTGTTTTCTTTCGTTCTTCCCACATGTGTATTTTATTCTAAGAAAATAACTCTTTTCATCCTATGGTGTAGCTGCCTGCTGCTGCCGCTTGCAGCTATGACGCCGCGGAAAAAAATTCGGAGGCAGGATGGAAATGAAAAAGTTCTTTTATTCTTCTCTTTTCTAACTTCTCTCTCCGACTCCAACAACCTCTCAAACTCCAACTGCAACTCCAACTCTCCTCTAACTCCAACCATACCAGCCACTAACCCTCACCGGGTTAAATACATTTTGCTTTAACAAGGATAAGTGCTTACAGCTCGAGCTTACAGGTGCGTCACACAGTGTTCACGGGCATAAAAAGATTCTTAGATGAATGCATGAATATCAGGTGAAACTTGAACATCTTTTATGGCTCTCAGCTAACCGCAATCTTAGCTATCTCCTTAATTAGGGCTCCTACACTATGGATCTTAAAGACCAACTTTCATCCCATTAAACAATTATTGATCCAGTTGTTCAGCAGGGACACTCAAAATGTCCCTGAGAGGGCAAGAAAGAGAAGGGATTTCAGGGGAGAGAAGGCGTGTGTATTTATATATTTCAGTTTTGTCTGTCATATAGCATTATGCTAATATTTGTCAATATGTTTTGTTTTAAAATAGTCTGGAAGGCACAACACTAACAGTGATTATTCCTAGGGAATAGAATTGTGGGAGGGTTTGACAAATCAGATATGAACTGACATTACACATAAATGCTAAATCCATGCAGAATATTGGTAGAAGCACCAGGTTCTAGAATGACACAGATCAGAAAGATCTAACCCAGTTCTTGTGCTGATGCTTCATGAAGGGAAGGAGAAAGCCATGTAAGGAACAAGTAGCAGTAACTGAAGCTAATAGTACAGGGTGGGAGACAATACGTTTCAGGCACAGGGCATAGCGGATGTTGTCCTGAGTCAGGAAAAGTTATAGTACATTGTCAGAATTCAGATGTGTCTGAAAGGGAAGAGCAGAATGTGATAAGACTGAAGATGTGAAAAGTCTTGGATCTAACAGCGCCTGTAGGTTTTGTTAAGGAATTTGAATTGTGTCTGAAGAGCACAAGAAAGCCATTGAAGGACTTTAATCGCAGGCTGTTATTTTCATTTTAAATGACTATTCTGGCTATAAAGATTAGGCTGTGGTAGAGACTAAGTGGAAGCAGGAGACAGGCTAGTAGGGTGGGTATAATGGTTCCAGTGAGAGAAGATTCCATCAGTTAGTCTTAAAAGAACTGGAGAGAGTGAATGAATTTAAGACTAGAAGAAAAAAAATCTATGATTTGATAACTGATAGGATGTGGGTGGTATAAAAAAAAAAAAAAAAGAATGAATCAAGGACGACTTCCCTGGTTTATAATCTGAGCATCTGGGTGGATGACAAGTGATCCTTAATTAACCTGTGGAATCTTGGGGAAGGGTACCTATTTTCTAAGCATATATCACTGATGGCTGAATCTGGAGCACTGCAAGTATCACATCTTTAGGTTGTTTCTCTTTAAATAGATTTATTGAGATTGAATTCAGATAAAATAAATTTCAACAATGTTAAATGTACAATTTGAGTGAGTTTTTAAAATATATATACAATCATCTAACTAGTACCATAATCAAGATACAAAACATTTACATTACCCATGAAAGTCCCTCACATCCCTTTGCCCTCTGTGCCCTGGCCCTTGCCACTGATCTAATTTTGTTGACTTTCATCTAAATGAAAGTATCTCACTTAGAGTAAGTCTTTGAAGAGTTCATGTTATTGTGTAGATCAGTTGTTTCCTTTTATTGATGAGAGATGTTCCACCTCAAGGATATTCTGTAATTCTGTTTAGTCACTACTTGATGGACATATAGGTTACTACCAGTTTTGCCTATTATAAATCAATCTGATATGCAAATTCAAGTTCAAGTCTTTTTTTTTTTTTTTTTTTTATGTGGTGCCGGGTAACCAACCCAGTGCCTCAAGCATGCTAGGCAAGCGCTCTACCACTGAGCCACAATCCCGGCCCCCAAGTACAAGTCTTTTGTATATACACATATTAACTTTTCTTGTGTTATGATCTGGGAATTAGGTTATTGGCTTGTATAATTTTTTTATGTTTCTTAAATAACAATTACTATCAAATTGTTACCCAAGGTGGCTCTTTCATTTTGCATTCTCATGAGCAATGCATAAAAGTTTCAGTTATTCTAAATCCTAGAAAATATTCAGCTTTTTGATATTTTTATTTTATCCATTCTAATGATTCACCTCTCTGTGGTTTCAATTTGTACTTAATGTGCATTTCCCTAATAACTAGTAATGTTGGATATCCATATATAAAAATATGAACCTTTACCCTTACCTTATCCCATTTACACGAATTAAATCAAAATGGATCATATACCTAAATGTAAGAGTAAAAACTTCACATTTTGTAGAAGAAAATGTAGGTGCAAAGGATTTGATCTTGGCTCAGGAGAAATTTCTTAAATAGAAAACAAAGAATGCCAACTATACAGGACAAATTCACAAATTGGACACTAACAAGATTAAAAACTTTTGCTTTTAAAAAGAGATTGTCTAGTAAATGAAAAACAAACCACAAACTAGGAGGAAATATTTACAAAATACAAGTCTACTAAAGGATTTTTTTCTAGAATATCTATATTCTATCTATATACTTATATAGACTTTTTTTTGCAGAGATTTTGGTGAGAGTTTGCTGTCATTCCTATCTTTGTATTTCTATGTAATGTGTCTTTTCTCCTTTGGATGCTTTTTTGGATTTTCTATTTTTCTTTCGATTTTTAACAATTTTGTTAATATATGCCTTGCCAGAGCTTTCACTAGGTAAGTTATGTTGGTATGTTTTAGTCAGATTTTTTACCACTGTGACTAAAAGACCCAACCAGAACAATTATAGAGGAGGAGAAGTTTATTTACAAGGCTCACGGTTTCAGAGGTCTCCATCCATAAACAGCAGGCTCATTTCTAGGGGCTTGAGGTGAGGCTGAACATCATGATGGAAGAGTGTGTGTGGCAGAGGGAAGCAGCTCACATGATGATCAGAAAGGGGAGAGACAGAAGACAGAAACTACTCTCCAGATACAAAATATATACCCCATCCATAGCCACACCCACAATGAACCACTTTTTCCAGCCACACCCCACCTCCTTGCCTGCAGTTACCACTCAGTTAATCCCAGCAGGGATTAATTCACTGATTAGTTTAAGGCTATAACACAATAATTTCACCACCAAACCTTCTTGCATTGTCTCACATATGAGTTTTGGGGGGATACCTCACATCCAAACCATAACACCGGGATGTACACGTTATAATTCTTACCAAATTTGGAAATTTTTCAGCCTTTATTTTTTTCAATAGTTTCTTTTCCAACTTTTATTTCTTCTCATCTTCTGGAACCCCAGTTACTCATATGGTAGGCATCATCTTGTTTTCCCTTTGCTTAACATGGTTACAGTCAAGCCTTGTCTTTTTCTCTCTGTACATATCTTCAAGTCCACTGATATTTTATTTTGCCATGTTCAATCTACTGATAATCCCAGTCAGTGTGCTTTTCATTTGAAATATTACATTTTTTCATCTAATTTCAAATTGGATAACTTTTATATCTCTCCTCATCAGGCTTATGGTCTCCTTTACTTATACATTTACAGTTTATACACACAGCTTTTTGCTTGTGTCGAATCTTTTATTGTATGCCAGAGAAGGAGAATTTTACATTGTTGCTATTTTAAAAGAAATTATTATTTCTTTAAATACAAGCAACTTTATTTTAGTAGGTAATTAAGTTGCGTAGAAACAGATGGATATTTTTGAGACATAATTTTAAGCCTTGTTGAGACTTTCCTGTGTCAGCCTCAATTACAAAGCTAACTCAATCTCACTTCTAGCAGATACTTTTCTAAGAACGCCATTTAATATCCCATGTATGATGATGTCCTCCCACTTTAGGCTGGTAGGCCACACACTGCACTCCAATTATTGTTTAGTCTAATGCTTTCTTTTCCCCCAAGTCATAGGTAGTTTCTTCACATGCATTCACAAACCAGAACACTGAAAATAACACCTAGAGTTCTCTTTCTCTCTAACAGTTTTAAGAATATGTTCACAAATTCTTCGATGTTCCTCTCATTACATGGTGGGACTTAATTCACTTCTCTGGATTATGAGTTGGACATAGCAAACTATGTCTGATAAATGGATTAGGGAAGAAGTGATAGCACATCACTTCTGTCATCAGGTTATCAGAATACTGTGGCTCCCATTTTGGGTACACTCTCTTCTTGCCTCTTGAAAACCTACTTTTGGGGAAGTGAGAACCTTAATCCCAATTTCTTCAGTGGCTACAACCTATATCGCTGGACAATTAGTTTAATTGCATACTTATGAGAAATCTTGAATGAGAACTACCCAAATAAGCTCTTTTTGGATTCCTTACATGAAAAGAAAATATGATGTATGTGTTTTTTTTTTCTTCAAGAAATAGATTTTTGGGTAATTTGTTATGTAGTAATAGGTAACTCAGACAGATTGTGATGCCTTAAAGTAAGCATTGTTGTAGCAAAAACTTAAACCATGAGAATGGCTTTTCAACTGGGCAATGAATATCAAGGAGAGTAACAGTAAATGACTAATGTACCTTGAAAAAGCTATACTTTAGATTTTATTCTGAATTAATTTTGGATAAAAAATTGCATATTAATCTAGATATTTCCCATGTATTCATTATCCAGTTTCTACAATGCTAACATTTTATGTAACGATAGTTAAATAAAACTAGAAATTAACATAACACTATATTATTAAGTAAATTCCAGACGCTACTTGGATTTCATCAATATGTATGTGAGAACACATTTTTATGAAATTTTATCATGTGCAGATTCATAGAACCACAACTATGTGACTCCTGTGTGTCTCCTTTCCTGCCTTCTGAACAGAGAGTTCTGTAGCAGTTGTCCTATGCCCTCTCTCCCCACAAACGGTTTGTTTTGTATATGAGAGGTGAATAAATTGTTCCTTTATTTTATCAAGTCTGCAGGAGAAGACCTAAATTCAATGAGCTCTACTAAATAAACCAAAATAAGGACTTTCATGCAAACCTGAAAGTGATTTAGATGGTGAGATTCTAGACTTTGAACTGATGTTTTAATAGGATGAAACTTTTGAGGGCTTTGGGACAGTTTGGAGGGAATATAAATAATATATGGATCGCCAGGTGGCAAACAGTGATGATTTAACAAATACATCCACAAATTCTTTAATATGTCTTCTTTAAGTGTGAGCTGAACCTAGTGATTTCCTTTATACAAAGAGAAGATGGCAGAAGTGATGGCATGTCACTTTTGAGATTATACAAAGACCATAGCTTCTATCCTGGGTGGTCTCTCTCTCTCAGATCACTTGCTCTGGAGGAGCACAAGTAATGAACAACCCTATGGAGAGGTTCATGTAGCAAGTTGCTGAGCTTCCTGCAGATTTTGAGAGCAGAGCCTCTGCCTTCAGTTAAGCTGTCTGAAGTTATATGCTTGGCTAGTGTTTGAACTACATACAACCTTATTAGAGACCCTGAACCAGAAATAGGCACTCCTGGATTCCCGACCCTCAGAAACTATGTGAGATGGTAACTATTGTTTTAAACTGCAAAGGTTTTCACTCAGCACTAGATAGTTGATACACACACTGTGCGGTACCCTCCTTTTTGGTATTCCACTTTGTAAATTCTAGCCACCTCACTCTGTGTTCTCAACTCAGCCAGCTTTTAGGGCCCTGTTTTTTCCTCCCTAGTGCTGACATCTGGAACCTCCTCCAGGTAGTAAACTAGGAAAATTAAAGTTATTATTTAATTTGCTTTTCTTCTCTCATGGGTCACAACTCTAGCATGACTGTTGTCCAATGTCTGAATAGCATTTTACACATTTTGTCTGCTTTCTAATTGCATGTGGTAAAAGTTAAAATCTGATCCCTGTTATTTCATCATGGCCAGAACTAGCTTAAGCCTTGATCTCAATTTAAATGTAAATTTTAACAGGAGTTGATATCCTCATGTAACTCAATGAAAGGGTTCTTTGTGTTTCTTAAAATTCTAAGTTCATTTTTTTGGGGGGGTCAGGGAGGGAGGTTTTAAGATTAGCTTTAGGTTGTAAGAGTTTTAATGCCAATGAGTAAAGAGATTAAGGAATGGTTGGAGGCATCAAAGCTGACTTTCCATGTAGAATAGACTGGGTTATGAAATCCAACATGTGAACACCTTGTGCATAAGAACAGTTGGTTCCACTTACTCTGATGCTTCCTCATCTACCACTTCCCCTTCTGTCCTTGCTCTGAGAACACAAAAGCAGTGCTTAGTTGATACTAGCTACCATCTGGTGACTTTTGTGGTGACCTGTCTAGTCTCAACCAGCACATTTTTTTTTTTTTTTCCCAGCTGCTCTTTTTTTTCTTCCCCTCCAAGATTGGTAAGGCACACATACAACACAGTTCTGCCTTTTCTCCCCCCATTTGACCACACATACTCTACTCACCACCAAATCAGGTTTAGTTCATGCCTTCACATACATACATACTTAAACCTACTTTAACCTACTTTAACCAATGCTTTATTTGCACATCCAAGTCTCCTCTAGTTAAGCGCACAATTTTTTTCTACATGTCATTTCTTTCTTAGGCTTATTCTCTCCGTTAGCCAGATAAATTATCTTGATAGTGGCTGATGAGTGCAGTGTTACTGTTGTACCTCTGGATTGAGGAATTGTAATTGTAGTAAAATATCATGAAGAAAACAATTTTCCTTCATTTTCTAAAGTATCTTGCAGAATTTCCTGATAATTTCTACACATATTTAGTGAAGGCAGTGTGATAGAGTATTAAAAAAAAAAAAAAAAAAGATGTAAAAAAATCACTTCTACCTTTCAAAATTTTGGTAGTCTAGTGAGAGAAGTAAGTACTCAAATAATTTCAACTCAAATGGAATATAAAAGTCTTTGAAATAAAAAATAAATTATAAGAGTATTTCTAATGGAAGGAAGTGTGAATAACAGAGAATTAGGCAAACCCTTCTGAAACAATTAACTTTAACTTCTTCCATGAAGGTTTGGTGGGGATTATGCATTATTAGGGAAAAAAAAAAAAAAAAAAAAAAAAAAAAAAAAGAAGGATGGGAACTTAACATTGGAAACCTGTGCTTTTGAATGTATTTATCTTAATTGTACAGCTCATTTAAAGAAATCAAATTTATACCAGTAAATACAAATTAATATGCATTTCTTCTTCCACTGTACTCCTATTTGGTGGTTGTTAAAATATATGTGAGAAACACCTTATTTAAGACATATCTGATGTAGGGGTGCAGGTGTTTTATTGAAACAAGCTTTTGATTTTAAGATTTTGTTATACTTCTTTAAAATGAACTGCCTCTGACTTTTTGCTTAGGGTTAAGTCTGTACAATTGAGTCCATGGAGAGGTATGTAGGTTCCCAAGTAACCTAGGTGTTTCTTGAGCATCTGGAAACTTACACCCCCAGTTACTCCAGGTTTACAGATTTTACAAGGCAAGTACTGAAGACAGAACAGTCTTGACAAACTCACCTAGAGTGCCTTTGTGTTTGTTTTTAAACTCTGAACAACTCAAAGATTAAGTATTCTAGGACCCAGCTTATTCAAACAATGGCTTTCCTTTGAAATAAGATCATCTGCCTCCCTTAAAGGCATAGTAGTCACCTTTGACACCAGGAACTGAAGGTAAAACAACAGAATGTGGGGAACCAAACTCTGTGCTGGAATTAAAAAAAAAAAAAAAAAAAAAATGATTTGCATTAACTCTCATTTCTAGGTGTCTAGCCTAGTGCAGTGGATTCAAAGGGTTAGATCAATCATTCTGGAGTCTGAAGTAAAAGGTTTGATGTAGCTAAGGGAGAGGTATGGAACTGCAAAAAAGGAAGAGGGATATTTGGGGTTGAATTACCGCCAAAGAGGACAAAAATACACTATTGTGCAAAAAATAAAGTATCACAAGGAAAATAATTTCACCTGGGCTGGGATCTTTAGAACATAATATTTAAAATTGATTGCCTTAGTCTTACTCCTATTAGGAAGGACTATGTTGTGTATGTTAGGAGGTGGGGGGAGGGAGGGAGAGAGAAGTGTGGTGGGGGGACAGGAGCACTAATGAATGAATCCGGGATTGGGATAAAGGGCTCTGAAATATCAGGATGTCAGCGTAGTCAGGGTATCCACTGTCCTGGGAACATTTGAAGCACACTCCATTACAAATTATATTAGCTAAAGGCTTAAAAATTAGAAGAGACAAAAGTGGGAAGACAAATCAAAGGCCTTTGGTAAAGGAGGCTGCAGCTCGGGGCTCAGGTCTGCATTAAGTTTTGCTTTGTGTGTTGTGCAGCTGGGGGAAGAAATGGACAAAAGGAGGAGCCTGGATAAGCGGGTGGTAGAAGGAAGCACGGCTACCTGCACACGCCTCCGCCGGGGCGGGGGTAAGGGCAGAAGGTGGGGATGCAAATCGGGCCTTTTGGAATGGCCAATCAGGAGTCAGGAGAGGGAATTTGGGTCCCCAAGCTACCCGAACCCAGCGTTTAAGCACGTGTGCGGTGTTCTGGGACCTTTGTCCCGCAACGTCACGCCTGGCGGGCACTCCCAAGTCCTCTATTGCTGTCGGATCTGCTAGATTTTTTTCTCCTCTACACACCACTTTGCGAATCTTGTCTTCCCCACTTTACCCCTCATTCATTCCTTCCCGCGCGGTTGCGGGCTAGAACCTTAAGCCTGGCGTTCCCAGGAGTGTGTGGAGCTTGGCACACCAAGTTGCTGAGACTGGGGCACCATCCTCCTTCTGTTCGGCGCGGGTGCCCGCAGCGAGCCTTGGCTCGGACAACACAACGCTCCTGTCCGCACGGGCAGTCCTCCTCTTGTCCTGAGGCAGCACAGCCCGCCCTGCGCCTCCGGGCTCTTGGCGGACTGTGCGTAGGTCTTGTAGGACTCCGGCTCTAGTCCGCTCGGCCTCGGAAATCCCTGCAGCGTCCAGAACACAGAAAATAGACTCATCACCTAATTCGCCAGGGAGCCTGAGCGCAGCGGGGCCGCGGCGCTGCCTCCCCCGCTCCTCCCCCACCCCATCCCCGCCCGTGCTCTGGCGGCCTCCGGGAGTCACACAGCCTACCCCCCCACCCCCCACCCCCGGCAGACAAAGGGCCTGGGCAAATTCGCCGCCCGGCCTCCTAGCGCTCCGGGGAGGCGGCTGCGCCCGCGGTGGACCGCGCAGGAGGCGTGCGCGGGGCGAGAAGCTGCGGCCGCGCGAGCGCGGTAGAGGAAGAGCCACGAGATGCGCCTGACTCACATCTGTTGCTGCTGCCTCCTTTACCAGCTGGGGTTCCTATCGAATGAGATCGTTTCAGGTAAGTTCTTCGTTGAGTTTCCAGCTTCCTTTCCAACTTCCCCAGTGGAGACCAAGAAAACACGGGAGGGAAGAGTTGGTGCAACTGGTGCACGGTGAGCAAAGCTCAATGGGTAGCAATAAAAATGAGCGTGCTGGTGCAGATGAGGGATCAAACTCGGAAGCAAGCGCACTTCTCCTGACCTCACTTTAACCATCTGTGAAATGAACAGTACCCTCTAGAGTAGCAATGTTTGCAAAGCTATGTTTACAGCTCCTGGAAGAAAATTGGGAGGTACGCTATGGCATATACTTTAGAAATCACTTAAATTGTGCTGGATTCTTTGCACTGGTTTTCATCAACTAACTGCGGTCATCAAACTTTGCTGGCCCACTCCCTCTCCCACCCCTGCAGCATCGTACTTTCAATCTGAAAATGCTGGGGTCTGTAATCTGATCGTAAAGCTTCGGGGTTTGCAAGCATTTCAGGGGCTAGACGGGTGGTCTCCATTCCTTTCAAGTGAGCGCCTTGTATCAGTACAGATTGTGAGTCTGGGAATGCTTGTGCTACAGAACCGCCGCACTTTAAGCCCGGTACTTCTGTCTGCCCTGCCTGCAGGACTGCAGTTCGCCCCCGACCGCGAGGAGTGGGAAGTCGTATTTCCTGCAATCTGGCGCCCAGAGCCGGTGGATGCAGCGGGCGGCAGCGGGGGCAGCGCGGACCCAGGCTGGTTGCGCGGCGTAGGGGGCGGCGGAGGCGCCCGGGCGCAGACTGCCGGCAGCTCACGCGAGGTGCGCTCCGTGGCCCCTGCGCCACTGGTAGAGCCCGCGGAGGGTCAGTCCGAGTCCCAGTTCCGACCTCCGCCGTCGCCAGGAGGTGAGGAGGACGAGGAGCTGGAATCACAAGAGCTGCCACGGGGATCCAGCGGTGCTACCACCCTGTCCTCGGGAATCCCAGCCTCGTGGCAGCCGCCGCCGGTCCCGCAGCCTGGGCCGTCCCCATCCCCGTCCCCGCCCCAAGCCCAGCAAGCCGAACAGGACGGCGACGAGGTGTTGCTGAGGATCCCGGCCTTCTCCCGGGACCTGTACCTGCTGCTTCGTAGAGATGGACGCTTCCTGGCTCCGCGCTTCGCTGTGGAACAGCGGCCAAGTCCAGGCCCGGGCCCCACAGGGGCAGCCGCTCCGCGCCCTCCTGCCCCTCCCGATGCCGCCTGCTTTTACACCGGGGCGGTGCTGCGACACCCGGGCTCCTTGGCCTCTTTTAGCACCTGTGGAGGTGGTCTGGTAAGCGCCTTTCCTCCCCAGCTCTCCACTTTCCCTACTACCTCTTTGCTTCCCCTCCATACACCAAGCTGATTTGCATGCACCTCCTCCTCATTTTCAATGTATTCCTCATGAATTTTACCTTACACAGCACCACCCCGGTGTCTGCATCATTTGCCTCCAATGGAACATCTTCAGGGTAGACCAGTGAATCAGAAGTCTATTGAATATATAAATGTTCTCCTTCTAGATGGTTATAAAATTTCTTTTGAGTGCTATATTAAATTCTGCTTCCTTGTTACTTTTTGCGGATGTTCAACTTCTTTCTCCAGTTTCTAAAATAAGCTCACCACGTGGTGTCTTAGCAGATTGAAATCAACCAATCTGTTCACTGCTAAAGCTCTTTCGCGTTTACTCCCTACCCAGCTCCTCATCTATTGTCTTACCTTTTTAATGCCCTACTTCAAAGTTGTCAGAACAGTTCTCCAGAGAATTACACTCTGACAGCAGTCTACAATTTAAGTACATCTACAACCAGTCTAGACTCCTGTTCCCTGTTTCTGTCAAAGACAAGAGTCCAGACAGAGTCAGCTGAAAGCCTGACACTGTTGTCTAATGAATGACAGTGAAGTCCAATCAGTATTCAAAGGGTTATAGGTCTATGACTTAACATTTTCTCTTCTAAGGTTTACATTTTATTTGACAATAGTTCCAATTTTTCTTTCTCCACATCACATAGGAAAGTAGCAAGGTCGAGAGCTTCGTTAAGAGGCTGTAGGGACTAGAGAGTCAAAGCCATTTGCTCTGTTTATGTACATTATTTATTTTTTCTCCCTGTGTCTTAACCCAGGGTTTGGCATAATTACTGCCTTCCATAAGTTAGCCTTTATTTCGTGTATGTATATATGTGTGTGTGTGGGGGGGGGGGTTGTTCAGGGGTTAAAATATATATATAAAATAAAATTTACCATTGGAACCACTTTTATAGGTACAGGTCAGTGGCATTAAGTATATTTTGATCAACCCACACAACCGTGACCTTTACTATTGGTTTAAGGCAAAACTCATAAAATATCAAAGATTCCCATGTGATTTGTGGCTTCACTTTGCTGTTCATACTGGGCCATTGATGAAATCTACAAGAACACATCTGCTCATTTGGAGAAAAAACCAATAGCAACGAATAGCCAAAAATATAAGCACAATCAAAGCCATGAAATGTGAAAAGATGATTAAAAATCCAAATGAAACAAAACTGGAAATTTTTACCCATGGCCCTCTAAGGTCCCATAGTCAATTGATTAAATTGCTGGACAGGTCCATATTTTACTAGAGTCACAGAACTGTGGGTATTCAACTATGGACATTTTAAGATAAAAGTGAAAAAAATTGGCATGGAAAAATTACATGAAAAGCATTTACAAATGTTTTCTGTGGAACTGATATTTGAACATTTCACTGGGGAAAACATTTTGTGGGCATTTCATTGTCTACTAGATTTGGCTAGGGATTAAATAATTACATATAGAAAGTTCTTGGTGTGGTAAGAGCAATAGGGGATAAAGCATTTCACTGTGTTGAAATGTGGGCTATTGGTCAGATTTTCCAAATGAGCTATATGCCCTCTCTCTATACTTAAGGGACTAACATTAGAATTATAAGTAGGTTTTTCATAGACTGAATAGGAGTTTGACATACCTCCCTGTTTATCATATTGGATTTTTGCTCACTTTTCCTATTAGCCACATATGTATATGTTCTGAACTGGGAAGGCTTTGTTATTGAGGAAAACTGACGTTGCCAGCAATACAGTATAGCAGTCAGACTTTGAGTAAAATGTTAGGCAAATAGCCAAGAAGGGTGGTTTGTTACTCCAAACTCTGCCATGCCAGCCCCTTATGAGCTGGTGGATTAGGAAAGAGAGAACATGATTTGTTATCTGGACTCTGGTGTTGGCTTGCATTCTGAAAAAGACAAGTTCTTTACCTCTCCCATAAGTAAGAAGTGAGAATTAGATGATTGAATTAAAAAATGAAGTGGTGGAGTTAGAATCCTATTAATTGTTTAAATGTATTCAAGAGCTTATGTTAGGAGCTAGAATGCCCTGCCTTTAGGGCCCACAGATGAATAGGCCAGAAGATACCTGTGGTATCAGGCCTGAAAACTCTTATCTGTTAGAGTATTGGCTTTCTCTCTGTGTGTTACAGATGCAAATAGGGAAAGACAATAGGCTGAGGTATGTGCAAACACAGCAATGGTGAGTGCAGTGATGTGGCAGTACTGTCTTGTACTCTCTTCTTCCTTTTTTTTTTTTTTTTTATTTCTAAGACATTGTAAGGTGTCTAGTTTCTAGTAGGTACTAAGTTGCTGAATAATAATATATAATGCATAAAGTACTTTATTAAATTTTAAATGATAGTTTTTGAAAAATTAAAATATATCTAATAAATTTTGTGAAACAGTGCAATAATTGAATTGTTTGCCCACAATTTTCATAATACCTTAAACACACACACACACACACACACACACACACACACTTAAGCTCTGGGCCAAAGTAAAATACTTCAGTACCTACACTTTGCCTATAACTGAATTCATAGATTACTTATTGAGGATGATAAGAAATGACTACTAAATCTATTAGTACATTATCTGCTTAAATTAAGAGTTTTATACTTTGGCAATCATTTTGATTAGTTTGATTAGACAGAATCTGGAGGCCTGTGTAAATTCAGTTTTCTTCTTTCTGTCTCTTCCTTTTTTCCTTTTGTAATTTTCCTTCCTTCTTTCCATTCTTTCCTTCCTTCTTTTTTTCTTTCTGCAGGGATTTAACCCAGGGACACTTAACCACTGAGCCACATACCCAGTCCTTTTTATTTTTTTATTTTGAGACAGCGTCTTGCTAAGTTGCTTAGGGCTCTGCTAAGTTACTGAGGCTGGCTTTGAATTTATGATCCTCCTGCCTCAGCTTATTAATTGCTGGGATTACAGGTGTGCGCCACCACACTAGGCTGCAATTTACCGTTTTACTTGAATCAAAGTACTCTATGCTATGGCCTGTTTTGAAGATTTCAATATTTTAGGACATCCACTTTAGACAAGTCACTGTAGCAAAAACCAGTGTGAAGGCAGGTGTCAGGGCAGGGATGGAGGAAGACAAGTAAATAACAAGGAGAAAAATGAAATTCATATCTAAACAAAAAGGTGAAAATGACAGACTGATGATGACCATACATTGATGGTCTTCATTCAGGCCACATTTTAGAAATGATAGAAAAATATTCTGGACAAATCTAAATCACTAGTATAAGAGAATGCCATGAATACATCAGGCATTTTGAATATCTCCTGAAAGACTGAAAACAGTTTGGCTGGGATTAACAGAAAGCATACAGACATAAGAAAACATCTGTGCGTGACGGGAGCTGTGCCAGAATGCTGCTGTACATTCAAGGAAAGAGAATGCAGTAAGCAGAATCGAACCACATAGCAACAGCGAAATTTGCCTTTTCTGACATCCAATTATGCCAAGTAGTCAGTGGAAGACACATGTGTGTGTCCCTAGGCAAAAGAAGTGAGAATAGAGGCAGAGCTTTCCTGTTCATATTGGTGACACCCAGGGTGTATAGAGTCTCCCTTCTCAAAGGATGAGCTATTGTCTCCTTGCTTTCAGTATAATGAATGGTCCTATCTGTCTCTAAATAACTAGAGTGGAGTTGAGTAGTCTGAATGAGGCACAATAGATAGGTGAGCTAGAAGCCAAAATAAATAAATAAATAATAACAATAATAAAAGGATGCGCTAACAGTCAAGAACACTTTTGAGAATATAAATAATATAAAAGAGAGTCAGCAAACACTGTTTTAATTATTGCATGAGGCAACAAAATTAATGGGCTAAATAAAATACTGTAACGACCCAATAATGCTCAGAAGAGTAAGAACCAATATATATTCATGGAAAAAAATTAAAAATCTAGCAAATTGCTATCCATAAAAATGTTTTGATACAATGAAACTAAAATTGCATGAATATTAGAATAAAAGTTTTATAGATGAACTGATAGGTAAATTTGTGACCTAGAAGATCAAAGCCAGAAATTATTTCAGAACATAAGACAAAGGGCAAATGGATAGAAAGTATGAAAGAACATTGGTGATCTATGATTTATAGGTCAAGATCCAAAATTCCTTTAATAGTTAATTCTTTTTGAAAATTCAGATAAAGGTAAACATATTTTAATGCATGAAGTTGTACACGACCTAGCTTTGGATGTGAGGCCAGATTCTTGGAATGCAGGTGAGACAGATGGTGTTCCAGGTAAGCCTTACTCAGTGTATACTAAAACCAATTTCCAATATGGGTCTCTGTACTTGACATTAAAAATTTTAGAAAAATGCAAAGCAGTTTATGCATAGAATCCTGAAGTTTGAAGATTTTTCAGTTCTTTCTCAGTTGCCTAGTCTCAAATAAAATCACAGCAATTTTTCCCCCAAAAATTTTCATAGGAAAAAAAGATGTATTTTGCACTCATTTCACTTGCTTTAAAGTTTAGTGTTTGATTGAATTATGGAATTACAAAATGTTGTGCCTTGATGCACTCAAATATAGCTGAGTGCAGGTAAATATACAGGCCAAGTGGTAGGAATAATGAATGCAATAAGGCCAGGGAAGAGGTTGCTACTCATGAGTGTTTGACATGCTGCAGGCCTTATTTTGCAGGCAGAGTGTAGAGTATTTAATTATTTTGACTTATTTTGCAGGCAGAGTGTAGAATATTTAATTCAGTGATTTGAATTGAATTGGTTGATACAGCCAATATGGGTTAGGTAGAGATTGATACTTTTTTTTTTTTTTTTTTTTAATAACAGCATCAATTTATCAGAGATAAGATATAAACCTTCAGAATGATTGACCAGTTACCAAACTCAACATGCTGCAAATATAGATCCAAATTTTGAAACTGTGGCAGAATAATAGGAAATCAAAGACAAAAATAGAAACCTACCAGCTTAATAAGGAGAGATTATTTATAATGTTGGTTGACTTTTGAGGATCCAGTCAACTGGATAAGTGGAGCATCAACTATCTCCAGAGTTCAAAAAAGTGATTTTGAATCCTGGATTCAACTTGACTACTATTCAATACTGAGGCCAAGGTGAAATTATTTTCAAAATTATAAGGACTCCAAGTGTATCACACATAAACCTCTAAAAATGGATGCAACGAATAGTCTCTTTTCAACACCTGTTTCTCATTTATTACTAGGTGTTGTGTTCTAATGATAACCAGGTTTATCCAATTCTAGCATGTTGATCCAGAGGTAGTTAATGCTTTAACAAATAAATATTTATATGTAAATTCATAACTTCAAAAATTTCACACTTTTAATGCGCACACACACACACCTTATCACAAATGAGTACATGAAGATGTTCCCCTTTTGCAATAGTACTGTTTTATCCAATCTCAGTATGTGTCATGATTTACTTACTCTTTTTGGTATTAATGAACTTTTGATTCTAATATTCTCCTATTATGAACACTGCTAAATATATAAAATTCTTTAGACATGGCACCTTACCTATGTAATTTTTATCAAAGAATATGTGAATTGGTAATTTGTGGAGATACTGCCTGATTTCATGCCGTGGGTCTTGTGCCATTTTATGCTATATCTTTTTGTGATGGCAAGTATTAGTGTTATTAAAAAGGTTGATCTTTATCAAATCTAGTAGACAAAATGTTTTCTGAGGGTTGCTTTAATTTGTATTTTGTCCTCTTATTTCTTGTGCTTTTGATTTTCATTTCCTTTCTTATTGTATTAATGAGCTTTTTAGTCACTGTGACCAAATGCCTGAGAAAAACAACTTGAAGGAGGAAAGGTTTATTTTGGCTCATGCTTTTAGGAGTTTCAGTCCATGGTCTACTGACTCTGTTGCTTTTAGGCCTGTGGCAAGGCCAAAACATGGTGAAAAGGTATGCAGAGGAAAGCTGTTTATTTCATGGCAGCCAGGAAGCAGGGGTGGAGGGTGGAGGGGGTGCTGTGGGGGGATATGGAGGGGCTGGGGGAAGACCGAGGAAGGGGGAGAGAGTGAGAATATGCTCAAGTAAGGCAACCAGGGACAAGATATATCTTTCCAGATCATGCCTCAGTGAGTGACCTACTTCTTTCATCTAGGCCTCGCCTTCTACAGTGTCCACTGCCTCCCAATAATGCCACAAAATTATAAACCTGTCAATGGAAGAATTCACTGATGAGGTTAGAACTTCAACATCCAAGTACTTCACCAAAGCCCTACCTCTGAACATTGCTGCACTGGAGACAAGCCTTTGACACACTTGGGGGACATTTCAGATGCAAACCATAATAACATTTGCAGACTTTCTCTTCCTATCATTCACTCATTTTTCAATTAGATTTTTGCTTATCTTCATTTCTAATTCCAGCGCTTTATGTATTAGTATTTTAAAAGATAAATGTCAATTATAAAGTAATGCATGCTGAATATAGAAAAATTGCAAAATATGTCATCTATAATCTTACCATTCAGTCACAAACATTATTAACTTTTTGGTGTTTATGATGAAAAAGAAATGGAAATTTCAAATGTATTTTCACATTTTCCCCAGGTTATTAGCTAAAGAAAGCACATTTTCTCAAACATCATTTTTGGTTTATTAGATTGGCACAAATTATGCAGATTGAAAATATCCTGTGGACATACTTGTAGAACACTTAATCTTACACATTGACAGAAAGCAAATTGGGAATCTTTTATAGTATCTATTGAAAATTTAAATTGGTCTCTTCAGCAGTTCTACTTGTAGGAATCAACTTTAGAGGAACACACATATATGCAAAAGATTTATGTATAAGCTATTGCAACATTTAGAGTATCATCAGTAGTAAACTAGCTATATCTATACATTGTGCTGGAAAACAGAGAACAAAAAGAGAAATAGTTCCTTGCTTTAAGGTATTTATGTTTCAAACCATTGTTCTAGCTTTCTGTGTTCATCATAGTTCTTTTAGTAAATGCTCACTGCCTATTGATGAAATAACTGGTCTTTCAGAGAGTATAGCTTTAAGACATTCCATAGTTTTCCAGATCAACTTTTAGAATGACATGGATAATAGAGTGACACTGAGGGGAAGCTTCTGTAATTAGAGTGGAGCCTCATGAAGATACTCCAGTATTACTTAGGGAAGCTATTAGTGTATTCTGATAAACGGAATAACCTTGTATTCTGAATAAGCTCCTTTCTGCATTAAAAGTTAATAAATCATCTAATCATTTATCAATCTGTTTCATTGCTTGGCCAATTTTACAAAATGAAGTTTTATTTATTTAATAATAAATAATATGCTTACTTATTTAAGGTTTATTAGCTAAATCATAACCAAAGCATACTTTTCAAATAAGAAAATCTTTGTAGGAGTCAGAAAACACTTTTTGATAAAGCGCATTGATGCTGAGCTCATGTACAATTGAATGTTTCTGCTTAATTTCTGTTACATTTTTATCCCAGATAATTTCAGGTCTTTATATTTGCTAAGTAAAGAATAATCAGAGGAATTCCAGGTTCCTATGGGAAGGTTAAGTTAGAGAAGAATTTCTGATATATTTTGGAACAATGGGAGAACCAGTAGTCCCTCTTGGAATGATTTGGGGATTTCCTGAAAAGAAATTTTAAGGTTACCTTAGCCATGAAAGGACCATAATTTGATGCAGAGTTCATTTAGGGTGCAGCTATAGTGAGCACATCATCTTGTTTCCATCTCATCTTTATTCCAGTGCCAAACCCTACGCTGAGAGAAGTGAGAAAATGGGATCACAGCCATTCTAATGCTACCCAGATAGTTTGCAGAATTATTTCATGGTGGTGTTGGGAAAACCCTTGGGTATTAGATAGTTTAGTATTTGCCTTTTCCAGAAAGTGAAACTTATTTTCATTTCCTAATTAATATGCATATATCTGCAATAAATTAACTTTAACCTTTAACTCAGATCATGAGGGAATGAAACTGATGAATGCAGGCCAGTTTTTTCCTTATTAAATTATTCTGCTTTCCTATTGCTTTCCACTGAGAGAAGGGGAGGGGGGAGTGGAAAGGAAGAGATGTCTGTAGATATCTAAACATAGTTTTTCTTCATAAGCACATTCAAAGTTCCAACATAAGGATGTTTGCCCAGGAATTTTTTTAGTACCCTTGCCTCAGCCTGGCTGTACCTAAAATAAATGACCACTTGAAGAGTGTGCTTACATTGGCAGTCCTTTGGACAGGCTTGATGCCCTGTTTGTTAAAGCGTGCTATGTAGATACCTGTACCAAAAACATGGAAGTAGGGGCTGGGGTTGTGGCTCAGCAGTAGAGCGCTCACCTAACACAGTGATGTCCTGGGTTTGATCTTCAGCACCACATTAAAATAAAGGTATTGTGTCTAACTACAGCTAGAAAATAAATATTAAAAACCAAAACAAAACATAGAAATAGGGTGCAGGGGAGGTAGGGGTTTGCTGAGGTAGAGGTTGGGTATTTTCCATTAAAAAATCAGAATTCCAGATTGAACCTCAAATCTAAGAATGCATTTAAAAAGAATCTCCAGTAGTTCTCAGGCAAGCTAAAATGGGAGGTCAGCTATTCCAGTGGTTCTGAAAACTATAGAACTCAGGGTTGTTAAGGGGCATTTTTGCGTCTTCCAGGCTCTACACCCTGGAGATCTTGCATGAATTTTTTTTTGTTTGTTTGTTTCTTTTTTTTTGGTACCGGGGATTGAACTCGGGCACTTTACCACTGGGCCATATCCCCAGCCCTTTTCTGTATTTTATTAGAGACAGGGTCTTACTGAGTTGCTAAGTGCCTCGCTATTGCTGAGGCTGGCTTTGAACTCACGATCCTCCTGTCTCAGCCTCCTAAGTGCTGGGATTACAGGCGTTTGCCACCATGCCCAGCCCTTCTTGCATGAATTTTTAATGCATCCTACATATCTCTCTCTCTCTCTCTCTTTCTCTCTCAGCTCTAGTTATAGTAAACTTGTATACCTCCTGTCTTATCTTCTAACATCCTCTCCAGAATCCATTCATATGTCATTGATCTAGAATGAATTTCATGGATTTCAAATTATTCATCAATAGACTATAAATATGAACTAGTTGGATGGTAATAGAATGGGACACTACAGCCAGTATGACTGTTTCTCTACTCTTCAGAGGCAAAGCAAGACAAGAGTTGAAATGTGCTTTCCATTCTAAAATCTGGAAGTAAATAGAGCTAAATTATTTCAAATCATCATCAACAGTTTTACGGGTAATATAGCAGGAGGTTTACTCCAGCTGTTTCACAATAGTTAAAACTAAAATTTATCAGAAACAAAGGATGAAATGTCTTTATACTAACAAAACCTACTGTAGCACCAAGTTCAGATGTAAATAAACGAAGACTGAGGCACATTGTAGAGAAATATTTGAAAATCAGTTGTGAAGGCAAAATTGTAAGCTCTTGTGGGACCTTACCTAGAATGTCAATGCAGTGTGCTCAGGCTAAGAGGACATTGGAAATGCGTAAGAATTAAATAATGAACCATCTCAAACAACAGAAAGGAAATAACAGGTCTTGTCTACTGATTCCATTCCAAGATAGGATGTCAAGATTCCTGAAAACTCATTAGAATTAACAATTAAAAGAATTAACATGCTAAGGAGAGTAGACAGGCATGCCTTTATGTTAGCTAGTCAAATTAGTGCATTTGGTTTATCTGTATGATAACTTGGATTTGAATTTATATAATAGAAACTAAAATGTGCCAGGTGCTTTTATTTTAACATTATTAGTTACTAGCAAATATTTTAGTCTATTCAACTTATAGATAAGCAATTAAATTATTAACAGGAACTTACGTGTAATAAGTATGCCTAGGGACTTCATGGTGTTGTCTGAGTCTTGTTGTGTCCTTGCAAAATAAACAGACTTTCAAAATTTATAACATCAAGATAGAAATTGAATAATTTATTATGATAATATAAATCCTGTATAAACATAATTAACTCAGTATAAAGTTTGAGTAATTTATTGTGGAAATAGCTGTCTTTTTAAAGTTAAATTATTTAGTGCCCCATTTTGTTCACTTACAGATAATTCCTCTATAGAGATTTTCAATTGGAATTTCATTGATGGTTCAATTTGAATTTTAAAATATGTGGTTTCATTTAGTAATGTTCTAAAAATTATATTGATATCTTAAGATACAAATTTTTCTAAATGCAGCCTAATTGTTTCTTATTAGTAAGATATATTCATGGATATGTCAATTTTTCTGGGGTAAATCATTACTTAAAATGTAACAATTTGAAAAGGGTATTATGAATGTTTTTTTCTAATATCCCTTTTTTTCAGTTACAGTTTACATGTCATAACACCCATTTCAAGTGTATAGCTCAAGGTGTACACTTAGAAGTTGTGCACATTTCAGTTTTTGGATATTTCCATCAACTCAAAGAGTCCATATACCCCTTTGCAGTCACTGTTTTCACCCCTAGCCTCAAGTAACCAATACTCTATTTTCTGACCACATAGAAAACCATCGCATTTCATACAAATGGAATCATTTTGGTCATGGAATCATTTGGTCTTTTGTTTCTGCTAACTTCTTTCACTTATTGTGCTTTGTGGTTTCATCCATGTGGTAGCAGGTGTCAGTAGTGTGTTCTTTTTTCTTGACCAAGATTAGTCTGTTGTCTGGATGTACCACATTTTGTTTATCCATTTATCAGTTGATAGGCATTTGGGTTACTTCCATGTTTTGGCCATTATGGATAATGCTAATATAAACATTTGCATACAGGTCTTTGTGGAGATATATATTTCTGTTCTTCTGGAATAGATATGTAGGAGTGGAATTACTAGGTCATATGTTAAATTTGTGTTTAATGTTTTAAGAAACTGCCAAGCTGTTTTCCAAAATACTGCAACTTTTGCATTCCCACCAGTGGTGTATGAGAGTACAAGTTCTCCACAGCCTCCACAATACTTAATTGTTGTCTCTTTTTTATTATTGTATATTTGTATGTATGCAGTTGTATCTCACTGTGGCTTTAATTTGTGTTCCCCAAGTAACTAATTCTATGAGTAACTTGTCAGGGGCTGATCACAGCTGTTGATATATTATCTTTGATGAAATATCTATTCAAATCTTTTGTCCACTTCTTAATTAGTTATTTTCTTTTTTAAATTTTTTAATTTGTTTTAATTAGTTATACATGATAGTAGAATGCATTTATACACTATGACATATCATATATAGATGGGATATAATTTCTCATTTTTCAAAGTGTACATGTTGTAGAATCATACTGGTCATGTAGTCACATATATACATACAGTAATAATGTCTGTTTCATTCCACTATCTTTTCCATCCCCACATCCCCTCCCTCCCCTCCCTTCACTTCCCTCTACTTAATCTAACGCTATTTTTCCCTAATGCCCCCGCCGCTTTATTGTGAATTAGCATCCACATATTAGAGAAAACATTCGGCCTTTGGTTTTGTGGGATTGGCTTGTTTCACTTAGCATGATATTCTCCAACTCCAACCATTTACTGGCAAATGCCCTAATTTCACCCTTCTTTAAAACTAAGTAATATTCCTAATTAGTTCTTGTTGCTTCCTGACTTGGAGCAACAATGCCGCGGGAGAAAAACTCGGAGGCAGAATGAAGATGAAAGAAGGTTTTTTATTCTTCGGCTTTAGCAATCTCTCAAAACTCTTAACACTGGCTCTTTCAGCAACCTCTCTGACTCTTTACTTCTTCTGACTACTGACTCTTTACTTTACTTCTACTTCTTTACTTTCTTTTACTTTCTTAGAGAGAGCTTAGAGAGAGAGAGAAAGAGAGAGAGAGAGAGAGAGAGAGAGAGAGAGAGCGCTTCTTCTTTCTTCTTTGGCAGCCTCGGCCTGACTCTGACCAGCAACTGCTTCTTCTCTCTAATCCTAGTCTGACTCCTCACCCAGTTATATATCTTTAGCTTTAACAAGGACCACAGGTGCGTCACATAGTTCACGGGCATACAAAGATTCTTTCAGGTGGAAACCAGAACATCTCTTATGGCCGTCAGCTCACCGCAATTAACCATCTCCTATTAGGGCTTCTTCAAGTTCTTTTCTATGATTCAGTTTTAAGAGATCTTTTTATGCTCCAAATGTAAATTCATTATCAGATATATAATTTGTTAATGTTTTCATCTAGTCTACAGGTTTCTATTCATTTTCTTAATGGTGTCTCTTAAAGCCATTTAAAATATTGCTAAATCCAGTTTTATCATTTTTTCTTTTATGGAATGATGCTTTGGGTGTCCTAAGAATACTGTGCCATGTCTAATAGAAAGTTACAAGGACTTTGTCTTGTGTTTTTCTATGATGAGGTTCATAATTTCAGTTTTTACATTTAAGCAATGATTGATTTGTTTTTGTGTAAGGGTTTAAATTAATATTTTTGCATATACATACACACATAATTGTATTTCAGCATTATTTGTTGAAAAAGATAGTTTCCTCATGAAATACTATAGCACTTTGGTCAAAAGCAAATTTATTGTAAATGAAAAAGTTTATTTTTTAATTAATAGCACTGTTGTTTTCAATTATTATATTTTATATATTTATATATACATAAGTTAGCCTGACATATGTAGTGCTATAATGTTTTTAACTTGGGAAATTTGAATTCTTCAATTTGGTTTTGTTTTTCAGAATTGCTTTGGCTACTCTGAGTCCTTTGCATTTGTATGTAAATTTTAGAATCAGATTGTCAATATCTGCAAAAAATCTGGTGGAATGTTGGTAGGGATTATGCTGAATGTAAAATTCAATTTTGGTAGAGTTCCCATCTCAAACAAAGCAAAACTTTTTGGTCTCTCTGAAAAGGATTATTTCTGAAAAAGTCATTAAGGGATATTTGTGAACACACTAATGACTAACAAGGAATGAAATTAGCCCCTGATATCTGATATATTTAAAATGATCAATTTCAAACCATTGATACTGTTTAAAATTCTTAAAGGATTCATGAGAATTGAGTAATCCAAGATATTGACTTGGAGGTATACAAATAAGGTACATAAAGCAGGAAGTCACACACTTAGTGTCTTCACAGGATCTGGACAGGAACCCAGGCATTAAACTCCATGATGGAAAGTTTCATTTGACTCAAGGATGTGAAAAAGACCATTAGGGTCAAAGTTCAAATCAAACAGAAATAAATACAGGCAGACTAAAAAATCTAAATCCAAATCAATCCTTCTAGGAAGTGGATTTCAATTACAAACATTCACTTAGATTTTCTCTAAATGTAACCTTGTATCAAAAATATTGTTATGTATTTAGTTAAACAGAACCACAAATTTCAGTATAGGAACTTTTACTAAAAAACTAAACAACGTGCTCTCTCTAGTAATGCGAATTTTGAGAGAATGTCTCCAAACCGCAGGAGTTACAATTGAGAAAAAAAAGTCAGGGAAATAAAGGCCCTTTGATAGTTAATCTACTAGACATTAATTTAATAATGAAAGAAACCTAGGAAAGGATAGGAATACTGTATATATAGTAGTCTCCCTCTTTTTTTTTTTATTTTTTTTTCTTTTTGGTACCTGGAATTGAACTCAGGGGCACCTGACCACTGAGCCACATCCCCAGCCATATTTTATATTTTATTTAGAGACAATGTCTCACTCAATTGCTTGGCACCTTGCTTTTGCTGAGGCTGACTTTGAATTAGCAATCCTCCTGCCTCAGCCTCCTGAGCTGTGGGATTACAGGCTTGCATACCATGCCAGGCTGTAGCCTCCCTCTTTATTCAGGGTTTTACTTTCTGAGGCTTCTATTATCAGTAGTTGATCAGTATGAAATATTAAATGGATTATTCCAGAAATAAGCAATTTGTAAGTTTTACATTGTTCAGCTTTCTGAGTAGAATGATGAAGTCTTTTGTAGTCCCACTTTCTCACACCAAGGACATAAGTAAATCATCACCTCTGTCCAGTGTACCTATACTGTGTGTCTTACCCACCCTGTTAGTCACTTGGTAGCTGTCTAGTGTATCAGATAGACTGCCACAGAATAACAGGATTTGTGTTCAAGTAATCCTTATTTTACTTAATAACAGTTCCAAAATGTAAGAGTCATGATGCTGGCAATTTTATTACACTATATTATTATACTTGTTCTATTTTATTATCAATTAACTTTGCTAATCTTATACTGTACCTAAATTAAATTAAACTATAAATTAAACTGTATCATAATATAAATAGGGTTTGCTACTATTCAAGATTTCAGGCATCCCCTAGGAGTTTTGGAATGTATTTACCATGGATAAGAGAGACTACTATAGTTAATTACAACAAATAATTTCCCCCATTGTAGCAACTCTCACAGAGAGGTATTTCATGACATCGACAATGTCTTGGAATTGACAAAATATGACGTGAAAGGAAATGTGCATGTGCTGTCATTTTAGGAAGTGAACATTTATGAAGGTTTAGTAGCAACTTTTGTCCTGGAAAAACTTGGCTTAGTAAGTGAAAGAGAATGCTATCCAAATAGTTATATGAAGCCTCTGATTTTGGATAATAATATATAGAAATATATACAGGAAAGGAAAGCTTTATAGCTGTTTATTTTAATGTGCTTGAATTTCTTTTGCTGAAGTTGATCCTAGGTCAGGATTAAGTCAACTTTTTATCCTGTAAGTCTTATATTTAGTCTGAACTTTAAGGGACAAAGTGATGTCCAAGAATTCTGTCAAGAGAGATGCTTTGGAGTACTCAGAAGAAAACAGACCAGACATAAATACACATATCACTTAAAAGCCATGTCTCAGCTAGTAAAAATGGTAGATTAGCTTAGAAATAGATTTTAACACTAATTTAATTCCCATGATTGTTTTTTTTTTATTTTTTATTTTTATTTTTTTAATTTTCAGTTTCTGTAGTGTCCGTCTTTTCAGGTCCAAGAATTTACATGATTTGTGTGAGTTGACACAGCTTTCTATAAAGAAGGTAGAGTCACGAAAGGGGTTAGTGGGTGGAAAGATAAAGAGGAAAAGTAAATCCAGTGATGCATACTTAGAGTATGTTTTAAGCTTGAAAATACGGAAACCCCTTATTTCCAATTGAAATGCTTTGGAATAACATGTTACAGTGCCCTTGGGGAAAGCCTACCACTGCACATTAATATGGTTTAAAAGGTCTCCAAAGCATTTCCCTATAGTTAGCTCAGTTGTAGTATTTTAGTAAGTGTTCTAATAACTTGGCTGCTCTCTCCTTTGGCTGTGGAGTCTCCACAAGTGCACAGTGTCCAATTTTTGGGTCTTGGTCACATGGTCTTACGTGTTCATGTTCTGAACCTATTAATAACTCACCATAGGCTTGTAAGAGAATACATCAGACTCTATATTGGAACTGCATAATCAACTGTCTACTTAATCCTTCTCTCATTTCTTTCCATTACCTCCTCCTCTACAAGATACACATTCAATCCTTTACTTAGTGTTTATAATCACTCCTGTTCCTGTTATTCTGAAAAGCATTTCAGTAAATTAAATCCTGGAGAGTTGAAAAAAAAAAAAAAAAGTGAAAGAGAAAACAGTGTAGACTGGCACAATAATGTACATGGCTAAAACCATGATAATAACAGATTTATAAGGTACTTCAGAGTTTCTAAACTGTATTTGTAAATTCTTTTGGCTATAGTATGGCTACACACTTTCTAGAAAACCAGTGATCTTCTCAAAGACATGCTTCTGTGTCTACTTTTTAGAAACAAAGTTGTATTTTAAGGGCTCTAAAGGAGGTTGGCTGTGGAGGGGACTTTTTTGTTGTTCATAAAATAATCCCCTGTAATTTAAGTTTCTTCCTTAGCACAAATTGAGTTTGGACATGCTTATTTTATCTTTTAATGTTTATGATACTCTTTATATCATATATTTTGAAAGTTCTAGTAAAATTTACATGTATGAAAAAGTATAGTTTGCTGTGTCATTGCAGTGGTAGATCATAAGTGACAAGAGCCATACATATGAGGGATGGAAAAAGGAACAGATTATTTCACTAATCACACATACAAGGCCAGGTACCAAGCAACATCTCCACCTTTTTCTTCATACATTCAATCAAAGAAAATCAGCAAATGGAAATGTTGCTGTTTCTATTTGCACTGATTAAAAATATATGAAGAGTTGAGGTACAAAATATATTATACTAGGTAATAGTTATTGACTACTATTATAAGCCAAACTTTTTGCCATAACCTGGATAATTTTCACAGAAACCCACTAAAATACATGCTGTTACTCAGTTTTATAGACAAGAAAGCAAAAGTTCCATGACATTAGATAATTCACCTAAGTCAAGCAGCTGGTAAGATCTGAGGGTGAATTGAAAGCTGAGAACTGGGGAGTGGGGAGAGGAGTGAGGGGAAGACTTTTAAAAATTCAATTTTATCAGAGATATATAACACACTTCTGTTATTTTAATTCTTTGTTCTAAGGTATGGGTAGAACTTCACAAGGATTCGGTACAAGAGTAGAATGAGACATGGTAGAAATGTAATTTGTCTTTCCTTCTCTCTCTAGTTTCTGTCTTGTGTACATATGCTTAAAATTTTAAAGCAGACTTATCACACAATAGAGAGATTTCCTTTAAAATATGCCTGATATCACCCAGTCACAAAGAAAGGAACTTTCGAATTTCACCTCCTCATTTCACTTTTGGAAAATTCAGTTGTTGGAAAGCTCTGGCATCTTGGAATTAACGTTGGTCTGGTATTTGTATTCTACAGGATGATGTATCTCTCTTACGATAGACAACAATGACAATGACACAACAGCAAACTGCAATGATCATTTATGAATAGATCAGTTAAGTTTTGGATATAGTACTTCAACTCTTCAGTTTTTTAAAATGTTTTGAACAAATTTATTTGTGCATTATAATTACACACATTAGTGGAATTGTTGGTACATATTCATGCATGTGACATAATTTGGTCAATTTCATCCCCTAGTCCCTCACCTTTCCTTCCCTTCCTCCCTGCCTCTGATCCCCATCCTCTATTCTACTGGTCTCCCTTCTATTTTCATGAGATTATGAGATTTCCCCCTTCAAGCACCTTATGTGTTTTTTGTTTGTTTTTTTGGGGGTTTATTTTTGGTATGGGGGATTGAACCCAGAGGCGTTCAACCTCAACAACTGAGCCACATCCCCAGCCCTTTTTATTTGTTTATTTATTTTCATTTTGAGACAAGGTCTCAATATTTTGTTTAGGGCCTCATTAAGTAGTTGAGGCTGGCTTTAAACTTGTGATCCTCCTGCCTCAGC
Source organism: Tamias sibiricus (assembly GCA_025594165.1). Classification (NCBI taxonomy): domain Eukaryota; kingdom Metazoa; phylum Chordata; class Mammalia; order Rodentia; family Sciuridae; genus Tamias; species Tamias sibiricus. Next base: position 58,877,465 of record CM046662.1, read on the forward strand.
CACTAGGATTACATGCAGGTGCTACCACACCCAGCACACCTTGTTTTTTTCGTAATTACATAATTAGTTTTCACAGTATCCCAATGGGGAAGATATTCCATAACCATTTTGTTGATTAGGAAGTTGAGATCATCAGAGATCACCAAGGAGACAAGCTGGGAATCAGACCTAGGTCTACCTGATTTAAAGACTTTACCTTTTTTTTTTTTTTTAATATTTATTTATTTGCTTTAGCTGTACACAATGGGTTTATTTGTACGTGGTGCTGAGTATCGAACCCAGGCCGCGCACGTGCCAGGCGAGCGCTCTACCACTGAGCCACAACCCCAGCCCTAAAGACTTTACTCTTGATTCACAAAGATGACCTGAAGACTGGGTTCTGTATAACTGTGAAACTCTGAAATACTGTCTCAGGGACTGCCATTTTTCAGGTTTTATGTTAAACTGAGGTGGAAGGGAGCATAATTTGGACTGGAGAGGTTGAACTCCAGTCTCTTCACCTCAAAATTTGGTGTAATCAAATATAGCTGATATATATTTAAATATACAGTTTGATTTATGTGCATGTATATTGTGTACATACATATACATGTCTATCTGTAGCTACATCCTTCTTAGTAATTTTGGGCATTGGACAAAAGATATCATAGGACAGTAACCTTTGAGAGAAAACAAACAAATGAGGAATCTGTGGATACCTCCTAGATCACAAAGAGAGGTTCTAGGCTGTCACACTGAGAGGAACAGAAAGAGTGCCCAGTGTTATTCAACTGAAGAGACTGGGTTTGGAGTTCAGAGAGGCCATGGAAGCTAGAATTTTCAGACTAAATACTCATGAGGTGGGACCTCTGTGTGGAGAGAGTTCTTTACAAATGAGCAAAGGGTTCTTCTGCAGTGTGTCTGAGAATTGATCTAATTGATTAGAGTATGTATTACAATATAGTGTCTTATTCTGGACCATACAAGAAGTCTTAATAATAAATCTGAGTAAATGAAATCAAACTAAGTAGATTTTCTCACTCCAACAAAAGTAAATTTAAAATCAGTGAGAGGAAGAAATCTGGAAAATTTTCAAATATTTTAAATGAAATAATATACTTACATATGGGTCAAAGGAGAAATTGCAAAGTAAGTTAGCAAATAGTAGGAACTAAATGAGAGTGAATACAACATATTATGATGTGTGTATTGCAACTTAAGTAGTACATAGAAGAAAATGCATAGTACTAAATATAACAGAAAAGGAAAAACCTCAAATCTACCACCTATGCTTGTACTTGAAGACATTAAAAAAAGAAACTTAAGTGAAAAGGAAGCAAGAAGAAGAAATAAAAATAAGAGCAAATATCAGTGAAAAAGAGTAAAGAACAGTAATGGAGAAAATCAAATCAAAAGTTAGTGCTTTTTAAAAAATAAAAATAATTGAAATATTAATAATCTTCAAGAAAAATGTTAGAAAGTACAAATGCCCAATCTACATAATTAGAGTGGAGATATCATAGATACAACAGACTAAAAAATAGGTTAGATACAACAGACTTAAAAAGGGATACCAAAGGAATATAATGAAAACTCTATGGCAATAAATGTAACTTCTATATGAACAAATAATGTGAAAAACACACAGTGGAAAAAATTATAAACCTTAATGACCTTAATTCTGATGAAAAATTGAATTTTCAGTTAAATGTTTTGCTGCAAGGGTAACATCAGGCAAAGAAAACTTAACTGATGGATTTTGTCAGACATTTAAAGATGAAATAATGTTAACTCTGTATAAACTATTTTAGGAAACTAAAGAGAAAAAAACACTCTAAACAACTCACTTTATGAGATAGTTTTGCACTGATCTAAAATATATGAAAACATTAGAAGGAAACTACATACAAATATTCTTTACATATGTAGTTACAAAATTTCTTAACAAAATTTATCAAATTATGTATGTCATGGTGTGAGACTATGCAAGAACAATCGGAGGTGAAATGATTAAATTATGAGAGCTTTGATTTAATCACTGAATTAATCCCTGGTTGGGATTAACTGAGTGGTAACTAAAGGTGGATAAGGTGTGGTTGGTGGAGGTGGGTACCTGGGGGCATGCCGTTGGGGTATACATTTTGTATCTGGTATATATTTTGTATCAGGGGAATGGAGTGACTATCTCTCATCTCTGCTTTCTGATCATCATAAGAGCCCCTCCCCTCCACCACACTCTTCTGTCATGAAGTTCTGCCTCATCTTAAGCACCTATGGATGGAGCTGTTTATGGACTGAGACCTCTGAAATAGTGAGCCCCCAAATAAATTTTTCCTCCTCTAAAATTGTTCTGGTCAAGTCCTTTAGTCACAGCAGTGAAAAAGCTGACTGAAACAATGTGTAACATCATTTATCCCAATAATCTATGGTTGTTTTGACACTTGAAAATCTGTGTAATTAACTATGCAATCAGAATGAAAGAGAAAAAAATCATCTTAGTAGATGCAGGTGAATAATTTGACAAAATGTAACTTCATGATAAAAATTGTCAGAAAACTAGAAATAGAAGGAATTTTCTTAACTTGACAAAGGGTACCTATGAAAACCATACAGATGAAACAGCATCCCGCTTAATTCTAAAGTACCCAGTATTTTCCATTAAGATCAGGAACAGAGCAAGGATGGCATTGTCCCTATTTATCTCTGTAATTAAGGTCCAGTAAAATAAGTAAAGAAAGTAAATAAAACCATTCAGATTTTTTAGGAAGAAGCCTAGCTGACTTTATACACAAGGGAACATGGTTTGTATAGATGATTCTTCCAAAACTAAATGAGTTGAGCAAGGTTGCAGATATAAGGTTTATGTCCAAATATCAATTATCTTTATGGTATCAATGGATGCTTAAAAATTGAAGTTTTAAAAATATCATTTACTAGACTATCAAATATGTGAAATACTTAGACATAGATGTAACGTAACATATGCTCAGATAATGAAAATTAGAAAGTATTGCTGACAAAATTAAAGAATATCTAAATAAATGAAGAAATATAAAAAGTTCATGAATCAGAGATTGTTTTGTTAAGATGTCAATTATTTCTGAATAGATCTATGTACTAATGCTCTCATACTTTTTTAAAAAAATCAACTTTTGGGGTAGAGGTTGAAAAGCAAAACATATTTCAATATTTATGAAACTGCAAAGTACTTAAAAAGGCCAAAACAATTTTGGAATGAACAAAGTTGGAGGACTTACACTGACATTTTGAAGTGATACTGGAAAGTTTAGTAATTAAGATAGGAGTGGTATTGGCACAAAGAGGTATATTAAATGTAAGAGGTCCAGAAATAGATTTCCTCTAATATAGCTGGTTGATTTTCAGTACAGTTATCAATTTAATTCGACAAATAAATTCTATTCTTTGACGAGTGGTGCTAGAAGAATTAAACACCCATAAGAGAAGAATGAATCTTGATCTCTACCTCATACCAGAGACGATCATCAATCTAAATGTATCATAAACTATTAAAAGAAAACTTAGGAGAAAATCTTCAGTTCCTCAGTATAAGCCAAAAATATTTTCAGTGGGACACTGAAAATGAAAATTTGGACATCTGGAGCATTAAAACCTTCTACTTCTCAAATGACACTGACATAAAATGAAAGCATGATACAAAGTGGGACAAAATATTTGCAAAAGATTTATCTGATGAATTGCTCGTTGCCAAAATATATGAAGTCTCTTCATCTTTGAACAGAAAATTCACTAAAGAAGATATTTAGATGAAAATAAGCTCATGAAAAAGATTCTTTATATTATTGGTCCTTAGGGAAGAAATGAAAATAAATATCCGCATAAGAACACTCAAATGTTCATTGCTGATTCATTCACAATTGCCCCCAAATGGAAAACATATTGTATATTCATACAGTAGAGCAAACTACTAACTCATTCCACAAAATGGGTAAGTGATGGAAATGAAATGCACATACAAAAAACTACACATTGTTTGATTCTATTTGCATGGGATTAAAAAAAGACAAAACTATGAATCAGTGATTGACAAGAATCCAGAAAAGGAATTGCCTGCAAAGGAGCATAGGGGACATTTGGAGATGATAGAAAATTCCATCTGATGATTTGGTGGTTGTTCCATGACTGTATAAATTTGTCAAAACAAACAAAAAAAACAATGCTCAAACTTTCACCCTCTATAAGCTAAATACCCTCCTACTCTCTTGCTTCCAGCATGAACACCCTGAGTGTCCTTAACAGTTCCCTATTTGGGTGGTCCAGGTGCAGTCTGATAGAAGTGAAACTATCACTTTCCTTAATGTAGGACTTTGCAATTAGTGATGCAATCTCAGGTTGTCTTTACTTCCCACACATTTCATATAGTCCTACAAATTTTTGTGAGATACAAAATTGATTATTGTAACATATTCACATCAGAAGTAAATGTACAAAAGTGGAATTGTCAATCTCAAAACCCCCTCTAGAGGTTGCTCCAGAGAGTAACTGAATGTGTTTTCATCAAGAGCTTTACTAAGGACTTACACACAACTACACATAAATATGGTGCAGTTGTAGCTGAGGGCCTTCTTGCCCCTGAGATCTCCAGGAAATTCCTCAATACCCCACTGTCCTAGTCCCACAGGTTCTAAAGCCTTGACTTGAGATTTCAAAGTTTGGGATAAGGAGGGAAGAAGAGTACCTCCTTTCCAAGCTCCTTCCCTTAAATCTGCATCTACACATGCTGCTTTTGTTCTTTGTATGTAAATTTGCAGAGAATGTTCAACTGCTACATAGCTTTCTTAAAAATTCTATTCATACCAATCATTTCAGGAATTCTAGGGAATTTCGATGAAGACTTAGAGCATATTGGAATTGGGATACATGGGAGGTCATCAGCCTTCTAGTGCCTTATTGTTTCCCATTCTTTCTCCACTATTCACTTCTGCTTTCCCTCTTTTCCTACAGGATTCTTTCCAGATGTTCTGAATTCTTTACCCTCTATCAAGCAAATCTCTCTGCTTCTCTTAACCCAACAAACTTCCCATATCAAGTCCACCAAAATATACAGAAAGTTGAAGGGCCTTCCAATCAACCAAATTGCCTTTTAGGGGTCAATTTGAATGACCTCGCCCCACCCCACCCACCCCTGTTTTTGTTCTTTTGCTATTCCATGTGTGTGGAATAGCATATATTTCATATGAAGTAGTTTGGATCTATTTTTCTCCAAATAAATGGAACTTTCAGAAAATAGATTTCTTAATTGCAAATTAATTATCTAAAATCAAATTAATGATATAAATTCAAAGTATTTAAAATTGAATTACTTATGTAAAGAAACTGTCCAAATTACTGCTCTAAAAGGATCTGTCATGATGTAATACTTACATTTGCAACATCTCAGTTAAATTATTTAAGCATTTGTTCACATTACAACAGAACTTGTAACAACCATGAACTGTCATGAGGCATGTGTTATCAATGAGGCCTCATGGCATCATGGTCTGTCCATTACCAACCCTGCTATCTACTACCAGTTAATACCAATCCCTTATTTGCTTTTCTGGATCACTCTGTGCTGTGTACCATGGAACGTTTTTCATCAATTATTTTTGTATTGGGATTTTCTATAAAAATGCTTATAAAATTATTGTTTTAGGATAATTCTATTCTTATGAAGTTTTTAGTGTGTGGAGTCATAAATAAGTAACATTTGTGTTTTTTTTTCAAACACACAAGCTTGGTTATATAATGGTATTACAAAATCATGTGTCTTCTATAACTTGTTTATTGAGTTTTAGAACATCTTTAAACATTTTGGATACTACTCTCTTACTGGCTGTGTACAAGTATCTTCTTTCACTTTGTGACCTGGAGATCTTTTCGAGCCATTTGTGTGCATCTAGCTTTTTCAGAGAGCTATATAATAGTCCATAACATGAGAGCACAATTATTTATTTATAATGCCAACATAACCTCCTGGTTAAGAGCAAGTAATTCTGTCTCTTATTAGCTTTCTTACTGTTAATGAGATCTTTAATGCAAGACTATCTCTTCATATTTAAAATGAAGAAAAACATTTACTACTTTGTAAACTGTAGCTGAGGTTAGAGAAATAATAAAAGTAAATTACTCCAGAGCAGTGTTTTTTGACCTCAGTACTAATGGCATTTTGGGTAGAATAATTTTATTGTGAAGTGTTGTTCTATACAATGTAGGATATTTAGCAGCATCTGTGGCTTCTACCCATACATGCCACTGTGACAGCCCAAAATATGTCCAGATGTTGCCAATGGGTCTGATGATCTCCCCAAGGCATGTGTGCATATGTGAGCATGTGTATGTGTGTGTGTGTGTGTGTGTGTGTGTGTGTGTGTGTGTGTGTGAAAGAGAGAGAGAGAGAGAGAGAGAGAGAGAGAGAGCACGCACACCCACATTCAGTTGAGAACCACTAACCTACAGAAGCATTGATAACACGCTGTCAGATCTGCTGTATGAAGCTGTACATACACACAGCAAAGTTCTTGAAGATGCTTTTCAGATGGATTACATTATAGACAGCTCTTGATGTGCCTGTGCATGGTAGTGGCCATGAAGAAAGATTCCAGTATTGCTAGGCCATTAGGTTGGCACTGTTTTTACACTAACAGAACTTCTGCAGTTTACAATTGATTGCCAAGATCTTTGCATATCTGTGTGATCATGCTTGCAAGAGATTTTCTGGAAGTGATATGTTTGAGGGAGAAAGGAGCACAGAGCTGACATCATTGAAAGTTTGATATACTCTGCAAAATCAACTTCCAAGAATACTAGATCAGTTTACACTCTTACCAACTATACCTAGGAATGCCCTTTCTTCATGTCTTTAACCACAGTAAATATTTTCACTCTTTATATTCAACAACTTTGTGAATTTTTAATATTCCTCTCCACAATTTGCATTTTTTTCTGTATGTTAGATGCTAGTAATGTTTGTACATTTTCCCATTAATCTTTTAGTCATTCAAAGTTATACCTAGAAATCCAATTACAAAACTGTCCAAGTCTAAGGAGAAGCACATAAGATATTACAGCTAGCATTCAGATTTCATGAATGCTAACAGTTGACAAACTTTGCTCAAGATCTTTATTTTAAAATTTGTACATCATGTTGAAGCCCTCATTGTATTCCTCCCAACCAATTTCTTTCTTGGTCCCCAGATGTAACCACTATTCTCAAATTTGTATATATATTTCCATCCATATTTTTATAATTTTATTATGTGTGCATCTATAAAGATATATATAGCACTGTTTTGTATTTTAAAATTTACATAACTGGAATCATACTGTAAGAATCCTTCTAGAACTTGCTGTTTTGAAATTCAAAATCTATTCTTTGAGATTTATTCAAGTTGATGTGTGCAGCTCTAGTCCACCATATAAACTGCAATGTCTTTTTAATTGTTTGAATACTGTGTAACTTATCTATTCATTTCCCTATTGGTAGATGTTCATTTTTTTCCTCCTTGTTTATTTTTGGAATTATAAGCAATATTATAATGATCAGCATTTTGTCTCATGAGTGCACATGAAGAGATTTATGAAGATATACACCTTTATGTTTACAAAATAATATTAAATTTTTCTTATAGTGATCATAATAGTTCACCAAGCACTGTATTTTTCCACATCGAATTCCTAGTTTTGGTGAACTGGTTTGTTTGTTTGTTTTCCTTCTATTCTTTCCTCATCTTTCAGTAATGGGAAGAACAATTAGAAAATCTTAAAGAAGAAAAGAAAGAAAAACCAAAGAATACAGTTAGGATTAACTATATTCTTGGCCTAAATGACATAGAAACTTTTATATCTAGTATGCATGGAACTCTCATCAAGATAGCCTATGTCCTGGACCATTAAAGTTGTCTCAACAAATTTAAAATAATTGAAAAAAAAATATGATTGTGTTCTTTGGTGACAGTGGGTTTCATGGAATAATGACAAAAATATCTAGACATAACCATAAATTTGGAACTAATATAACACATTGCTAAATAACATATTTTAAAGAAGAAATAACAAAAGCAAACATTGGAAAACATTGGAACTCTATAAATGAGAACAGAAAATAATGTGGGATACAGCTAAAGCAATACTGGTGAGGAAAATTATAGCATTAAATACTTAAGTTAGAAAGTTTTAAAAAGTAGAGAAAATTAAACTTTAAAGTACAGATGAAAGAATAATACAGAAAAAAGAAAAATCAATGAATTTTCTTAAAAAACAAAAACAGTGAAGAAAAATTAATTTTATGGAACAAACAATAAATTGCTATTCTCTAGATAGATCAAAGAGAAAGAGAAAATACAAATTATCAATGAGAGGGAGGCATAACTACAGCTTTGAAATTAAAATAATTACAAGGAAATATTTGAACCACTTTATGTCAGGAAAATTTATAACTTTAGAAGATAAATTTCTTTATCAATATTTATATATATATGAGACAAATGATGTATATATTTACTTTTTAGGTTCTTTTTTGCTTTCTTTTTATTTATTGGTTCTTTTTAGTTATACACAACAGTTGAATTCATTTTGACATAATTATAAAAGTGTGGAATATATCTTGTTCTAATTCAGTCCCCACTACCTCTCCTTCCTCTTCCCTCCTCCCACCCTCTGCTCTCTTCCCTCTACTGATCTTTCTGCTATTTACCCATTGTTATTTTTTAAATAATTTATTGTGGATATACATGATGGTGAGATTCACTGTGGTGTGTTCATATATGTACATAGGAAAGTTATCTCAGATTCATTCCACTCTCTTTCTTATTCCCATCCCCCCTTCCTTCCCTTCATTTCCCTTTGCCTGCTCCACGGACTTCTACTTTTTTTTTTTTTTAATCCACCCTTATTGTAGTTTTATCTTCCACAGATATATAGTATATATTTCTTGATATAAATATATCATGAAATAGTACATATTCTTTCAGTAATTTGAAAGGAAGGAATACTCTTTAATACTTTCCAAGAGGTTAACATTTTTCCTTATATAAAAAACAGATAAAACATTATAAAAAAAATACACACTACATTATTATCCCCATGTGAGTATAGACCCTGGAATCCATAACAAATAGCCAAAACACTCAGCAGTAGATAATATATAATACATCATGACAAAAAGTGTTTATTCCCAAAATTCAAGGATAGCTTAGCATTTAAAATATCAATGTGATCCACCACATGAAACAAATGAAACAGAAAAACTACATATATATATATATATATATATATATATATATGCATATATATATATGAAATGCAGAAAATTAACTTGACACAATTTAATATTTATGATGAAAACCATCTGCAAATTAGGAATAGACATAACCATAGTCATCTTCAGAAAATTCATTAAAATCTATTTTTTTGGTACCAAGGATTGAACTCAGGGGCACTTGATCACTGGGCCACATCCCCAGCCCTTTTTTGTATTTTATTAGAGACAGGGTCTCACTGAGTTGCTAAGTGCCTCACCACTGCTGAGGCTGGCTTTGAACTCGTCATCCTCCTGCCTCCCAAGTGCTGGGATTACAGGCGTGTGCCACTGTGCCCATTCTTAATTTGGAAAGATTATCCATTTATTGCCTTATCAGAAATTATACAAGGATGTCTATTCTGTTCACTTTTACTTAACCTCATATGGGAGATCCTAGCAATTACAGAAGCAAAATAAATAAATATTGAAATAATTAAATAATTAAAGGCAGGCAGATAGGAAAGGAGGAAATAACATTATGTCTATTTGCAGGTAACTTGATCATGTACATAGACAATCCTGCAAGATAGCTGGGTGTGATGGCACATGCCTGTAATCCCAGCTGCTTTGGAGGCTAAGGCAGGAAGATCATGAGTTCAAAGCCAGCCTCATCAACTAAGTAATTCAGTAGGACCCTGTCTCTAAATAAAATATTTAAAAGAGCTGGGGATGTGACTCAGTGCATCTCTGGTTTTAAAAAAAATCCTAAAAGATCTATAAAATAGTGTAAGAACTGACAAATGAGTTAAGCAAAGCCACAGGATATGATGCTAAAAAAAAAAAAAAAAAAAGTGTGTGCATTTTTTCATAGTTCTTTTCTCCATTTCTTCCAACATCCTATTTGCCTTTCTGAAAGGTTCACTTGAATATAAATCTTTTCTAAAATTATTATGAATCAAACATTAAAGTTAGATGTAACAAAAACAGAACAATTTTCTTCTTAAAAAACATGTTACCTAGTCATTTAGTTTAATTCCTAGAGTTTAAAGATTATTTTCTACTCCAGAAAGGGATAATTGGGCACTGCCAAAATGCAGAGAAAAAATTGAAAAAAGGCTTAAAATGCAAAATAGTATTTTTAAATATATCATGCTATTTATTGTATAAATAACAATGCTTTTCAACAATATGATTAGAACTTCTACCCCTTTAAACTTTTATAAATTAATGGCAGTTTAAAAATCTGTGTAAATATTCAATAAATGTATTTATATTAATTGTATGACTCTTGAACTCTATTTTTAACAGAAGTGTTAAATAATAAATATTATTTATAATATCAGGGCAGATCTGGTTTGCCATCTGCATAGTATATAGATCCACTTGTTGGTGGTCAGATTTCTATACCTGGATCATAATATGTATGTATATAATATGAAATTTTATATGTATGTTAAAATTAAAGCAACTAGATTTGGAAGTTTTGTGTTTTTCTACTTTTTATGTATGTAAAATAATGAACATGTTTATCTGTTCTCTTGGTGTTCACATACTGAACAGCAAGTAACATTTTCTATATGCACTTTTCTATTGAAATAATTAATTTCAGTTTGTCTATAACAGAGGTCTGTGGCATTACTAATTTAGAGTCTAATTCAGTAAAACATGTGTCTTCAATTCTAAATCAAGTTACTCTGGCACATACTAAATTAGTGAGAACTGCCATTCATATGTATTCTTTTGGTTAGTTGTTGAATTAAACCTGAATGGAATCATATCCATATATGGAGTTGGAGTCTACATGTGAGCTAAATTGAACAAATAATAAGTTAGAGAAAATTTGCAAGACCAAAAGAAAGCAGAAAGAAATGTTGTAACACTGTATTGTGTGTGTGGTATGATTTTAGGCCTCTGGTTTTACTTATCCTCTGTTAGGGAACCTGTTAATATCATGGCAATGGAAATATATCAAAATTTTCCGTTGAATTGAAAATCTTTATTATTTAGCAATAAAGTACTTAGGCAGGAATTGGTAAAAGAGTATGGGAATAGTTTGCTTTCTGTAGAGACTTATTGTTCGTCAACATACTTTTAGATATAATTTCATTTAATGGACAGGAAACTTATTATTTGTAAGATAGGGAAGGATTGCTTTAGTTTCACTGTTAATGTTCCCTTTGTCTTAATGGAGCTTTATGAAGATACTCACACCTATTCTTATCTGCCAAGCATCAGCCCAGGTCCTGAGGTTGGAAAACAAACCAGATTTGGCATGGGTTTCCCTTTAATGAGTGATGTTAAAGGAAATTAATCCAAAGCATAGAATATAATTAAAAATGCTACAAGGCTTCAGTGATCTGTGAAGGCTGGGCTTTGAAATGTTACAATTGAGCCTATTTAGCTGCATTTCATAGTCCTCCTTTACTACCTAAGCCAGTAGAAAATAATTCTGACATCATTATCATCAAAGACCAACATTTTTGGGAGCTTGTTAAGAAAAGTGTGATTTATACATTTAATTCAAACAATTTGTGGCTATTCTTATCTTAAAACTTAATATCTGCATGGGCATGGGGGTGGGAGGAAGTAATGTGGCAGAAGTAAGAGGAAATAGCAGTTACTGTAAAAAGGGCTGGTTAGACATTCTGTTTTCTATACTGTCCCTTGCATTGATGGCTCTGGTTGGGGATTTGTCAGTTTACAAGATCCTTTTGGTAACCAAGGTGATCATCTCAGTAGCATGTGGTGGAGTGCTCTGTGCTGTCTGTTGGTATGAAGAAGTTCATGTTGTTCAAAGTCCATTGGCCTAGGACAGCTGCCTGTGTCAAAGGGAACTGCGGGATGCAGAACCTTTCCTTTCTTCATTCAGTGATTGATCTCAAATTTTCTATTTCATCTTCTATGAGAGTCTGGTCAGGATCATTGGCTCTGAGTTTTTTGGGTGGATGAACAATTCAGTTATAAATCCTGAGATAGCTTGTTTTTGTATTTTCTAGGGGTTGTATTTTAGTTCTATAGATGCTTTGGCAGTGCCCACTTTTGTCCCTCAGGCTTTAGCACTGTTCTCTAGGATAGTAGATAGAGTGTGTTGCATATTTTACAGTTATTGAGAATGTTTTACAGGTTAAACTGTCACTTCTCAGATAGCTATGATTATAGGTCTTCGTATTCCCACACCAACGAGACAAAAGACCAATGAGGTTATCTTACTTGCCAGCAATCTTACAAGTCCAATGTGATGAACCAAATAACTAAGTGTAGTTTTCCAGTGCTGTATACTTTGTCTTTTCTTTTACCCTTAAGGTTTCTTCTGGTAAAAATGAATTATAGGAAATTGTCAATATGAATTTTTACTACAATAAAGAGCAATTTCATATGTTTCAACTTGAAAACAAAAGAAAATAAAATACTTTTGTTTAGAAAAATCATATATGTATATTAAAACTGAAAAATAATTTAAGTTCATTACTAAGTGTGAGGGAAAAAAAAGACTTGGTCATGAATATTTGAAAATGAAATGCCAGAGTAAGATAGATTACTTTTGGGATACTCTTGGCACCCTTGATTTAAGAGCATGGGTTCAGCCACCAGGGGGTATGGGTTTGAAACCAGGCTCCCCAAGTATTAGTGGTGTAACCTTAAGCAAGTTACTTAACTTCTTAGTGTCTTGGGTTCTTTACCTTGAGAAACAGTGAGCCAGATGTGGAGGCACATACCTGTCATCCCAGTGACTCAGGAGATAGGAAGATTGCAAGTTTGAGGCCAGTTTGGGTAACATAGTAAGACCCTGTCTCAAAAAAAAAAAAAAAAAAAAAAAAATGTTGGGGATGTAGCTCAGACAAACAAGCTAAAAACAATGAGATACTTAGGACAGTATAGAACAGTATCTGGCATCAGTGTGAGAGCTATAAATGTTTTTGTTTAATAAAATTGGGACGATAAGTAGAGTTGGAAGTCGTATTGGTCAATACATTAAAATAATTTTCTAGACCTTTCAAAAAATGCCACCTATTAGGTACTTTTGAAATTAATTAAATGAATCCAGAATGTTAAGATAGGATAACATAAATAACAATGAACCCATATGCAATTTGTACATTAATTTACTTAAAAAGACCTGAGAGAAAACGTGAAGCTGATTACCCCCTGCGTTCCTGAAAATGTATGTTGCTCCATTGAGCAGCTGAAGGAAGTTTTCTATCATTATTCCCCCCAAATTCCTATCAAACATTTAGTGCTAAACTACCATCCAAGAACAGGTCTTTACAAGGGCTCTGAAACTTCACAGTTCAAGAGCAGGTAAGTGATAGTGACTTCCAGTGGCCAAGTGACCAAGGTAATTATAAAATGTATACCCAGTAGAGATAATGGGTTGTGATTTGCTACTTTCCCTTAGCCATTTCTTCTACTGTATTATTACCTTTACATCTCAAAACCACTTTTAAAAAATATATTTCTTTGTTAAATATATTGCAAATACTTTCTTCCAGTCTGCCAAGTTTCTTTATAAATGTTTTTTTCATGAAATAGTTTGGCAGTGTTGCATTTTAATGTGGTCAGGTTCCCTGTCACTGTCCCATATGATCATTGCATTTTGATGTTTCTTTAAGAAGTCCTTCTCTTCTCCAAAGTCAAAATCAAACATTTCTAGTTTTCTTTTTAAAATACGGTTGTATTATTGACTTTCAATAAAAACAATTTGCAGAATGATACAGATTATGTTGCTATTTATGTTAAAAAGTGAACCTCATCATGCTACCTATTTCCTTATGGCTACCCCATATATATGATCATAAAGATATTAAAATATCAGGAAGGAATCAGATTAGATGGACAATAATGATTAGTTTTCCTATTAGTGAAAGAGTCTAGAATTGAAGGGGATGGTCAACACTTACTCATAATTTTTGTAAACCATTTGACACAGAGAGTCTGTATATAGTTTATATAACTGAAGGTCAATGTATGTTTATTTATTATGAAAATAAACTTGGAAAAAAAGCCTCTTGTGTATGTTTTACTAGCAGAAGCACTCTTAGAATTTTGCTAGTCTGTTTTTACTCAGTCTGTTTTGCCATGATTGTAGTTCAAAATCAAAGTACATAAAACTTTTGTTGTTTTTAAAGAAACTTAATATATTACTATATCACGTGTATTTAACAGTATTGCAACATAACCTTCAATAAAGTCAAATATAAAGACTAAATAATATGTTTTTTTCTGAATATGTCATAATTTAGCATATCATTTCCTTAATGGTGTGCTTCAAGATGGCTTCCATTTCTTTATAATTCTGAAATGTAAACATTATACTCTTTAGTTGTTGCTTTGTGGTAAGTCTTTGAGAAGATCTTTTTTTTTTTTTACTCCAAACCCACAAATTATTTCTACATATTTTTTAATACTTTTATATTGTTGAATGGAATAAAACACAGCAAGGAGGTCTTATTTTGAATGTACCCCCAGGAATAAATTACCAGAACTGCAATTACTAAGTTAAAATGTGTAAGTAACATGATTTTATAAGGAGTTCCCAGAGGGCACTAATTTATGAGGCCCACCAGTGAAGTTTGAAGGTACCAGGTTCACTTTATTTTCATCAACTGTGTATTATATTTTATATACTTTTGTTTTATTGCTATTTGAAATAATGAAATTGTGTGCCTGATTGTTGGAATTTACATTCTTTTAATTACTATCCAAGAATGATTCCAGACCTATTTTTATCTGAATTATTGTAGTAGCTTTTCTTCCCTTGTAGTTTCTCCTTAATACAGTCACCAGAATGAAACCTTTTAAAATAAGTCTAAACATATTCCTTGCAGCTTTTGTAATGTGAAAACATATGTAGTGAAAAGAAAAAAAAAAAAGGAGTATGAAAGATTGCACCATCTTGCATTTGTACTAGTTACTTTTGAGAAATAAGAGAAAGGAATGAGTTTGGGGAAGGTCTATGTGGTTCACTTCAACTGAATCGATAAATTGCTATATATATTTTTAAATATCTACAACATACAAATACATTATTTGGCAAATATCAATGGTGGATAACTGAGTACTGTGTTATTATGCACATTTCTGAAGGATTGAAGTATTTCCTAATAAAGAATAACAAAAATAATACAGGAAAAAACACTTTCCATTTTGTTATTCTGGGGCAGTCAGCACAGGGTTATTGAAGTGTTAGTTTTCTCATTTCTTATTTCAACTCATCTCGTATGCTAGGAACACATTTCATTCAACTTTCAATGCTATGCTTTAGAATAAAAAAAACCTGAAATGTAAGAAAGACGTTTATGAACTAGACAACATTCTAGTTAAATGACAAGAATGAAGAAGTGGTGATAGTAATTGGACCATGAGAGTATTTGTCATATATTTGAGGTATAAAAAGACTCAAGATGCAGAATCAAACTCATGATGTAAAGTCATGGCTGGGAAACATTCTGGACTTTTTATAAGAATTTTTCTGAGAGCTATTATTTTCAGGACAGTTACTCTTGTCCAGTGAATCTTGATTGACTCAGAGCAGTGATTGATTTTTGGTGATTTAAAAAATAAGCAAAATTTTAAACATTTATCAATGACATTAATGAATGATACCTTCTCTTGGTGGAGTTTGAAAAACCAACTAATCCTTAATTTCTTGTTTTGGTGTCCCCTTATTTATAAATGTCTTTCTTAAAACACAATGCATGGACCAAATATTCCTGATGTGGTCTGGGCTATGCAGAGTGTTTTCAGTTTCAGGATTTATACCATGCTATTTCAGGTATTTCAGTATATGATTTCCTAAGGTGACCTGTAATAATAAATCACCATGAGATTGCATTAGGATTTTTTAGCCTCTGTACTCACTGATGGGACATATATAAGTGTAAAAAACCCTTTAAAGGGGCTGGGGTTGTGGCTCAGTGGTAGAGCGCTTGCCTAGCACGTGCGCGGCCCGGGTTCGATCCTCAGCACCACGTACAAATAAAAACGCATTGTGTACAACTAAAGCAAATAAATAAATATTAAAAAAAAAAAACCCTTTAAAGGGGGGGGGAAAAGGATCAAGTGTGTCCTCTAAATTATTCTTTGTCATATATACATTTGTATTTGGGAATCTCATGGTGAAGAAACATGCTGTTAAAGAAAGAACTCTGTTGGTACAAAGTTTATTGTTCCTTTTATAGAAAAACAACGATAATAACAGCATTGTAATTTCTGGAATATTATTTAATTTTATTCAGTATGGAGGTAGGAGAAAATCATCCAAGGATTCTAACTAGGAAAAAAACAACCACAACAACAACACATTTTGCTAATGTGGTACAAATGGGAAAGAGGACTTAACTTCTAGAATAAGTAAGCTTCTTATTTATTATGAAGATACTTAGGATTTTGGAGACTGCCTGTTTTGTTCACTGCTATATTTCCTGCATCTAGTATATTAACTGATACATAGTATGCACTCAGAAAATATTGTTGAATAAATTCATTATTGTGTTCATTTGACCTTTCATTGAATCCTGAAAATAAGTTGCGGTAGTGTTTCCATGTATTTGAGTACCAATGCTATGGTCCTTGAATAGTTTGCTCCACTAATCTTGTTTCCATGGTAAAATGAATTTGCATCTACTCTCTAGGGGTATGTAGGAGGTTGGCAACATCTCTGTCAATTGTGAGGTCACCACTAAGACCTGGCAGTGATGAGTGCTTCCCCAAACTGCAGCTGTGCAGCTTTCTCAGTGGTCTCATTCAGTTCCACTTACAGCACATAACTGGGATGGAATTGCATGAGATAAGTGCTGCAAGTGCTCATCACCATGGTGAATGGCTCTGAAAAATCACTGAGTGACTAACCCTTTAACAACTAGGTGTATGACTATATATGCACCAACTCATTAAGTGCTAGGGTGGCAAGTTGGAAGCCACCTTTTATGGTGATTAAGGAATAATATAGGTCAAGTTAGTTAATAAATTTAAATTCTTCTCCTCACCCATCAATATGGAATATATAATATTTCTTAGTCACAACAAAAAATAGTTATGTTGTTATGACTTTAAAGAATTTTGATTGATGAACATGGAAATGATTTTTTCTTTTTGGCTTGGTGCCTGATGTTGAATTTATCATCAGCCTGAGTACATGGGTTTGATCACCTCATAGAGTACTACTAAATTTTTAAACTTAAGCAATGTAGATGAGACAGAGGTAACAGCTTCCTCAGAGTAAACTGAAAGGACAGCTTATTCTTCTATCTTTTCTTCAAAACTGCTTCTAGAGTTAATTCTCACTTTTTTTTTTTTTTTTCAAAAAATGGTCAAATATTCACACTCCTACTTTCTATTAACTTTCCCAGATCTTCCTGCTCACTCTTCTTTTGCTGATTCCTTTTCTATTCTGAATGTTGGGGTTATCAGTATCTGGTTTCAGGCACTCTTATGTTCTTTTTGTACACTCCCTGGACATAATCATTCACTCCTGTGATGGAAAAATTACCTTTATTTGGCAGTTTTTTTTTTTTTTTTTTTTTTTTATATATGTGTCTTTAGCTTAAAACCATCCACTGAACTCCATACTCCAAGTGCCAATTTGATATCTCCATTTGGATGTCTCCAAGATGTATCAAATCTAGAAAGTTCTCATTAGAAATTTTGATTCTCTATGCTAAAATCCATTTCATCCCTAAGATCTGACTTTTATATTTTAATTACAAATACCTATCTCTCCTTCTGGAGTACCCAAGCCAGAAACTCTGGAGAGATCCTTTATTGTTTTTCACTCCTGTTTTCTCCCATCTCAACATCATAATATTAATCATCATTCTCTGATTTGTGTGAGAGTCCAAAATAAATCTCAAATGCGTTTACTTTCCTCCACATCCATATCTAGCCACCACATATTGCTTCCTTACTCTAAGCACCATGATCCTGCACCTGGACTATTAGATGTGACTTCAAACTGACTTCCCTCAGTTGACTCTTGTCACCCTGTAATCTGTTTTCCAAAGAAGAATAAGAATGGTTTTCTTCAGAATTTTTGTCAGATTATGCCATCTACTGTCAGTTGCTTTTGATTATGCTTCAAAAAATTTAAATGTCTCATGGTCTTGAGGGGTTACCTGCATCATGCTCTGCCAACCTCACTGTTCTGTTTTTACTGTTGTTTTTGTGTGTGTCCTTGTCAGACACCACAGAGATGTAAAAATTTTAAACTGATTTTTGGCTCATCTCTAGGTTTTCTTCACTGATAGACTTTACGCTAATGCTACCATTATTTATTGTTTTTAATTACTGTGGTAGTCTCAAACAATCTTGCATCTCTCCATCTCAATCTTTCTTTTAAATTAAAAGGTAATTTTAATGATTTTATACATTTATAATTTTTAAAAGTCAACGCTTATATTATAAGAATTGTAATGGGATAATAAAATTACCTTGCTTCTCCTCCATATCCTTGATTTCTGCCCTCTAAGAACAATTCCATGTCTTCTGGTACTTGCTTCTATCAGTAAGTATAATATTACTTTATTATTTATTTCATATTTTTAATACATATTTTGCCATGACATATACACATGGGCACAAATATGTTGTTGTAAATAATAATTTTAAAGTATTTATTTTTGTGTACACAAAATAAAGTATGCTGAGTTTCTCCTTGTATCTTCCAGAGCACAGCCGTGGTATGTGAAATACTTTCCCTAGAGACACCATCCTTTCCCCACTTGCACTCTTTTTCATGTGACTGTCTACATCTTTTATTGCAGGCCTTGTCTCCTGTGCTATCTCCTTAGAAAGACTTTGTTGGGCCCCCCTCTCTAGTGTCACCCTCCATTCTATTTCTTTTAGAACCTTATTTGTTTATTTAAGGATAAGTTTTGTAATTTGTAATCTCCTTAGTATATTTTTCTTAATAAATGCCTTTTGTATTTATCTGTGTCACTAGTACATAAGGTTCATAAAGACAGAGATTGAATCTGTTTTCATCTTTGAATCCTTAGTGCCCTGCATACTGGTGAGTGGTAACTTATTCAGTAGGCACATTTATAATGAATACTAAATAATCATGAGGAAGATGCAGTGAAACATAACAGCTTTTGGTTAGACTCATTGATAAAATAAGAAACAGATTAGAAACTGAATTAATTTTTCCAGTTCTTAACATGCTTTTTACATATTTGAAGTCTTCCTGAATATCCCAAAGGATTAACTAAAAAATCATCATTAGCAGTGAGACATTATTATAAATTCAATGAATATAAGTATATGAAAATCAATAGCTTTTCTTATAAATGAAAAATAGTTAGATTATGAAATAAGAAATGAGATAACTATCATAACAATGATAACTAAAAGATCAATCATTTTTACAACAATGTTAGGAAGGGGCATTAATTTTCTACTGTACCAGTCTTTATCACTTCCTTTTCATTTCTTTAACATAAAGGCCAAAGAGCAGCTTCAATTTATTATCGTACTTGTGATGTTGTTTATGTATAATAAAGTTAAGAAGGAACATTTTTTAAAGTTTGTTTTAAAATTCATATTTCTATCGCATGTCAAAAGAAAAGACAGAAAAAGACAACAATTTACATGACAATGGAAGAGAAAGCATTTTTTTTTTCATTTGTAGGAGTTCAATCTGTTTCTGTGTATTATGTAAATACAATATGACTATGTTGAAAGAACATAACACAAGAAACCATCATGAAGTACCCCACAGTAAAATATATAACCAGTATCCAAGGAAAATTAGATGGCTTAAATCCTAAAGGAGGACTTTCATAGGGTTTATTTTTAGATGTGAATCAAATCAGTAATGCTACTATAGAAGCTCTGTCTTTCTAATAATAATTTCCCAGTGTAGCACTCTATTCCAGCTTCACTGACCTCAAATATCCTAAAACCAGCCATGTCTACTCCTGTCTCAGGACCTTTGTTTCTCTCTCTGTCTATAGTGCTCTTCCCAAACCTTTGCCTGGCCAACTCTCATGTGTCAAGTCTCTTCTCAGATGTCCCCTCCTCCAAATGCCATGGCCATCTCAATTCCTAACTGCTTCATGATGGTTGTCATTACCTCAATTCATGTTACCTATGTATTAAGACTCTTTCACTGAGTAAACAGGATTTAAGGAATATGTTAAAACAAGATTCCCACACCTGGGCCACCTGTTTTTTATTTCTGGTGTTGTTTGTTTTTAGATAGTGAGAAACCCTTCAGTACAAAAATTGGTCATTAAAACATTTATTCGATAATCATCATGCCTTCAAAATTCATGTAAAGTTTCTCTGCCACATGCCCTGCACTTTCAGACTTTCTTAGAAATCTGGACGTGGAGGGCATGAATCACATGCAGTGAGAAGGGGAGGATGAGGTTAGAGTCTGTGGTGTTTCCCCATCGAGAGTTCTCATACCTCCCTCTCAGCATACTGGGCTTCCTCTGGCTCCTCAAGGGATCCTGTGAAGGAGAAGTTTCTTTGGTGACCAACAGTATTACAGGATGTTACTTGTTAGGCACTTAAAATGCATGCTTTCTTATTGGCCACATTTATGGGTTGGGGGAGAATCTTCTGTTCAGAGATGTCCTTCTGTCCCTGGGGCTTTCACACTTGTACTCAAGAGACAGGGGATTCATCCTCTGCAGTGTTCATTTTCAATTCCTATATTGTCCCTAGGATCAGGATCAGTCAGGATAGTTCCAGGCTATGTTTTTTGTTGTTGTTGTTGTTTTTTGTTTTTGTTTTTGGTACCAGGGATTGAACTCAGGGGCACTCGACCACTGGGCCACATCCCTAGCCCTTTTTTGTATTTTATTTAGAGACAGGGTCTCACTGAGTTGCTAAGTGCCTCGCCATTGCTGAGGCTGGCTTTGAACTCACGATCCTCTTGCCTCAGCCTCCCAAGTGCTGGGATTACAGGCCCGGCTCCAGGCTATGTTTTAACCTTGTTTCTTTCTTTCTTTCTTTCTTTCTTTCTTTCTTTCTTTCTTTCTTTCTTTCTTTCTTTTTTTCTTTCTTTTTTAAATTGTGAAATAGAACACAGAAATCAGGGTAAAAATGATCATATAAAGCTATTGAGCAAACATAGGTCTTTTGGTCCTTTTCCATAAAATGGTCTATTATTTCCTCTCAGAGCATAAGCTGATGTGCCTTGTGAGCCTTGTTCACAGCTCTGCTCTGAACTGTGATTGTACAAAGTTGATACTTGCAAGCATTTGTTGAATAAAAGTTGGATGAATTAGTAGTTAATAAATTATGATAGATTCAGAGGATAAACTATTCTTTGACAATTAAAACCCCATCTGTAAAGATTGCTTATTGCTATTAGGAAACAAGTTATTCCTTAATGAGAAAAACTCAAAGTAGATTATAAAACTTGAAGATATGTATGCATCTATATACATATACATGCCCACATACAGATATATGTGTTAATATGAGCATATAATATGTATGTGCATGCATACAAATAGTAACTGATGGAAAGAAATATATATTTATATTATTTATATATTATTCTGTGTCGGGAACTTACACTGTCTGCCAAGGGGATGGAAAAGCTCTGGCTTTCTGGCTGCTTGCCACATTACCACGCCCTATTACCGGACCTAGGCTAAGCAGGGGGCGTGGCTGTGAGAACCAAAACCACCCTACTGATTGGCTGATGTCCACTATAAAGCATTGTGGACAATAAACGAGTTCCAGTGTTCCAGTGCTGACCACTGACTGGACTCCCCGATATGTTCCTATGTCCTTTGAGGGTGGGGGAGGGAATTCCAGCCGCCTTTGCTTTCCCAATCTAGTCTCTTCGTTGGGGTGGACCCTTCTGGCTTACTTTGCTGGACAAAGGAAGCTTACCCCGGGTTACGAAGGGTTAAAGACCCCAGCCCCTTATAATATCCCGACAATTCTACATATTGAGTTAGGTGTGATTATTTTCTTTTTTAAATTCTATTTTTTAAATGCATTATTTAAAATTTCTGGTTTATGATCAGAGAATATTTAAAGAGAAAAAAGAAAGAGAAAAAGAATTAAAAGGGGTAAGGGGCAAGAAAAGACAAACTAAAATCCTAAAATATCCTCCCAACTCTGCTGTGGGGGAATTGTTGGGAATCTACCACTAAAGGAGGCATGAAGACAAAACTCTCAGCCTACTTTGAAAGCCAGGGTGCCTTTGACAGCTAAGAAGTATGAGCACATAAAACAGCTCCAGATAAAGTTCAGAGCCTTCTATGTTGCATTTTTGTCTTCTGCTTTGTGAGGGATAAGCCCTGGTCTTGCTATTGATATCAAAGTTTGGATATCTACCATCTGTGAGGTGTTGTGTTTGACGTCCAAATCCTTAGTGCAAAATTTTTTAGAGATGAGGATTATTTGAAATAGCAGTCATATGGCAGGCTTAGCTTTTTGCAGATAGCCTCACAAAGGCAGCATGCACTTGAAGCCAGATAATCTGGTTTGAATCCTGTCATCACCACATACTGATTTGTAATCTTAGGACACCGTAAGTCTTTATTTTTATTTTTTATTTTTTTTGAGTCTCTCTCTCTCTCTCTCTCTCTCTCTTTTAACAGCTATAAAACTGATGAAGCTAAAATTTGTGTCCCAAGCTTAATGTGTAGATTAAGTGAAATAATGCATATGAAGTGCCTTGCATATATGCTGCTTTCTTATTTTGTTGTTTTCTTATGAATATTTAAAAATAAGTTTGAAAAAAGGAAAGGATTAGATAATTTTTAACCTGGGTAACTAGCAAAAAGGGCAGAGCCACAAGTAAAAATGCAAACATAGAGAGGAGGTGCTACTTTGGAGAGAATGATGATACAAGAAGTGAGATAATGAAAGTTAGAGGAGAATGGACCTTAAAGGAAAGCAGTGGCCTGAGAAGGGCATTTGAGAATCATGTTCATGGAGGGGGTCATCAAGCTTTTGAGTGACGGATGCAGAGAACAACTGCTGACCAAAGATTAGCCTTGCAATGAGGAACATGACCTATTGAGGGGAACAGAAATAGCTGGTAGAGGAGATAAGAATTAGGACAATGAAAATTTGGGGAGGAGAAAAGTGGCCAAGGGGCAAACAGGATCATGAAGAAAAGGAAGTGGGCAGTGGCCTTGGAACAATCCATGAAGCTGGGATTGGGGTGGGGACTAGAAAGGAGGTAGAATTTTAAGTAGATAACAAGCAAATACAGAATCATATACTAAAACCAAAAATTAACTTGGAAATTGGGAGCATTAGACTTCAGCCCTGACATTCACATTAACTATGTGAATTTGGGCAAGACATGCTATAGGTTTAAGTCTTAGTTTTCTTGATATCAAAACCCCAATAATGAATGTCTAAATGATTTCTAAGTTTCCTTTTATCAGTGTAGTTTAATGATTCTTTTTTTAATATTTATTTATTTACTTTAGTTGTACACAATGCAATGAATTTATGTTTATGTGGTGCTGAGAATCGAACCCGGGCAGCGCACATACGAGGCGAGCGCTCTGTCGCTGAGCCGCAACCCCAGCCCAGTTTAATGATTCTTTTTGAAGCCCTTTGGCTGGGAAAGAAATAGAATGATGTTAGCATTCTGGTGGCACGAGAGGCTTTCCTAGAGGTAATACTTGGCTATTCAAGGAAGGCAACATAGGAAAAGCCTGATGGAAGAAATGAAGTTCTAATTTTCCCCCAGATGAAGTCACAGGTGGTATGAAGAGATGTTTTTCAGAGCATTGAATCAATATGTGTTCTTTCATCTCAAGAGAACAAGGCACTGAATTAAAAGTAATGGTTTTTGAGCACCTGTTATCTAGTAGTAGGATCTGAGTATTGAAGGCAGGAGGGTGAGCACTATGCCCAAACTGCCCCCTCAAGTAGCTCATGCTGTAACCAGAGAAATAGTAACCATGTAGAGAGTGCAATAGCAGAAAATGCATGGTGTAGCCATATTAGGAAGGCAGTGATTACTCTAGAAATAAGACTAAGCCTGCCTGATTTTGAAGAATTCATAGCTATATACACACTCAAATGACAATCTGGAAAGAACACAACATGTGCCGGGAGCCAGTGCTGAAATCTTGCAACTAAGTGTTATTCCAAACTATGTTAAAACATAATGTCATTTCACACTAGATTTGTTCATTATCATTACATATGAAATTTGTGCAGTAAAAATAAAACAGGAGAAGTAGGCAAGAGTTTTTTATAGCTTACTTATCATACTTTGTATATCTTCATTAAGGATTTCAAGTTTGTCCTCCTGGGAATACAAAGGAAACACTACAAGGGTCAGGATGTTTTAGAATGATAAGAATGTGGGATCATATAGGGTGTCAGAAGCATCATCATACAGATTTATATGATTATATATAGAATACACAAGTTCATGAGAAACCACTCCCAGTTGCAATAATATTGAACTGGCATTTTATTTGATTAAAACATAGAAAAACTACATGGCATCATGCCAAGCCCTATATTTTGCTTACATTTGAAACTATAATGCTTTATTTGCTTAATGAGTTATATACTATAACATAACCTATGAGAAAACACTTAAGAAAGTAAAACCAAACTTAAATAGAAATTCAGATCACATATAGTATCTGATATTTATCTAAAATGCTTTCCAAAGCAGATATTGATGCCAAATCCTTTCAGCAAAGTCTGTTGCCACAAATAAAACACTTGGGTTCCTTCTAGTATCTGACTAATTCTCTGACACACCTTGTATCCGAAAAATAGACTATTTTTCTGTGACATGCATGACACTGGTTTTCTTTTTCCCTTCAAGGAAGCTGTTATTTGATTTTTTTTCAATTGTATTTGTTCATTCTATTTTGGGAGCACATATTCCCATTTCTCCCCTCAAACTAGGCATCTTTTTGAATCGTTAGCTAGACTCAACATCTGTTTTGCCCCAGCTAACACTGGAACATCCTTGCCTTCAATCTCATCCAAATTGTGCTATCCCCAGACCTTTTTCATATCCTGAAATGATTATGATTTATCACCTTTCTCATTTCCTTTAGTGCCATGACATTTATTTCTTGGGACATACTATATTTTAAAATTAATTAATTTATAAAAATGGTACATATTAATGGTGTACTACATGCAATACATATACACACATATATATACATATACACGTATATATGTATATATATATTGCATATGGAAAGTCTAAATCAAGCCAGTTGGCATATCTGTTGTCTCACATAATTTTTTTAATGATGAGAACATTTAAAACTCTTTATTGCCACAATTTTTCAGTAAAGAGTTAATTAGTATTTATTACATTCACCATGTAGAGCAATCAATCTCTGAACTTATTCCTCCTGACTAATTGAAATTCTGTATCCTTCAACCAACTTTTTCCAAACCTTTCTCCTTTCATTCTGGTAACCACCATTCTTCTCTTTCCTTTAGGAGTTCAATGCCTTTTAGATTCTATAGGGAAGTGAAATCATGCCATGTTTGACTTCTGGCCTGGCTTATTTCACTTAACATAATATTCTCCATCAGTGTTGTCACAAATGATAGGATTTCTTTCTTTCTTAAAGCGAGATGGTATTCTATTGTATATGTATACCAAATTTCCTTCATTCAGTCATCCACTGATGGAAAATTAAGTTGATTCCATATCTTGGCTATGTTAAGCAATTCATGCTGATTTCATTTCCTTTGGATATATCTTCAACAATGGAATTGCTAGGTCATACTTAAAAAATAAAAAACAAGTAAGCATAGACTCAAAATATTCAGTACTTAATTAATGGATTATACATTTTCATTCTGTTGAGTCTCAAATACATTCAGCTAGTACATTGAAATTTTACCTAGAAAATGAAGATTCTGGAAAATAAAGAATGAAAGAAGAGAGATTAGAATGAAGAGAAAACTTATTATAGTGGCATTTTGGCTTTTGGAGTGAGCTGAAAGTGAGGCACTGGAAGTGAAATAGTCATCACAGTAGGAGTGGGAACAAGAGCAAAGAGTGCCATATTGCCATATTGCTTCCTGTTCCACCTGCTTCTTCAGATAGATCTGCACTGGGACTCTAGCATCTGTTCATTACTTTCATAGCCCAAAATCAATTTGAATTTGAATAAATGAAGTTTCATATTTGATGAGTTGAAGTAACAATGTTTAATCATCTCTTGCACATTGGCCCAATCAAATTTCACATTGTGATTATGAGTTGGTAGTGTCAATCATCCTACAAGGAGATTTATATTAATAGTTGCAGAAATCAAAGAGGCATATAAATAGGGGTAAAACAAAATATCAAAGTTAGTAAGGAATAAAAATGACTGACAGCTTATTTTCTTTCAATAAGCAATGATAAATTGCAAGTTGAAATTGAAATTCTTACTAAATTATAAAATCAAAGAATAAATGACAAAGGAATCCCACCATTTGAGCAAATGCATGTGATGATCTAAATAAAGGAATAAACAGTTAAATTAAATTTCATTTCTAACTATTTTCATGAAAAATTTCAAAATAGTGAAAATAATTTGGAAAAATTTAAAAAGGACCCTCTAGGAGAAAAGCACTTACTTTACCTTTTTTGCAAATAATGTGTTGTTATACCGTATTAATTCACATAATCTTTTCTTTCCTTTTAAAATTGAGAAGACAATGTTTGCAACTAAAATAAATGCTGCCTAATTGTGGATTGTTGGATAAGAGGACTCTTGTATAGAGAGTTTAATATGTGCTTGTGTTCTTCCAAGGCTTGTAAAATTATAGTGCACATAAAAAAAAAATCTATTATGTTAACAGAAAAACAAAATGGCTCCTTTGTGGGAGACACAGAAAACCTCAAGATTTTTTGCAGTTCTGCTTTAATCCAGGCCCATACGTTGAATGGTACTGAACAAAGCTGGATGATGTTTGTGTTACTGGATAGTATTGTGGTCTCAGAAAGAAAATCTACATTGTGACATTTCAGGCTAAATATGCCTTTGAGTGAACAAAGTGTGGCACACAGTGATTAGACAGTAGGCATGTATTGAATGAACGAGTCACCTTTATAATTACTCTTTTTTTTTCCCTTTTTAAAATTGGCTTTCTTGTTTTCAAAACTGCTGACAGAGAAAATTCTAACAAAATAGAAATGTTACATTATGAAGAAGTTTCTGACTCAAAACATTATAAAACAAAAAATTTATTTGGACAGTAATGTGCTAATGGGGGATACAAACATGAATAAACTGATTCTTTGAACTCCGTGATATTTTGTAGTTTATATTCAAATGTTTAGGTGCTTATATTTGCTAGTATGCTTATAATTAAATATATTTACATTATGTTATCCTTATTATTAAAATGAAAATAACAGTGAATATTTATTGAGTAGTTATCTAGCATCAGACTCCATGTCAAAAGCATTACATGTGTTGGAATGGCTCTATGAAGTACTGTAGATAAAGTTGCTGTAACTTTGTCTTTGTTACATTGCTAGCAAATAATCTTAAGACCAGAATCTGTTCCTGAAGTCATTAAGTTGTATATGATAGTATGCAATTACGTTTCATGACATTTATTATAAATCTAAGCATTTTTATAACCTGATGAAAGAATGTATTGGATCACAAATTTATGATTTAGGTAAACTCAGCATGTTTGCTTGAGATGTTCTAACCAAACATACGACTTAATCATCAGCCACAATTTTATTAGTGGCCTTGAATTACATTAATATAGACAAGACTAACACATTTCTATATTTTTATAGACTGGCTCAAGGACATATAATGTGACACCACCTTTTCTCAAGTTATGTGTAGATGTACTACATTTTTAATGGCTATAACTCACTACTTTTAATATTTTACATTCTCATGTTGCTCATCTATTTTCAACCATAGAAAAATTTCTAGATTTCATGTAATTATTTTAAAAATCAAGATAGTTTCAAATTTTAGAGAATTAAAACAAGAACAATAAAATAAAATAACTCAGTGGAAGTCATATTAAAGTTACACAAAAATATTTGGCCCAAATATATGTGTGTGTGTGTGTGTGTGTGTGTGTGTGTGTGTATGTGCACTCACGCATGTGCACACACCTCATATTTTTTTTAAAAGGGTCATTAGAGTCAATCTTTTTTACATCATCCCTTAATGCTGAATATGTGTGAAAGTGTGTGTGTGTGTGTGTGTGTGTGTGTGTGTGTTAGAACGAGAGGGAAAAGGAGACAGGAAGGAGAAAGGAGAAAGAACAGATAAAAGTGATAGAATTGTGTATTTCAATTCTTAAGAATTTTATTACTAATAAGAAAAATTCAATAAAGTGAAATTGTTTAGGATTTTAGATTTACTCTAAAAGTGTCTTGTAATGTCAGTTCAGTACAAAATAAAATGATGTAGCACATTGGCAATCGGCTGGTCTTTTTGTATAGAAGATATAATACTCTCTAATAATGTATTAGTGTATTACATCTTTTCTAATACACTTTAATAATAAAAACAAAATTTAAATATAAAGGCAGTAGTGGGAAAATGGAAAAAGGGGAGATAAATTTGGATCATTCATTTATTCAACAAACATTTGTGCTACCTGCTAGGAGAAAAACAAACCAAACACCTAACGAAAGTGTATATATATTTTTCAGGGTAAATTTATTTTTTCTTAAATTTTACTTCGGAAAATTGCTTTATCTGAAGAGATAATTATTTTATTATTGTGCTGCTTATATGTTGATCAAATTAAAATGAGCTATACTGAAATTCCAGATGGTTGATGTAAAACAATTAAGAACTATAATATTAGAGTGAATATGAATAATGTAGGTTTTAAGGGATTACTTCTTAACATTTTAGAATATCTTTTATGAAAATATAAATTTTTATGATTAAAATATAGAACATTTCAAGCCTTCAAAATGTGTCAACACGTTAGACATAACAAGTGTTATTAAACATGACAATAATAATTTAGAATTTGCTAAAGATAACAAAGTTAAGGGTATTCTATTTTTATGTTAATTATGTAGAGTTAAAAAATAACAAGAAGATCAATTCACATTATGTCTGTGTGGAGCACTTTTCTAGTTATAATTCAATTTATCATCCAAAAGAAGGAAAGAAATAAACAAGTAGACTTAGCTTCAGCATATTACAAAGATACTTACTCGTAAGTCCTTTTTATTGATAATAACGATAGTTTGCAGTTTTAACTCTCCACAATTGGATGGCTAAAAACATAATGAAATTAAACTTCTTTATGTAAGTTTTGCTTCATTTTTCTCTAATTCATTTTGTAATGTTTTAAAAATGTTTAGTATAAGAGTTTAAGAATATTTTACAAGTTACTTTAAATATTATGAATCTTGCATTTGCCTTGATGTTACATGAATTACTTCACTTAGTACTGATTGTCAAAAAGTTGGACTGTGTCGTGTATGCAATTAAAAACTGCATCCCTCTTTTCTGTACATGCTGTACATGTAAGTGACCCCATGGGTCTCCCAAAGTGAGCCTTTAACATTCCAGAATTTTTACTGTGCATCTGTTGCTGGCATCTAGCCTCCCACCCACACAGGCTAAGACTACTAAATGTAGTTTATGCTAGTGCAATAAAGTACATAAAGATGAAGTAATAAAATGTGAAGATAGTTACCTCTCTAGTGGGGTCGCTAAAATAGATTCTCTAGAAGATTGCATGCATATTTGTTAAAGAAAACAGAACAAGTGAGTAGAAGAACTTAGAAAGTGATTTTTAAATGGGTTTTCTGACATATCTTTTTGTGTTGTATATTCCAGATGGGATTTATACAGCTTAATGAGGACTTCATATTTGTTGAGCCACTCAATGATACAATGGCCATAACGGGTCATCCACACCGTGTATATAGGCAGAAAAGGTCCATGGAAGAAAAAGCCACAGAGAAGTCAGCTCTTCACAGTCATTACTGTGGTATCATTTCAGGTAATGTCTTCTGAAAGGACTGAACTAAATGTGCAGAGTGACATGAATCCTTTAAAAGTTTCCCCCTCCCTCTCTCTTCCTCTCTCTTCTATCTACTACCTTTATTATTTATTTGCAATGTGCAATCTCTTTTAGTTAATAGGAATTATATATGTCCATTTTAGGCTTATCTTTTAGTTTTATAGGAAACACTGCATTTTAGTATAAAAGAATAGAAACTCAGAAGAACTTCAGAGATTAATAGATCACATGCCTTGTAACTTCCTTGAGTTGTTCGGTGTTCCTTATAGGATACTGTTCACTTCACTGGAATAGAAATGACGGAGCGCTCCAGATCTCCTGAAACTGAATCCAGTGAGTTCATGGCCTTATTTTAGCCTACTTCTGAGAGAACATCACAGATATCTCTTTACTTCTACTACAGGCATCCTTTTTTTTTTTTTTTTTTTAAACCCATCTAAAAATCATCTTGGAGATTAAAATTAGCAGCAGAATAGCAATAAGAGTAAAAAGTTATACTTTTAAATTTATTTGTTGTATCTGAATCTCATAATTCTGGAAATTTCAGAGGCTCATAAGTACTGCAAGTCATCAAAAACTCAATTCTTTTTATCTACAAGTTCCTCACAGAAATAAAGGTTGGGAGGTGACATTTGTGTGTACCATTTTATGTCCTTTAGGCAGAAATCATCTGTGGCATTTTATGTCCTTTAGGCAGAAATCTGTGGCATTAGCAAGAAAGCAAAGGAAAGTGAACATTTAAAAAAAAAAAATCAAGTCAGACCTGAAAGTTAGAGACATGTTATAAAAAAAAAAAAAAAGAATATTTCACTGGGTAAAAAATCTTTAGACATCTAGTCTAGATGTCTCAGTGAATATCCACTGAAATGAGAAAGTTTCTAATGAGAATATGAAGAAATATGAATGTATTGAAGAATTTTCAATGTGAAGGCTTTAAAATATGTGTTGCACATTTGAAAATTGTTAATGTAGTTATTGCCAAGATATCAATTCTAAAATTGATTATGGTTTGTGAATAGTGACAAGTAACATTTGGGGAGACCATAGAATGTCCAAATCATCACTAGAGTCAGATTAAAAATATTGTTTCTGATTACAATGTATTTATTTCAAATTAATCTGTGATGTCTATTTTCTTTTGTAAAAACTCATCAGTCTGTTTGAGGATCATATTCAAACGTGCTTCAATGAATCTGTCTCAGTGTCACAATATTAAGCATACACAAAACAAGTTAAATAACATCCTCTTTCCTATTTAAGAGCTATAGGTGGGAAGGAGATAAAGCTGACCAAAAGTTATAGCATTACTAACAACACAAAAAAAAGATTTTGTACTGTGAAAATATAAAAACAACAGCAATAACTTGGATTTAGTCCATTTGAGGAGATTGCTTTGTGTGAGTTAAACTGAAAATCTGCACTGTGTAACTTTTGAATCATAGTAAGTTCCAGCTGTTCTAATTTTTCATGTGCACTAGTGATACAAAGCAGGCTTTTTATGCCATTATGCATGAAGGAAAGTCTACATTTTTTTATTTTAATAGGTTAATAAAGCATAAAGGCATTGTTCATATTTAGCAAACATTGTTCACAATGTTTATGATACATATACATATATAAACATATTACATATATTTTTATTCATGACTGTCAAATATTAATGTTGATCTACTTGAATCAAGGACTTACATGCAAAGTTGTAAGCTATCACCAATTAGATGATTTACTGAGATTACCTATTTTTAGATTAAGGACTCAATATTTAAAATATTATTTTTAAAATTAGCAATCCATGAAATAAAATATCCATTTACTTGTACACATATGTTTAGCTGTTACTTTTCCTTTCTTACTTTAGGCCTATGTATTAACTATTTTTTTGGTACTGGGGATTGAACTCAGGGGTGCTCGATCACTGGGCCACATCCCCAGACCTTTTTTGTATTTTATTAGAGACAGGGTCTCACTGAGTTGCTAAGTGCCTCGCCATTGCTGAGGTTGGCTTTGAATTCGTGATCCTCCTGCCTCAGCCTCCTAAGTGCTGGGATTACAGGAGTGTGCTGCCATGCCCAGCTTAACTAATTATTAAAATGGCATAAGTATGGATCATGTTACCATATTGTCTTTGAAAAAGGGAATTATTAAGTTTACTTGTCTTTGGCTTGGTCTTTGTAATATTCCCTTTCATCATTTTAATGCCTTGGGTTGACTATATTAATATGTATTATTTACATGAATTTTCTCCCAATAGGGACTTTCCTACTTTAACATGACTTCATTGTGTTCTTATATTAAAATATAACATAGAGGGGAGACACACCAGAAGTTGAGAGTTACGAGCCTTGGATTCAAGGTCTAGTCTCAGTCTTATCCAGCTAAGTAATCTTGGGCATTTCCCTCAAATTTTTAAACCTTAGTTCTATATTTAAAACACACACACTGCCAATCACCTCACAAGGACATAAAGCTAAATGATATAACTCTAGTTCTTAAGAGGTGAACTGTGCATTATTTTAGACAAAATGGTAAATCAACAATTGTACTATAGAGTGATAAGTGACTTAGTATACAAGGTACCTGAAAAGTGGGCAGCTGAACATCAAAATTAAAGTAAAATTAAGACTTGATGGAGAAAAGGAAGTGGAGTGTGCAGGTTAAGATGATGGACCTTGGCTCAGATTGCCTCCGTTCATATCCTTATGCTACCACTTTCTGTGGGCTCTTGGTAAACTTTCTCTCTCAAAAGTTCCATTTATAATGTACAGAATGGGCGAGTGATACCTGAACCTCAGTGCTATGCTTAGAATTAAATGAGATTATGTGTGAAAATGAAAAACATGTGATATTTTTAGTATATGTTATTAAATATTAATGGAACAAGAGCATTTTAGGCAGAAGAAACAAAACATGCGAAAATATAAAGGCATGAGATAGTATCAGCCACGAGACCTGAAGCCAAGTGTCCACATTAGAGGAGATATAGCCCTAGAAAAGAAGCCATGGACTGGAAAATAAAGGGTCTTGCATGCCCTGTAAATGATATTATCAATATCTATTGCTTAACATTTTATTATTCACTTATGATAAATCTGGGACTCTGTAAGTAACAGAAAGATTTATGGAATTGAAAATCAAGGTTTGAGCAGGACAGAGAGATCATCTCTATTCTTAGAGCTGACTTAATCAGGCCACTGCTGAAATAGTTTCCGTACTCCATCCATAACTGCTGTGGAGGTTATTGTCAGCATGTGGAGGGCAAGGTGGAGTGCACACATTGAGCATCCATCAGTACATAATTTTACATTTCTTTTCCATTTGGAAGTGTATGGTATCAACTGTGTTTTTTTGTTTTGTTTTGTTTTGGTACCAGGGATTGAACCCATGGGTGCTGAACCACTGAGCCACATCCCCAGCCCTTTTCATTTTTTTGAATCCGGGTCTCACTAAGTTGCTTAGGGTTTCCTTAAGTTGCTGAGGCTAACTTTGAACTTGCAATTCTCCTGCCTCAGCCTCCGGAGCTGCTGGGATTATAGGAATGCACTAATGTACCCAGCCTCAACTGTTTTATTTTTTACAGGCACAGAAACATGCATGTTTTTATACATGGGTAGAAAATGATCTGAAATTTTAGGAAATTAAGAGGGAATTAAGCATAATTGCAGCCAATGAAAACATCAAAGGAAGCAATATATTAAAATGATTGTCTTGGTATGCATGATTTTCACACACAATGGCTAATTTATATGATGGAGACTACCATGAATTTGAGATGGAAGCTGACAGATTAGGGCCAACACAGCTGTCACTAATTGGGGCAATAAAGGAAACATACTTTTCTACCCATTTTTACATAATCTGTCTACCACTCTTGATTTAACAGCCTCTCTTTTTATAAATTCCCCCTGTTTCTTACTTTAGTTCTCCTTTCATTTATCTTACATCCCTGTCTGCTCTATGGGCATGTCTTCATCCATGTGTATGCCCCCTGTATAGAGGCCCTTCTCAGGACCTCCTTCCCTTCTTCGCCTTTCACATTGTTTTACTCAGTTTTTTGTTCTTGTGATGACTAAAAGACCAGACCAGAACAATTGTAGAGGAGGAAAAGTTTATTTAGGGGCTCACAGTTTCAGAGGTCTCAGTCTATAGAAGACCAGTTCCATTCTTTGGGACTCAAGATGAGGCAGAACATCATTGCAGAAGAGTGTGGAGGAGGGAAATGACTCACATAATGATCAGGAAGCAGAGAGAGATCCTAATGGCCAGATACAAAACATATACCCCAAAAGGCACACCCCTCAATGACCCACCTCCTCCAACCATGCTCTACCCACCTTCAGTTACCACTCAGTTAATCCCTTCAGGGGATTAATTCACTGATTGAGTTAAGGTTCTTGTAATAATCTGATCATTTTTCTTCTACACCTTCTTGCATTGTCTCACACATGAGTTTTGGGGAGACACCTTACATCCAAACCATAACACACATACTTCTTTAGGGTGATATAACTCAAATCTCTGAGTTCTTCTTCACATAGATTGATCCTAAACTCTGTCTCCATTTCACCCCTTTCCCGACTTCCTGGCATATAGTAGCTTTGCAAAGATGTCTGAAATTGAACCCATCAAAATAAGTGCTTATTTTCACAATCTGAAAGTCCTTTGTACACTATTCATAGAAAGTTGAATGATCCTAATGTGCCCATGCCTTTTGAGGTCCTGTGGATTTTAACTTACTTTTATCAGTAGTTATATGCTGCCTTCTTTTTCTAGTTGAAATGGATTTTTTTTTCAGACTAGAAAGCATGTGAGAGTAATTAAATAAATAATTTAATAATTTCTACCATCTTTTAAGTAGGAGAGACAAAGTATTATTTCATTGATATTTTTTCATTATTTGTTATTGGTTGATAATAGTTATACATAACATTAGGATTCATTATGACATAATTATAAATGCATGGAATGTAATTTGCTTCAATTCAGTCCCCAGTACTTACCCTTACCCTTACCCTTCCCTTCCTCCCACCCCTGTTCCCTTTCTTCAACTCTACTGATCTATTTATTTACACTTTTAAATATTATTAAGTTTCTGTTACCAAGCACTATTTTAGATTGTGGAGAGAAGTCATGCAAGATAGATAGAGACTGAAAATGCCAGCTTAAGTAGGAACTTTTGCAGGTTCCATTTATCTATTGTGGTTAAGTAAGAAGTCTTCTTTGATAAAGAAAAGGTAAAAAAAAAAAAAAAAAAAAAAAAAAAACCAAAAAAAAAAAAAAAAAAAAACACTTCTGGAATAACTGTGGTGTAGGCCAAAAGAACAGCTAGCCCTAAAGTCCTTAAAGGGGAGTGTACCACTATCGATGCCATTGAGTAGGCAATGTGGAGAGCTGTGGAGAGGTCTTGGGAACTAGGTGGTTGGTCTCTCTGTTCTTCAATTCATTCAGCTAAAAAACAATACTTGAAAGTCTATTGTTTTACGATAAGTTGGAATTCTTAACATAGTTCATTAAAAATTAGTTCACAAATCATCTGTCAATATTCAAGCTACATGGCAGGAGATGTGACTCTATGGTAGAACATTTGCCTGGGATACGTGAGGCCCTTGGTTCAATCCCTAGCACACCTCCCCCCCACACACACACACAATAACATTCAAACTACAATATCTAGAACACATGAAATTACTTTGAGGGCTACATATAGACTGTGAGAGGCTCTTTTTGATTACACATGAATAATTCTTACAATCTGGTAGGTATTAAGGAATGGAAACACTCTGTCCTTACTTTTTTTTCATATATTTTATTTATTTTTATTTATACTAGTAGTATGTATTACAATTCATAGTGCACATATATAGCATCTTTTTACATACAACTGTTGGTATACAAAGTATATTCGTACCATTCAGGTCTTCAGTCATGCATTTAGGATAATGATATCCATCTCATTCCACCACCTTTTCTTTTCTTCCCCCCCCCCTCGTTGCTCACTCCCTTTCCCTCCCTTCACTTTGACCATTCTAGTGTTTGTCTAATCCTTCTATGTATACCCATCCAACAACACTGTGAACTAGCTTCTTTATATCAGAGAAAACATTCGGTATTTGGATTTTTGAGATTGACTAACTTCACTTAGCATTATATTCTCCAATTTCATCCATTTACCTGCAAATGTCATTATTTTATTATCTTTTATTGCTGAGTAAAATTCCATTTTTTATATATGCCACATTTTCTTTATCCACTCATCTACTGAGGGACATCTAGGTTGGTTCCACAACCTAGCTATTGTGAATTTGTGCTGCTATAAACATTGAAGTGGCTGTGTCACTATAATATGCTGTTTTTAAGTCCTTTGGGAATAGACCCAGGAGTGGGATGGCTGGGTCATAGGGTGGTTCCATTCCCAGTTTTCCAAGAAATCTCCATACTGCTTTCCATAATGGTTGCACCATTTTGCAGTCCCACCAGCAATGTATGAGTGTGCCTTTTCCCCCACATCCTCTCCAACATTTATTGTTGTTTGTGTTCTTCTTACCTTTGTGGAGCTCCTACTGTGCTAAGAAGTACAGCCCAGCAAATAGTTAGAAGTATGACTTGGGGAGAATCTAACGCTAACTGAAGGGAAGTGGGAGCCATCTCTTAGTTATGAGTTGGTATAGGCATGATCACTAGAAAACAAACAAACAAAAACAGTGGCTCAACGTAGAAATTTTTTCCTCGAATATGTTACAGTTCATAAGTGTTCAGGTGGGACAGGGAAGACTGGCCAGTCTGACCTGGGACATCATCCAGTTGTCTAGATTCTTCCTAGCTTATATTCACTATCCTCTAAAAGTGTTGTCTTCTGCAGTGCCCATCTTAGCTCACAGCACTTTGTATAAATTCTTGACCATGGCATGAAGCAAACAGGAAAAGGAAGGGACAAGAATTTTTTTTTTTTTTTTGAAAATATTTTTATTAGTGCATGATAGTTACATGTTGGATTGATCATCACACGTACATGGACTTTAATTTGCTCCATTTCTAAGTGCCTCCTATTTTTCTCCCCCACTCCTTCCTATTCTTCTTCCCCTACTCTACTGGTCTTTCTTCTGTTTACTTATTTATCTTTTTAGTTGATGCATTATAGACATACACAAAGGTGGAACTCACTGTGGTGTTTCCACATGTACATAGCATAATTTTGTGGACTTCATTCTGCATTTCCCCCCCTGTCCCATCCCTCCTTCCTCCCGCCTCAATCTTCTACTCCACTGATCTTCCCTCTATCCTTACGAGATCCAACTCCTGTTTTCTCCCGCCAACTTTGTCCTACCTTCTGCATATGAGAGAAAACATTCAAACCTTGATTTTCTTGCACATACCATTCTGTCCATATTCCGTTATTAAACATGCAGTTATATAATCACACCCCATTGAACCACAGGCTAAGAATTGGTTCTGGTAAGATAGTCACAGACCCAAGTAAAAGACAAAAGTGAGAAAGAATTTTCTATTCCTAAAGGAAAGAAAAAACAATGGATATAAAGAGAAAATACTCTAGCAACTTCCCTAAAATCTGAGGATAAAAAGTGACAACATGTGCATATATGTATTTCTCATGAGTTTATTAGGAATTGACCCTGCTGAGTCTGTTCATATACTTGTAGGAATATTTCCTACTAAATATTTACTGTGAGTTTATATTGTTCTTGTGCCCATTCCTAGGCATTGATTTCTCCTATGGAAGATAACATGATAACTTCTCAGCTTTTGATATTTCTATAAATGGAATCACACTACCTCCTGTGTTGTAACTTTATTCCTTGCTCATCCCTATAAGGTTCATACCTATTTTCCACCTTGCAGCAATTTGTATCTTTTCATTGTTAGGTAGTAGTTTCTTATTTTTGTTATATAAATGGGCCAAAATTCATTTATCCAATGTACTATTATAATTTGTATTGCCCTGAGGGTACCAGGGAAATATACCAATTGTCCATTTATAATGATTAAGTAGTTGTGATCACCTGCCTGAAATTAGGATGTGTGAAGCTTTCACTTCCAGTACTTCATTCATGTAATATGTTCAGTATAAGTATCAAAAAGAAAATTGTAATATACTTTATTTACTGAGTTATTTTGTTTATATGGAATTCTGTGATAGAAATTTTACTAATGTGATCTTCTAAGCCTTCCATCAATAACTCTAGAAAGTAGGTGGTGTTTTTATTCATTTCACAGATGAGGAAATTGAGACTGACTGGGAGAAACTGGTTTCCTAAAATGGCAGAGCTAATAAATGACAGAGGCCCATCCTGCCTGATTTTAAACTTATACCTCAAAGCCAAGTGCTCTTTGAGTTTTCATCTATACAAGGAACATATTTGGTTTTGTCACTACTATGCACGATCAACATTATTAAGTTAGCCAAGGTAGAGGTACATTTAAAAATTCATTTCTTTGTTGCAGATAAAGGAAGACCTAGGTCTAAAAAAATAGCAGAGAATGGAAGAGGGAAGCGGTATTCATACAAAATACCTCAAGAATACAACATAGAGACTGTAGTGGTTGCAGATCCAGCAATGGTTTCCTATCATGGAGCAGATGCAGCCAGGAGATTCATTCTAACCATCTTAAATATGGTAGGCAAACTTTAAAGTGCGCTTGGAATTTTTTCAAGAAAACTCTAAGGAAGAAATGTGTGAGTATTTATAATGAAGTTTTTTAAAAATTAACCCATTCCTGTTCCTTTCTTTTATTGACATCAGCAAAAATATTGATTTGGTATCTTGGGTATACCAAATTGATTCATCTCCAAAGAGATGTCAAAATAATGATTCACATCTAGTTTTTTTAAAAAAGCCTTTGTTGTTAATTTTGATGTGGCAAAACTCTGTTACTCTTTTCTCTCTTTCTTTTTATGTTTTTATTTTCCTTCTCTCGTAAAGGCCATTTCTTGATATCAGCAGAAATGTTACAATATTTGTTTACATGCATGATCCTACCAAAAGCTCTATAGGTTTATTAAGAGGTGGTATAAAAATAGATGTTGGCATCCACTGAGCTCTTATATATATATGTAAAATTAATTGGTTCTAGTCACAAGTAAAACCTAAAAGTTACTAGATAAAATGTTCACCAGCTAAACTTACATAGCTAAATTTAGCTAACAATTCATGGACTTCAGAAATCTAGTTTGTATCTAGTATTCTAGGGGTGCTTACTACCAAATTAATCCTTTGACTTAACTGTAACTCTTGGGTAAACCTTCTTCAAGGAAAAACTGGCAGATTGAAATAAAGAATAGTTCTTAGGGAGAATGAACAGAAACAAAGACCAAAGGCAAATGTCCATTTTTATTTCCAGTTACTACAGAAGGCAAGGTAAGAACCACTGGTTCAGGAATAAATCTATTACTGTTTTTACTACTTTTACTGTCATTTGACTGTTTTTGCAGTGGGCAAGGTTTTCACAATTCAGAGACTTCTGACCATATTCTGCTGCATCCTGAGCACTCCACAAGTATTGACTGTACAGTACACTAACATAGCCTAATGACTTCAGCCTCTTCTCCATAGTAATGTGACTAAAAAGCATGGCTTCGGTGTGCCAAGTTATATATTTTCTACTACAAATTAAATAAATGCTGAGTTTATATTTAAATCAAACCACCATTAAAAATCATCTTATTTTCCAGCATTTTAAAATAAGACTCCTCAACTAAATTGAGACTTCCCCCGTGTTTGGCCTTTAAGAAAAATCAAGATGCTTTTCAGTTTTACTTTAGGTTTTTTATTTTTATTTGTTTTTAGGTTTTTAACCTTTTCCAACACAAGAGTCTTGGTGTGCAGGTCAATCTTCGTGTGATAAAGCTTATTCTGCTCCATGAAACTCCAGTAAGAAAGTCTTGAGTTTTTATTCAATTAAGTGGGTAAGAAACTGTGTTCAGGAACTTTTAAGTAAAGGGAATGTTAGGGATATAGTTTTATTGACTTAAAATCCAGAAATATCCATTGAGTCACTTAAAGTATACATAAAACTGCCCTTTAGTGTTGCTTAATACCTCAATTTTTTTTTTTCAAAAAATGGAATGTTCTTAGTTTCCAAGGATCCTGACAACAAACCCTAACTTTCCAAAATGTCATTTTAAAAAAAGCCATTTTAAATGACAGATTTTTTCTATTAGTTAAACATGTGCTTTAGAAGTGTTTTCTTATCTGTAGTTTATTAAATGGACTGAAGTCTGTGGCATCATTTTGTCATACTACCAAACAGACACTTCAGAAAAACTTTGTTCTTAAATTGTATAAGAAAAGAGTTACTTAAGTCTAAAAGGTCCACATTTTCTTATGTTCCATTGCACCTCTTTCCTTTTTCAGAGAAGCATTAAACAGATTTTATAATATTGTACCTTCACACAGTTTTAAGATTTTTTTCAGCTCAGGCTAAATTAATGCTAAATGTCTTCCAGGTTCTAATTAATGTTATGGTCAGCAGTCTGCTTTAGTAATTCAGGAAGTTTCCTCGGTTTTTAAGGTTTTTTTTTTTTTTTTTTTTTTTGTATATCTAAGAAAAATCTGCCTTGAAGTAAAATATCTTCTGTTGCAGGCAGATCTGTATATTGGGCATCATGGAGAGAAAATGCTAGAGAGTTTTTGTAAATGGCAACATGAAGAATTTGGCAAGAAAAATGACATACATTTAGAGATGTCAACAAGCTGGGGGGAAGACTTGACTTCAGTGGACGCAGCTGTACTTATAACAAGGTAAAGTTCCAAAGCCAGCTCAATAGCATTCCTGATTCAGAAGCTATGATGTTAATCCTTTAATCCTTTGAGAGAGTGCTTTTATTCCAGATTTTGTGTTCCAAAATGTTTGGGCATAATAATGATTTCAGTCGTTTGCCTCAATTGATAATAACTGACTTCTGAATAGCCAAATATTGGATAACATATTGACAAAGTATTTGTTTGTAAATTTAAAAATAAATTCACCTTAACTTTTTTTTTTTTTAAACCTAAAGGCACTTTGCCTCTGAACTATACCCCCAGAATTTTTTATTTTTATTTTGAGATAAGGTCTCACTAAGTTATTTAGGGCCTCACTTAGTTGCTGAGGCTGACCTTGAACTTGTGATCCTTCCATCTCAGTGTCCCTGGCTGCTGGGATTATAGGCTTGCATCACCACACCCAGCTTCACCTTCATTTTTAATGTCAGATACTTAGTGATTGATAATGACAAATTAAAACTATGGTGAATTTGTTTGGAGCTTCAAAAATTTTAAAGTATACTATATGCTTTTCAAGTACCACCATATAATTTGAGTTAAATTAAACAATTTACAAATTTTCTGGCTCCATCTAAGAAAATAATTTAAATTAAGTAGTTGATTAATTATGAACTGCATTGGGAATATACTACTCACAAATATATGTAATACAGGAGTACATATATAGGTAAGTATAAGAATAAGCCACAATATAATCTACATAAGTACTTTATGTTAGTAATTCCCATGAATTTGTTTTGCTTAGTGTTAGCAAAAATAAATAATTCACTGAATGGACAATTAATTTTAGTGATTAAAAGTGTTAGCATTTTACATCACAGAAACCATAGTGATGTCCTTAAACATGATTTTCTGAAATAAATCTATGGAATTCATGGTAGTTTGTTGTTAATTTATTACATTAAGACAATCCTAATTATAAGAAACTTACAATAAAAAAGTCTGTATACAAGAATGCATATGGACTTCCACTTCCAGCTCTGTAAGTATAACTGATACTGAACTTCTCCAATAAACAACTGTTAAACTGGAAAATATTTATGAGGCAATAGTTTTCAACCACTGCAGAATAAGAATGCAAAGCCTTCAGTCACTGAAAAAAGGAAGATTTATTAGGGAAACCCTACAGATATCATTTTCGCCTGGGGACAGTTTCTTGACTGTTATGGCAAGCTGGCGTCTAGGTAAAGCACAGTGCTCCTACTGAGGAAACTGGAGATAAGAGTCCTATGCTTGGGAAGGTGCCAGAAAGTACATATGCAAATCATCTGTGAGAATTTGGCAAAGGCAGGTATGAATGAATACATAACAGATGGAGACTCCCCCAAATTAACCACAGGGTTGCTAATATGGACTTTTAAAAGGTAGTAGAATTGAGTTGATTCAGGCCACAAAAGTGGGACAATCTTATGAGATCTTTAGATCACTCCTAGCATTTGTCTGAGAAACCAGAAAGTCAGTGCTTTATCATAAGTTCCATGTCTCAGAGAAAGTCCTACTCTTACTGACCAAGCCAACCCTGAAACCTGACTCAGCACAGTTTGGAGGTTGATTTCCACCAATTTATAGGAACTTGGGAATCATCTTGAACTTTTGAGAGATCTTTCACACTAAAGAATAAACTAAACTTGCACAAATTCAGTGTGGTGTGCTAGTAATTGAAGTGCCTCCTAAAACAAGAGTCAGCACTCTTCAAAGAAAGACAGCAGAGTTCTGACCATCTACAACATACCATCCCCAATGTCTAGAACATAATAAAAATCACTCAAGAAACATGAAAATGTGAAGCAAGGAAAACAGTCAATAGAAACCAATCCTGAGAAAGCTTAGATGTTGAGAGTCTCAGAAGAGTGAGAATGGGTAAGAAAAAAATATCTGAAGACATAGTGGCAGAAAAGTCTTCACATTTGTTGGGTGTGGTGGTGCATGAGTGTAATCCCAGAGGATCACAGCCTGGGGCAAGAGGATCACAAATTCAAAGTTTAGCAACTTAAGCTCAGCAACTTAGAACCTGTCTCAAAAAATAAATAAATAAATAAAATTTAAAAATGATAATGATAATAGAAGAGCTGAATATGTGGCTCTGTAGTAAGCAGCCCTGGGTTCAACTCCCAGTACCAAATAAACAAACAAAAAAGCCTCAAATTAATAAAACAAAACAAAACAAAACAAAAGCACATAACTGGCACATCAGACAACAATTGCTCTATTTAGGTATCATCAGAAAAAAGAAATATATTACATAGGGAGAACAATGTTACAGTTGATGACTGACTTCACATCTGAAAAACAATAGATCCAAATTATATTGTTATATTGTATACATGGGGCTGGGGATATGGCTCAGTTGGTAGAGTGCTTGCCTCGAAGGCACAAGGCCCTGGGTTCAATCCCCAGCACCAAAAAAAAAAAAAAAGCATGCCTTTAAAATGGAAACTCTAGAGTTCTGCTGAGAGAAATTAAAAATGTAAATAAAGATTCATTCAGAAGACTGGATATTATTAAGGTACCTATTTTCTTCAACTTAATTTGTAGATTCGATTTATAGATTCACTGTCATCATGTTATAAATATGAGATGTCCCTTGAAAGCTCCAGTTAATGCAGAAATATTCAGAGGTAAAATGATTAGATTATGAGAATTATAACCTAATGAGTCCATCCTAGTTTGAGGGGACTGACTGAGTGGTAACTGTAGGCAGGTGGAGCATGGCTAGAGAAGGTGGCTCGCTGGGAACATTCCCTGTAAGGGCACATCTGCCCTGGAGTCCATCTCTGCTTCCTGGTTGCCATGTCCTGACTGCTTCCCTCTACCATGCCCTTCTGCTATGATGTTCTGCCTCACCTTGGGACCAGAGCTATGGAGTCGGCCATCTATGGACTGACATCTTTGAAACTGAGAGCCAAAATAAATTTTCCCTCCTCTAGGTTGTTCGTGTCAGATCTGTTGGTCATAGTGATGAAAAGCTAACTAAAACATATCATT
Organism: Tamias sibiricus; assembly: GCA_025594165.1. Lineage (NCBI taxonomy): Eukaryota > Metazoa > Chordata > Mammalia > Rodentia > Sciuridae > Tamias > Tamias sibiricus. Next base: position 58,921,409 of record CM046662.1, read on the forward strand.
GAAAATTTCATCAGGCCTTTATTTTTTGCATTACTGGGGATTAAACCCAGGGCCATGTTCCTGCCAGGCATATGATCTACCACTCAATTATATCCCCAGCCTTTTTCATTTAACTATCAGACAGGGTATCACTATTGTTCGTGTTAACCTTGAAGTTGTGATCCTTCTGCTTTAGCCTTTGGAGTAGGAGAATTGCAGGCATGTGCCACCATGCCTGGTGGTCTGCAGACCTTTTTGGTAGAAATTAAAAAACTTATTCCAATACTTTTATTTGGAAATTCAAATGAACTAGAAGAAGCAAAGCAGTACTAAAGAACAAATTGGGTGGACTTTCACTATTTGATTTCAAAACTTACCATAAAAATTTGTTCATCAAGAAAGTGGGATTTTTGAAAATTAATCATACATATCAATGAAGCAGAATAAGCAATCTGGAAGTAGACTAATGCACACATGTTCAACTGATTTTCAATAAAGCCAGCAATATAAGTCAACACTATGAAGATAGTATATTCCTCAAATGATATTCAAATATGTGGACCTCTGCATGACAAAACATGAACGTCAACCCTAGTTAACATCAAGTGTACTTTTAATATAGAATCATAAGCTTAAAGATGAAAGCTACAACTATAAAACTTTAAGTAAAATCAGAAAATGAAATCTTCATTAACAGAAGGAAGGCAACGCTTTCTTAGGATAAGAAAAAGCACTAATAGAAATATTAATATTAATATCAAAATAAAAACCATCTCCTGTTTGAAAGGCTACATACAAAAATAAAAACCAAAAAATGTGATAGTTGCCAAATATACATATGTATATGTGTGTGTGTATATATAATAGGAACTAGTATCCAGTGCATATACATGCACATGTATATGTACAAACACATGTATAACTATATAAAACTCATAGAGTTCAGAAAAAAATGAAATATGAATCTCCAAAAAATATGTGAAGAGATGCTCAACATCACTAATAATCAGTAAAATGAAAATTAAATTTGCATTCATTCCAATGGCTTCAGGTTTTAAAATTGAAAACATGCAATGATGGGGAGGATAGATATGGAACACTCCTAAACTGGCAGGATGAAAAAAAGGTTCAAGCATGTGGAATAACAGTATTTTTTAAAAAAAGTTAAGCATTTATTTGCCATATAACTCAGATCAAATTCTGGATATTTATTGAAGAAAAATAAAAACATTTATTTCCTAGAATAACTTGGGAATTTTTAGTAGTTCTAGGTAACTTAAGTGTCTATTTACTAGAGAGTGAATATGTTGTCATATATACATACAGTTGTACAGTCTTCATCAAACTGCTGATAAACACACAGCATGAATAATTGTTAAAACATTATGTTGAGTGAAAAAGTCAAATTAAAAACAGAGATCAGAAGGATGATTTCATTTATATAAAGTTGTAGAACAGGCAGAATTAATCTGTGGTTTCAGATGTTGCTTGCTCTGAGCGTGGGGGGAAATTGCAAACAGGCACACCCAAGGGAAACTTCTACAGTGTTAGAGATGTTGTATATCTTGCTTTGAATACATGCACTTATACATTCCTCAAAATTTATCAGAATTTGTGCATTTTATGTAAATTTTACCACAATAGAGTTGATTAAAAGAAAGTATACTAGTGAATTGAAATTGGAGAGAAGGAAGACCTGCATGGATGGAGCAGAGAACTATGGCAATATGATTCTAGTCCAAAGAGTCAAACAAGGTCCAGATTATGCAGATTGTAAATGCCACAATAAAAAGTTTTTTTTTTTTTTTTTTCCTTTATCTAAGAGCAATGAGAAAGCCTCTCTGTATGTTTAAGGAAGACATTAACATAATTGGATTTGTGTCAAAATATGGCAATTCTGGTTGTAGTGTGGAGAATAGTCTAACAACAGAACCCGGTTGATGTCTTCAACAATTTAGAAAGTTATTGTATTTGTCCATCATGAAAGATGTTCATGCAGCTTTGATTGTTGACCAAGATATAAAATAGCAAAAATTAATAAAATGTGATGATCAAATAGGAATGATCTATGTTTTTGCAAATACTTGCTAGTGATCATGAGTTTATTAATTATCTTGAGTCTCAGCTAAGGATAGTTGTACAGGATGATGAATGTAAGTTGTAACACCTAGCATAGACTGAACATTCATTAATTTTTTTCACAAAAGTAAATAATTGAATAAGATTTTGGCAGGGTGCAGTGGCACACACCTGTAATCCCAGCAGCTCGATGGGCAGAGACAGGAGGACTGAGAGTTCAAAACCAGCCTCAGCAAAAAGCAAGGCACTAAACAACTTAGTAGACCCTGTCTCTAAATTAAAAAAATACAAAACAGGGTTGGGGATGTGGCTCAGTGGTCAAGTGCACCTGAGTTCAATCCCCGGAACCCCCCCCAAAAAAAAATTCTGTATAAATTAATTTTGATGAGGAAGGCATAATATCAAAAAAGTCTTTTATCATTGTTATTTCATTATGTTATAAATGCTTTTAATCAATAGTTTTGTCAGCCCTTGACTAAAATTCACTTTTCTTATTTATAAAATTATTTTTTTTATCCTACATTATCTTAGACACATTTGAGAATCAACATTCATTATTGAAAGTAAACTAATGATTTAGAACATTTTATGGAATTAATTTTTAACATATTAAACATTACTAGTCATAATTTACAAACAGGTTAAGATTAATTTAAATGAGAAAATAATTTGTGAAACTTGTGACATTTCAAAATTGTGAAATGAACAATAGTTCCTTTTTCTTTTGTTAACTCTTTACATCCAGTGAAAATTTATTGAACAATTTACACTTTCCATTTCTGTAGACTCAGCCTTATTTGCCCTGGGATTTTCACTGTAGGCTTACTGATGAATTCAGTAAAGTACTGAAACTTGAAAAGTTTTGTTTGTTATAAAGAATGTAAATGTACTTTGTATGCCAAAGCTACTGCAAAGCTATTGAATTTTTTAAATATTTTTTTAAAAAAATTTTAGTTGTAGATGGACACAATACATTTATTTTGTTTATTTAGTTTTTTTATATGGTGCTGGGGATTGAACCCAGTGCCTCACATGGGCTAGACAAGTGCTCTACCACTTAGCCACAAATTGAATTTTGACTAAATAATTCACATTGGACTAACTTACTTCCCAAATTCTATTAGTCTGTTAGGTATGATATTTGCTACATAATAAAGAAAGAAAAAAAACACTTAAAATTTTCAAATTACCAAATAAACTGATGTTTTAAAAAAATGGCAGAAAATTATTCTTTATTTCGGATTAATTTAGCTATTACTTGGTTTTATTTTTTCAGCATTAAGTAAATTAATGGATAGAAAGGTAGTGAGAAAATAAATGGGTGGCCATGATAACTACCTACAAAAAAGAACAGCAAAATAAAATGCAGAAATTTGAATTAGGAAGTATTTCAAATTCAAAGGAAGATTAAAATGTGAATGGAAAGTAATAGGACCCTCGAGGTAGATAAGCAATGTTTTTCATCCCAGTTAGTCCAGTTGTAAGTTGTGTCACCTAGACAGGTTGTTTGGCTTCACTAATCTTTAGTTTATCCTCTGCAAAATGGGTATAATATCTTTTCCACAGGATGTCAGAGTCACTAGATGTGATGGGCTTTAAAAAAAACTAATGCTGTGCTTGACCCATAGTGGTACTCAATTTCAATAGATAGTATTATTTTGTTATTTTTGATATATTTAAAGAACAGGGAACAGGATAGACAAAGGCAAGAGGTACAAGAAAATACAGCATGGACATGTGTGAAGACTTTCTGACTTTACTCTGTATTTCTATACTGGTTTTCCTTTAATCCCATTCCTATTTGTGGAGTAAGAATACTTTCAATATATTACACTAACTAGTGGAATTCACAGCCAATTTCAGTGAAGCCAGTTTCAGTGATTGATGACCTCCAGAGATTTATTTTTTTCAAATAATGTAATTATCTAATATTTTATTATCTGGAGAAATCATTTATTTTATCAGCTTGTCAATAAACAGTTTCTATTGTGTATTCTTGGAGGAAAAAAAGAACCACAGGAAATAATAATGTGTATTTTAAAGGGTAAGAGTAGCTTTTCCTCCTGCAGAGCTTTCAACACATCCTCTGTACTGCACAACAAAGTCTTTTTTTCTGAGAATTCATTGAGTTTGCTTTATGTGTATTGCATTGATACTGTTCCACTTAATAGTCTGTATTTAACTTTATACTGACAAAACTATAATATAGTATAGTTTTCATTTCTAGTTATGTAAAATGCAATATTAGATCAAATATTTAGGTTTTTCTTTTTTTTTTTTTTTTTTTTGCAGGGGGGGTAACAGGGATTGAACTCAGGGCACTCAATCACTGAGCCACATCCTCAGCTCTATTTTGTATTTTATTTAGAGACAGGGTCTCACTGAGTTGCTTAGTGCCTCGCTGTTGCTGAGGGTGGCTTTGAACTCTCAATCCTCCTCCCTCAGCCTCCTGAGCTTCTGTAACTACAGGCATGAGCCACCACACTCAGTGAGATTAAATAATTTTTTAAAAATATTTATTTATTTGCTTTAGTTGTACACAATGCAATGCATTTATGTTTATGTGGTGCTGAGGATCGAACCCGGGCCGCACACGCATGAGGCAAGCACTCTACCGCTGAGCCACAATCCCAGCCCCTGAAATAATTTTTAAATGGAAAGATAAGTTAATAGTTTTGTTAAATAGTGGCCATACTGTTTTTTTTTTTTTCTTATAGGATTATCAGCAAAATAAAACCTGTTAATTTCAGAATATTTAATGACTAACTAAAACTTAATTCCTTTATATCATTTTCACAGATCTCTACATTCTTTTTGTGTGTGTGTGTGTGTGCTGGGGATTGAACCCTGGGCCTTGTGCATGCGAGGCAAGCACTCTACCAACTGAGCTATATCCCCAACCCCTCTACATTATTTTTATTTAAATTATTTTGTTAATAAAAATTGTTAAAATCTATTAAAAAAATGCTTTTTTTTTTTTTTTTTAAATGGAAGAGATCCCAGTAATGGAATTTCAGAGTAACAACATAGATTTGGAAAGATCATGTGACTGAATATACAGGCCATTTTTAATCAGTTTATTTTTGAGTTCTTCTAATTAGAAAGCCAGTTTCCATTAAAACTTATTTTGCTTATGGCTTTGAGCTGTTTTCTTAGTCATGTTAACAAATTTTAAACTTTACTTGACTATCAAAAAAGATTTTTTTTTTGTGATTTGCTTTATAAAAATGACAAAGTAGCAAATGTTATTTTAATGAACATTACTACAATTTTCAGTGAACACATAGACTTTACTTTTCAGTGTTAATTTGAATATTGTATGTCACATTTATAATGATTTTGCAGAAAAAGTTTCATAAATATATATTTTATAGTGTTAAAATATATTGCTTAAAAATTTGATAGTGCTGTAAACAATCTCTATGACTAATTATGATCCCATAGAGTATCATGTGCTTAACTTGTATTTCTTTTTTAAAAAAAATATTTATTTATTTACTTCAGTTGTACACAATGCAATGCATTTATGTTTACGTGGTGCTGAGGATCGAACCCGGGCCGCACACGTGCTAGGCGAGCGCTCTGTTGCTGAGCCACAACCCCAGCCCCTTAACTTGTATTTCTAACTTGAATTAACCATCATTCTAATATAGAGAATTTATAATTTTAGAATGTACAAAACATATATGGATTGTATATATTTATTTCTAGACTGATGAAGTCTGTCTTCCTTTCTTGTAGTAGTAGATTTGGACTAAAGAGGATAATAATCATAATTTCAGAACTAAATTACATTTTTCTTTTCTTCCTACAAATTCAGTATATTTATTATGGAAATTTGACAAATACAAGAATGAAGATAAAAATTAGCCTATTACCCCACTACCTAGGAAGAAATAGGGTTAACATTTTTAGTATATTTCTTGTTTTATTGCCAAAAAGCACATATTTCAAGTAATTGGAATTTACAGGAAAGTTTTTTTTTTCTCCCTGTCAATGCCATAATGTTTTATTTCATATTTTATTTCTATTTTTCTCTTCAAAGCCCTAAAAAATTAAAAAAATAACTTAAAACTCCTCTTAAAATTGTACGATTATTTTTTATATTATAAAATTTAAAAAACCAACATTCCTAACTAACCACTCTTCATCATTACCTCCTTTGTTGCTAGCCTTCCTTAGCTGTACACAGATATTCTTAGAGAAAGTCAAGAAAAAAGAGTAGTGTGATATATTTCACATGTACAAGAAACATTGTAAAAAGTAATGTAAAAGCAACTGGCTGTTTATTGGTCTAGGTTTGAATCAAACATCATTATTGGAGTTGAAATCTTCATTTTATGTACAATTTATAATCTGCATTTTCCCTTAAAAAATCAACCATTTGCTTGTGCTTAATAATCTCTATGAAATGTTGTAGCATAATTCTATTTCTTTTTTCAAAGTAGTACATATAGTCAAAGTTTAAAAATGAGTTTTAAACATATTCTTATAATGTAAGCATGTTCCACGGCAAAAGATAAACATTTTAATATTTATAGTAAATTACCATTTACCCAACTCTTACTCCCAATCTCTTACTCTAAAGTAACCATGCTAACAGCTTGTATGTAAAGAGCATTGTTTTATATTATACAAAATTTTCTTTCTGTACTTTTTTTCCACTTTTAATTATTTCTTCAGAGTCTTTTCGTGTCATTCATTGTGAAAGTCAGAAGAATGCCTCCTGAATGTATCCATGTCCTAATCTTCAGAACCCATGAATACATCACCTTACATGACAAAATAGATTTTGCATGTAATTAAATTAAGGATCTTGAGTTGGGGAGATTATTCAGTATTATCTGGGAGGGTGCAATGTGAAAATAAGAGTCCTAAAATATGGAAGAAGGAGGAAGAATTTTAGAGTCAGAGAGGGACTGGAGGATGCCACCCAACTGGCTTTAATATGGAGAAAGGACTCATAAACCAATGAAGGCAGGTCATGTTTGGAACCAGGAAAAGACAGTAGATTATATTCCAGACACTCTAGAAGGATTGCAACCCTGATGAAACCTTGATTTTAACCCAGAAAAATCTATATTCAGCTTCCCTCTAGAACTATGAGATAACAAATTTGTTTTGCTTTAAGCCATTAAATTTATGGTAATTTGTTATAGCAGCAACAGGAAACCCATACATTCATATGGGTCTGTGTCATTTGGAAGGAGGTTTAGAGACACTATATATTTATTTGGGATAGTTAAAAAATATTTGCTCTATCAAAAGGAATACATATATAGAATGTTGGTAGACACTGACAAACTGCTCTTTACTCACTGTGAAGGACCACTCTTTCTCCATCTCTCTGCTTCCAGGGCCATAGCTGTGAAAATAATCTCACTAAAGGGAATGTTGTATTTCTCAGTGACTTAGTATTGTTTTGTCAGAAAAGTCTGAATGAATGTTTTGTGTAGTTGAGGATCGGGGGGAGAGGGAGAGATCCCTTATTATTTAGTATAAACTTAATGGTGATCCTGCGCAATGGCACATGCGGGAGGACCAATGTAATTCCAGAGGCTGAGGCAGGAGGATCCCAAGTTCAAAGCCAGCCTCAGCAAAAGCAAGGCACTAAGCAACGCAGTGAGACCCTGTCTCTAAATAAAATACAAAATAGGGCTGGGGATTGGCTCAGTGGTTGAGTGCTTCTGAGTTTAATCCCTGGTACCCCCCCCCGCTCCCCCCCCCCCCCCAAATCTAATGGTGGTCAGATATTTAGCTTTATAAGGATGTTGTAAAAAATAATATCAAGAAAAATATTCATCTCTGTGGATCTCATGTTCTTATCTGTATTTGTCAAGCTAAACTCATAACCAGGTTCAGTTTCTAGTGAAATCTCCTCTTAGATAATTATTAAATTTTTTGTGTTATGTGAACACATCACTGGGAAAGATGTTTAGCTCAGGGATTAATTTTGGTCTCAGCTAAGATGCATAATGTTCTTATAAATCCAAACCTATCTGAGGTAATATATTTGTCAAATTCTTCTGTGTGATACAATAAAGTAAATAGTTTAAAGCTGACCTAGTGCTTATGGGCTCATAGTAACAAAAAACATAAAACACATTTTCCCAACTGTCAACTCTATGATTTCTTACCATAATTTTCACATTTCTCTCTGAAATCATAGAGTAGGCATAAGCCTCTGTCTCATGAAAATAGTCGTTAATTTAAAATTCAGTTTTATTCCTGATGTTTTTTGCCTTTCATATTTATTGAAATGCTTTTGGTTTATGCACAACACTTCTGAAAGTTGGTTTCAAATGAATGCCATTGGCAAGTAAGATAGAAAATTTAATAAAATATGGAAATGGCAGAAATAATCTTGATTTAATACAAATCACAGAATAATTTTTGAATGACTCATTTATAGGTATATCCTAGGGCACTATAAAACTCCACAGTGAGACTCATTCTCAGATGCATCTTCATTCTTGGAAATTGAGACTACATTTCTTTTTTTCCAATATAAATCAGAACTTGTACACAGAATTTATTGGCCTTCCCAGTTGGCGAAGTCTAATGGTATCATTTCCACAAACTCACGTAATGAAACTCTGTGGGCAGACTCCATGTGCAGGGTCGACAGGAGCCCGAAATGAGAACACATGAATATAGGTCTGGGCAGCAAACAAATCTCTATCCCCCACCCCACGAAAACAGTCCCTGAACATTAAGTTTGGAATAAATTCTTTTGGTCCTAGAAGGAAACTAAGAATTAAGAATCTAAGATTAAGAAATATAGTTTTATTTGAAGTTTATTAATGGTGCTGGCAATTTATTCTTCAGTTAGTGAGAGATACTTCCAGTGCTTTAGGATAAAAGAACACTTTTAAAAAGAAATAATGTGCTTTATTCATTTATAAGAATTGGCTGTGTGAGGATCTTCAAGCCCTTGACATTAAGCAGTGCCTTTGCCATAGTTTTATCATGCTGTTCAGTTACAGATGAAATCCCTTGGTTCTCATTATGTAAATCAAATAAATAGTCATGTTGCAGCCTCATGCATCATGATATGATGTATTGTATGTTTAGAAGAAACACATAAAATCTCTTCTCCCATACATCTGAATATACTTTACACTCAGTGATTCTTGGCCCTAAGGTGAAGATTTGATTTTATGTGATTCTTTGATTTGCTGCATTACCATTTTATTCAATATCATCTCTTGGGGTATTTCTTTCTCCATTTGTTTGCTGGCAAAGATGGAGAAATTGAACTCTCCACTATTTAAGACAGTTCCTCGCCTTCTTTCTTACTGACCCTAAGGAGCTTACCATGTGTGTCATCCTGTGCTGTGCCTGCAGAGGAGAAGCCCATTTTATCTAACTTTGTGTCCTTCCCTCTATCCAGTACTTGGCATATAAGGAACTTGGTGAATTCCGTCACATCCAAGGGAAGTGGTTATGCACTGCACATAAGTAGAGGGAACCATTTACATTGTTGCATGTGCACATGTTCCCCTAGGTTGTGCAGTGTCCAACCTGTGCTTCTAGGCATGGTATCTTTGCAAATTTTGATTTATACAGGTTCCTTTGCAGACAAATACTAAAAGTATTTTCTGATTTACTAAAACCTTTTCCTTTCCTCTTCATCTATAAGTATATTCAGACTTCGGTACGTTATGCCACTAGGGAAATATATTTTCAATATCATTTGGATTCAGTTTAAGCCACAGAGATCTACATTGCATAGTTTGATTATCAGAAGAGTTGTTGTTGTTGGTTTTTTTCCTTATATTGATAGGTGGGAAAGAGTCTGTGTAGTTCGCAGAGTCAAAGGAAGAACTAAAGAACCAAACACAAAGGAAGATATGAAGAGGGAAACTGTAGGAATCTCATCCATTAGATAACTGAAGGCCATTCACATTCTCTTACTAGAGCATTCACTTTATATCCTCTAAAATAGTAGGTTTAGGCTTAGGGACAAATTCTGTGATGAGAAGTCAATGACTAGAATACACTGACTAGAAAATGTGAGGTAATAGAAGGTGGCTTCCTAGTATACAGATGCTAGGAGGTAGGGATGGGGTTGTGGTTGGGGATTTGGAACCACTCAGATTTTTAAAAACTCTTATTTATAACTCTGGGGATAACAGTTATGATTGAGAGCAGTCTTGTTTTAACTAGACTTTTAAAGCTTTCCATTTTATATCTTGTATACGGAAGGGTATGTTGACTTCTAGTTTATCTCAGAAGAAGGTTAGGGAATGGTAGCTACAGTGGTTACAGTTATAGGATAAAATATCACTGTATCCTCTCTCTTTATCTGGAGTGTTTCTTCAAATTTTGGAATGTGTTTTCAGAAAGATCTTTTTTTAAAGAACAAAAGGCATAGATATTGAAACTCCCACTGTTGATGGACAATCTGATGATTTAGGTACTAAACATTTCTTTTCTTTTATTTACTATTTCCTTTCTGTAATTAACAAAAATAAAACCACCTTGTCATGTTCAGTCAGTACAGTAGACCAGTAAGACATATGCAATCCTATTAGGATTATCTATTTTATACACAAAAAGAAAATGAAGATTAATGTATCACGTGTTAATAGTCAACTTTCAATTATCCAGGATGGGTTAGCTAGTATATAAATTTGGAGAATAAAAATTTTGAAAAAATCCTTAACATGATACACTCTAAGGAAACATGTTACACTACTCCTGTTTTCTGCAAACACACAGGAATTAGTGGACAGCACATTCTTTCATGTACTGTGCTCTCTGCATCTTGCTCATTAGATAAGAGACCTGTGTAGTGGGTAGTAGGCCTCTATAGAGCAAAGACACCTCTGGAATACCTTAGAAAGGTAAGTAGAAGAGAGAAAAGGTGTGGCCACCAAAGCAGATTAAGTCCAGGGGAAGGGGTAATGTGCAACAGGGCCTGAGTCCCTGCATTAGTGGAGTCCTAATGAAATAAGGGAGAAGTATTCTCTGCTAAGAAACCTGCAGGAACAATAAATCTCCTAGTGATCCTCATGAAGCAATTCTTATGATAAGCTATCATACTTGATTTAATATTTTATATGTAGCTGCAGAATGATAAAGGTATTGTTAAATATTAGGTGCGATTTAAATGAATGAAGTTTATATCAAGTCCCTTTGAGGCTTGTTTTAAAAAGATATTGTTTCAGGTTGTGTTTTAGCTTCTGTATGCCAACTTGACCCTTCTCCCATTATTCTTAAAATCAAGAGTTCACTCTCTCTTTCCTATCATCTGTCAAAGCATTTGCCAGAAGAAAAAAAGGAACAATTTTTACAATTAATTTTTTATTAAGTTACTAAAATACTTAATTTCCTAGTCTATTCATACCCATGACTATCCACACACTTCTTTTTGTCTGTAACTTTTTGGAAGAAAAAATAGAAATATCGTAACAATTATTGATTTTTATAATAACTTATAACTGACATGATTCCTACCTGTTGAAAGATCTTTGCAAAAATATTAAATGTTAATTGAGGTAAATGTGAATATCTTACTGAGACAGGTAGAATTTTAAAGAATTTGGTCAAAGTTATTGCAAGATACAAAATAGTACAATAACATAAGGTCTATATGGCTTGATTCTGTGTATATTAAGCTCTAAGATTAACAATATGCCAGTCTTTCATTTTAGTATATTTAATGTCTATAGGACAGGTCAAGATTGAGTTCATTTCTTTTTAATTATGTGGTTATCTGCCTGACTAGACAATCAGAAAATGTTCCTGTTATAGGCATTTATAAGTTACAGAAAACAAACATGAAACATCCTTTCATGTGCACACATAAGTCAAAAAGATCTATGGCAGTGAATGCAGTAAGCTACTGAGGCAATGTGGTCGCTTCCCTGATGGAGTTTGTTACATCAAAGAATCTAGGTTGTTGGGTTTGAACATCCACATGGACACTGTGAAAAGTTGGAAGAGGACCTCAAATGATTACAGAGAATTGTAACTCTTAGATACCTCAACCCTTCATCAACCTGTGATGTGGTAAAAGCTCTGCCAGTAAACACAGGCTATCAACAAGGAATCACTGTGTCATCCATGACCTCAGGATAGGAAAACTGCTTGCTTAGGTCTGATTCCAAAATTGAAGCAATTAGTGAAAACCATTTTTGAAGCTGCTCTGGAAGGGCCCTCTCTTAACTTACACCACACAAGGCTCCCACAAATAAAGTACAGCTTAGTAAGTTCTTAACAGGATTCCAAAATGCTCAATGAGAACATTTTTCTTTATTATTGTGACCAAGAGACACAATAACGACTATTAAATTTAAAAAGTACTGACAGGGATTATAAAATTCAAAAGTTTACATGATTACAAAAGAAAAATTTTAAAACTTGAGAGTGAAATGTTTTTGGAAGGAAGAATATTTGCTTTGAAAGATGAAAAGTAATCAAATTTTCAGAAAAGAAATATGATATTTACACTTAAAATTTCAAATTTCAAGTTAAAAATGTAGCTGAAGAAGGCATCTGTGGAATGGATGGTAGATCTTACGGATTCCCCACACAGTGGTGGAACAATCTGAATATATGCAGTGACTGAGAGTTTACGATGTCAGAAAGAACATAAGGACATATTCCCAAAAAGGAGTTCTAGGGTAAGAGTAAAGAGAATGTCAGAGATAATAGTTTTCATGTTTTCACAGATTTTCAGATTGAAAAATAAACCAAATATTAAAGAAGAGAAATTAATAAAACAATATCAGCATTCAGATACTTGTAGGTGGAATTGAAGAACTACAAAGATAAAAAGAAATATTAAAATAAGTGGAGACCAAATGTATGAAGGAAGAGAAAAATATGATGGCAGACTTCTAATCAATATTTAGGAGTTCTAGGGAAAAAAAAGTAGTATCTTTGGTGTGCGGATAATAAAGTCAATCTGCTCTTCTGCTATGAATAAATGCAAACTAATGAAAATGAAGGACACAAAACTGAGAAGTTTACTAAATGTTCACAGTCTTCACTAAAGCATGCACTTAAAAATGATAATGTACTGTCTACATAGTAAACATACAAGTTATAACTGAGAAAAGTTTATAAATACATAAGGAAATTGCTAAATAAGCACTGAGATCTTAAAAAATCAAAACAGGGGCTGGGGATTTAGCTCAATTGGAAGAGTGCTTGCCTCCATGCACAAGGCCATGGGCTCAATCCTTAGCACCACAAAAACAAACAAACAAAAAAATCAAGACAGGACTCCAGTATCAGATTTAAAAATATGAAAGATTGAGGAAGAGATTTGATTAAAAACACAATATGGCTAAGTGCAATGGCTTACACCCATAAGCCCAGTGGCTCCCACCCATAAGCCCAGTGGCTCCAGAAGCTGAGGCAGGAGGATCATGGGTTCAAAGCCAACCTCAGCAGCTTAGTGAGGCCCTAGGGAACTCAGTGAGACCCTGTCTCTAAATAAAATACAAAATGGGGCTGGGGATATAGCTCAGTAGTTAAGCACCCCTGGGATCAATCCCTGGTACCCCCAAAATAAAAAATTAACAATAAAAAATTAAAAGCACAATTATGTCCTTGTGTTTTTTTTTTAAGGAGGTGACGATAGAAGACAATTTTTAGCTTTAAACATTTAAAGTTCATGTGGTAGGCAGAATAATGTTCTCCCCAAAATGTCTATGCTCTAATCCCCCAAACCATATATATATATATATATATATATATATATATATATATATATATATATATATATAAACACAGAAATAACTTTGCAGGTATGTTTATGTTAAGGATCCAGAATTATTTGTGTGGACTCAATACAATCCCAGGGCATACAGGAGAGAGGCAGAGAGAGATGTGATGATGAGAATAGGGATTGGAGGCATGTTGGCTTGAAAAGGGACCACAGGTGAAAAAATCTGGCAGCAAGGTTTCAGAACCAACACAGGTCTCTGTCAACACATGAATGGATAAAGACAGTGTGGTATATACAAACAATGAAGTTTTATTCAGCCATAGAGAAGAATGAAATTATGCCATTTACAGGAAATTGGATAGAACTGGAGAGCAAAATAAGCAACTCAGAAATTAAGGGTTATTTGTTTTCTCTCATATGTGGAAGTCAGAGGGAAAAAAAGGAAAGAAAAGAGACCTTATGGAAATAGAAGTTGAGACCACTAGACTAGAGGAAGGAGATCAGAAGAGGGAGGAGGGAAAGGAAGGGGATTACAGGAAATGGAATAGGCCAAATTATGCATTGTGCATGTGTGAATATGTCACATGAATCGCATTATCAACTATAATTCTAATGCACCAAAAAAAAAAAAAAAAAAAAAAGAAAGAAAGAAAGAAAGAAGTTTGGCAGCCTCTAGAAGTTGAAAAATACAAAGAAAGAGACTCTCTTAGAGCTTCTTGAGGGTACACTATATACTGCCAATACATTGATTTTAGCCCAGCAAAAATCATTTCAGATATTACCTCTGGACTGTAAGATAATAAACGTGCATTGTTGATACCAAATCATAATTTTTGCAACAGCAACAGGAAACTAATGGATTCTTTTTTAAAATGTAAATGTAACCATACATGAAATGCAATTTAATATTACTTTAAAGCACTAGCAGATAAGAGAAGGAAAATAAAACTAAATAGGAAGAAAGAGGAAAAGAACAAAGAAATATAACTTGACAAATAGAAATCACATCCAAGATTATAGACAAATCTAAATATAATAATAACAATAAGAAGAAAAAGAAGAAAAGATTAAATTCATTTAGAATATTATATTAATAGATTTAGAAATTTTTTAACCAAATGTTATTTCCAATAGAATCAAAATGAAATTTAAAATTAAAAAATAAAGACATTAAGCTAAGCAAATAATCATGTATTACTAATATATTAATATTTATCAATATCAGACATACTAATCTTTAACAAAGAAAATATGAGGGATAAATATGAATTTTATACAGTAATACAAACAGTAATTTAAAATAATATAAAACAGTTTAAGTACTCAAAACTTAGCTTTGAAAGAAACAAAGCAAAATTAGTAAACTTCAACAAGAAAAAGGCAAAAAATTTATAACCTCTTTGGAATTTTAGCAGTGCTTCGTCAGCAACAGATGTATTGATCAATGCTAATTTGTTTATTATATTAAAGAATTGCCTATCAGAACAGTTAATAGCTGAATCTAGTGAGCATGGATGGAACTGCTGCAAATAAATAATGTACATTCAATTATGCAAGGAAATTTGCAAAATTATATGTGGTTACTAAATCCTAAATGTTTGGATTTAGTAACTATATAGCATATGTAATTACTAAATCTGAAAAATTATATGTAGTTACTAATCCTAAAAGATGAGCCTAAACAGTTGTAAACTGAAAACCCACCATTGTAGTTATTAATGTAGATATCATTGGTGAGTTGGCAGGAGTATTACACTATTATTTTAAAGTCATTTTTTTTCATTTAGGAATGACATTCAGATCCTATGAAAGAGAAATTTTCTTTTTAAAGACAGTTTTTAGTTTCTCCTTCACACACACACTGACAGTTGTAATATTGTTTATAATAATCAATGTTTAACAGAACCTAAATGCTCAAAAATAGGAAATTGCTTTTATTATGGTAAAAGGATAGCAGCAATGGAAACAAACACACACAAAAATGTCAATTGCTAAATTGAATGCATTTACTCTGTGCCTGGCTTTATTTTAATGGCTTATATGAAATAACTCATTCAACTTACACAATAAACCTGTTTACATGTTTTATATGTTAAATCTTTTGACCTACATAATCAAACCATGTGATAAATGTTATTACCTCTAAGTTTTAGATTAAGTGACTGAGGCACAAGAAGGTAAAAAAAAAAGATGGTAGAATGAGATGGATATCATTACCCTAAATGCACATTTGAAGACATGAATAGTATGAATATACTTTGTATACAGGGATATGTAAAAAGGTGCTCTATATGTGTATTATGAATTGTAATGCATGCTACTGTCATATATACAACAACTTCGAATTAAAAAAAAAAAAAAAAAAAAAAAAAGGTGAAGTGATTGCCCAAGGTCACATAGCTAGTAAGAGGCAGATAAAATGTTTTGATTTTTGTACAGCATGCTATAAATCTCAAACCGCTTAATGATTAGGTTCTACTAAATTATGGTCTATGAAATTCTAAGTAAACTAGTAATAAGAGTGAAGTATTCCTGAGGAGTACTCTTCAAGATATAGTGATAAAATGAAGAGTAAAATTGTAGAATGTTATTCATAGTTAGATTCCACTTGTGTAAAAATACTAATTTCCTCATGCCCTTATTGGAAAGATAATTGGTCTTTAAAATTATTTTCCAGTGTTATGATATAAAAATGTTATGCTGTTCTAAATTTTATTCCTTACATTTAAAACTTCAATCTGAAAAATATTTTTGTTATGTGAAGCAGTTTTTTTAATAGTTCTACAAATAGAAAGCCATATCCAAATACTAGATACTATTTGTTTTAAAATAAAGCATGCGATCTTGCAAAAATTCAAAACAAGAGACAATAATGTCTCAAGATAATATCAGATATAAATGTACCATGAAATATTAATCTTAAATTTTCTTTGAAGTAACAATTAGTTAAATCTTATTCTGAATTTCATTTATTCAATATTTGGGGATAAAAGGTGTGTTTAATTAATCACAAATATTTAAATGAGTCACAAGATATCTACTGATTTTGCAAATAAATTTATCTTTACTTTGATTTTCTACTTTTCTTTCTAGGAAAGATTTCTGTGTACATAAAGATGAACCCTGTGACACGGTTGGTAAGTGTGTGTCAACCTTTTCACATTTTGGGGGTGTTCTGGATACTTTGAACATATGGATGCTTTAAATATAGTAAAGTATTTGATGTGGAAGTTTTAAAGAAATATTTTTAGAATGTTAGGGAAATATATATTTCATCAACATATTTAATCATTGGTTGACACTTCTGTTATTAATGAAATCACTTCAAGTTACATATTAATAATTTTTAAATGATGCTTTAAGACTATCATCAATTCTTTTTTTTTATCTTCCCAAAGATAATCAAAGAAATACATTTGAAGAAATTCTATTCTTACTGGTAACCCAGGACAAAACATATTAACAATGTTATGATTGCCTATTTCGCAAAATTGATTTATTTTTCTGTTATATGTGGTTGAAGTTACTTACAGAGTGTATCAGAAGAAAGTCCTTTTAATTTGCCTGACTTGTGAGGATTCTTTGTGCATATAGCAGCAAATTTTCTCTCTCTTAAATTGGATCTCTAAAATCCCTAAAACATAACCATTCAACCAGTAGAACTCTATGACTCACAGTTTCTCTAATTCTGAGAGAATGACCATATATATGCTTATATTTCAAAATAAACGCATCTATATAAATATGAATTTACCTGTCCAAAAATGCCCAAATATTATGTTATATTTTTCAATTTTAAGTCATGTAGCTTTATGTAAAAAGGTATAATTAATAAAATGTAGTTGAGTTATATAATCTGGGGCATATCAAGTGTGTTTCATTTCTGAAGGATCATATTTTAAATTAACTATCTCTGTGATGTCATTTGTTCATTGCAAAATGAATAGTAAATAAAAGGAATGAAATTAAATAAACAGTTATGGGTATTTTAAAAAAGAATTCAAACTATTTCTTTTAACTTAAGTTCCCATCAACCTCTTTCTATGTTTAAAATCTTAGATAAAATGTTTAAAATAATATAAAGTAGATGGTTATGAGGTGATTTGGGAATATGATGATGATGGGAATATTTGGTTCCTAAGGGACCATCAGCATAAAGAGCTGCACATCTAGGGAGGAACTGAACTGAATTAGGGATGATCCTCCTAGTGTGCAGTTTTCTACTCTTCCTTCCTGAATCAAGAAAAATATGTGAACAAAGTTATAGAATAAAATTGGAAATAGGAAATATAAACACCCAGAAACAAATTTTATATCTTATTATAATTTCAAAACTTTTTTCTTTTGTTAAATCAAAAGGCATATACATTTTAAATGAATTTGACTTCATCAACATCATGGAGTATTATATATAGATGCTTCCATTGATAATTTGTAGTTATTTATGTGAACTTTTATTTGAAAAGCTTCTTAGAAGGTAAAAAGCAAAAATCACTTTTACTATACCACCTGTCACACAGGTTTTCCTGTCGTTATGGTGAGGGAGATAGTTTGTAGATCAATAGGTAGATGTATAGATACTGGTAGAAAAAATTCCATTAGACATTTTAATCAACAATTGATTTTAAAGTACATATACCTTTTAACATCTCTAAATTGGGATTCATTTCACAATCAATTGCTTATTTTAATTTTGTCATAATTTAGTTAAAATGTTTAATTTATATTGGATGAAATATGGTGTGTATTTTGAGTGAAGCTCCCTTACTTTACTATGGTAGGTAGAATAATAGTCACTCAGAAGTTCCATCCTCAGGAATTGGGATTGTATATGGAACTAGGGCTGTGATTCAACTGACCTTAAAATAAATATCCTTGAGTAATCTACAGTGTATTCACAAGGGCCCTTAAAAGTGAGTAGAATAAGATGGATATCATTATCCTAAATGCATGATTGAAGACTTGAATAGTACGAATATACTTTGTATACAGTGTTATGTAAAAAGATGCTCTATATGTGTATTAGGAATTGTAATACATGCTACTGTTATAAATACAACAACTTTGAATTTAAAAAAGATGAATAAAAAAAAAGTGAACAGGGGAAATGTGAGTTCCAAGTCAGATGGAGATGAAATGCACAAGCAAATGTGATAAGAAGACAACTCATAGCTGGTTTAGAAGGAAGAGCAGGGACCACACATGAAAACATATGAACATGGAAAAGCAAAGAAGCACTTTTTCCTCTGGCCTCCAGATCCACAAAGTCTGGATCCACTGCCACAGAATGGCTAGAGAACAAATTTGTGATTATTATTTTTTACAGCAGTCATAGAATATCATACACTTTTTTTTTTTTTTTTTTTTTTTGTGGTTCTGGGTATTGAACCCAGGGTCTTATGCATGTGAGGCATGTGAGGCAAGCACTCTACTAACTGAGCTATATTCCCAGCCCACAAATATCATATACTTTCTAATAAATAATCTCTCCCATCATTTATAGAGAAGGGATAAAGAAGCATGGTGCTCTTTAGTATTTAGACCATCAGGTCAATAATTTTGGCACTATAATTACTTTTGAAAACTAGTGAAAAGATTGAGATTAGATTTAAAAAACATAAATTAGTGCTATGATATATAAGTATACATATAAAGAGTAGTAAGGCTGTGCTAACAAACATGATTAATCATAGTTGATCAATTTTAGTTGAGAAACTAAACCTTCCTCCAAAAGTTCCTACCATCTCTTAAAAATTAAAGAAATTGAATACATGTATCAAAATCATCCCAAGAAAACACTTAGCTGTGATAATTTTACAGGTGATTTCTACCAAAATTCTAAAAATATATCATTCAATAATATACAAACCATTTTCCAGACTAGAAACAGGTATTAAAAACATAAAAATTTCTAGACAGATCCTGAGAGGATCATGTAAAAACAAAAGTGATAAACTACTCTTACTTAGGAAAGAAATGGAAAAATAATCAAAACCAAATATTAGCAAATATTATCTCATTATATGTGTGTGTGCACATATTAAATAACTAAGTAGGGTTATTTAATTCCAGGTTTATTCCAGAAATGCAAGGGTAGTTCAACATTAAGTCTTAAAATGTAACTGTAAATCCCAAATAAAGATAAAAACCATATGATCATCTTGTTTGGACAAAAAAAAAAAAAAAAAATCTCATAAAATTTATAGCACATTTATGATAAAAAAAATCTCTTGGCAAAATAGGAAAAAATAGGAACTTCATTAACCAGTGATAGTTACTTACACAAAAATCACATTTCCAATAGTGTAGCATTAGAAGCATTGCTTTGGGCCTGGGATGCAGCTCAGTGGTAGAGCCCTTGCCTAGCACATGTGAGGCACTGGGTTCAATCCTCAGCACCACATTAAAAAATATAAACAAATAAAATAAAGTTATTATGTCCATCCACAACTAAAAAAAATTTTAAAAAAGGAGTTTTAAAGGAATTTGATTTGTCTGATTCCAAATGTTATGGAATAATATAACTTAAAAATTGCCAAAACTAGAGTGAAGAAAAAATATGGAAGGAGAATCTGTTGTATTAGATATGAAGATATGGTATATAATAAATAATAAAATGAAGTTACATGTAATTGGAAATTATTTTGTGAGGCAATTCATTGGGTTAGACAATATTTAATAAATTATGTTAAGATGATTATTCATATGGAGAAAGGTTGAAATTAATGCCATATGTCTTAAATTTCTAAAAATAAAAGAAAATATAGAAAAATGGTTTTCTGTTTTTGAGGTAGAGACAGGTTGTTTAAAAAGGAAATGTAAAAATTGTTTGATGAATTTAACTATATGAATATTTTAAATTTCTGCATAGCAAAAACCATGATGTAAGTGAAAGAAAAAAAATCTTCTATCTAGGAAGATATGGATATTAAAGTGCCTTCAGTTAACATTGATTTTTAAGACATGAATATTTTATGTACTATTAAATTTTAAAAAATATAATAATTTTAATTTAAGACACATAATGTCAAATAATTGAATCTTGCAATTAATGATATAGTATTTGTAGCACATATAACCAACAAAGCATTATTTTCAATAAAGACATGTTATAGGGCATTAATAATTATCAATCAGGAATAAATTAATTATCAATAGTTGATTAATCAAGAAGCCACATTGTGTACTGTGTACTGAGTATGAATAAATACATGTGTGTGTTTATATATGTGTATGTGTATTGAGATTAAACAATATCTCAGAAAGCCTTTTTACATAGGTTATATTACCAATTGTTTCCATGTTATAAATTAAAATGGAGAAATTCTAACAAATATTTTATTAATTTAAAATAAACTCATCAAATGTTAGCATAAATGATAGCTTTCACATATTTTATAAAAAATAAGGATACTATTCATAACAAAACAAATAATAGAATTTTCTTTATATTTTTGCAAATTTCCTTATATCTGCTCTGTAGGAGAGAGCTAGAATCCCGTGTTGTATGTGTGTTTCTATATATAAGGTGTTGTTTTACATTATTTTGGTTGACCAGTATGAGGAAAATCTGATGTGACTTAGATAAGTAGTTGCTAAAAGAGATGTATTTTCAGATTATTGTGGAAATTCTTTGTAGGGTTCACTAAAACCTAAGTGGTAGTGCCTTCAAGTTTTGTGGAATTTGAATTCCAAAGCATATAAATAAATTTTCATATCTATTGAATTAATATCTGTTGTTATATTTTAAATGGGTGTTTTAATCATGGCAGTTTCTTTTTTCTTTCTTTCTTTCTTTTTTAGCATTAATCCTTGGTCAATTGAGAAGTACTAGCGTAGGGAGTTAGGAGAATCTTAATTTTGACATCTTTCAGTGTACTAAAAATGGAGATAGCTACAGATGTCATGCTTATTAATATCAACTTTGATATCTAAAAGTCTTTAAGTGTTAGAAGCTGTTGAGCTTATCAAAGTAGATAAACATTTTTAAATATTTTAATTTTCATTTGAAAGTTTAGATTTGATGATTGACCAAAATAATACTATCATGTGGTTTCTGTGGAGCAACAGGTTTACTTTATTCATTTTGGGGTACTGTCAGCCAAGTATCAAAGTCTGAATGCCAATTTGTGTTTGTCAGACATATCCTTTCAAGTAAAAATGGTGTGTAATGAAGACCAGTTAGTTCATAACCTCACAGGACCTTTCAGTGAGACAATATCATGATTTAGTGACCAGCAGAAATGTTTTACCTATATTTCCTTCTTGTCACACAAAATATTAGAAATGAATGAACTCATGCATTCAGGTTTTATCAAATTAACAATTTTTGCTGCTTTACCTATAATATATTTAAAGCAGAACTGGTATTTTTCCCTACTAGGAGTGAGTGGCAGTGAAAAATAAGTGACATTAAAATTTGGTGCCATTGCCTTGATTGGAGCCAGGCAATTTTACCTACCATTGCTTTTGTTTCATTAATATAAACGTTTACGTGCTTTTGACATTGCATACATCTCTTGAAGAGGTCTTAAAGGTCATACTGCAAAGGGCTTTGGAAGCCCAGGGTTCTGAACAATCTTCTTTGAGAAATTCTTCCATAAACTGGGAATGACTGATAATCAATGGAGGTAGTCAGTGATCACTCGTGTGTGTGTGTGTGTGTGTGTGTGTGTGTGTGTGCGCACACACACATGTATTTCATAAAACATTTTAAGGACTTTAAAGTTTGGAAAATTGTAACTACTTAGAGCTGGCAAAGGTGGATGCGGATCAACACAGTTTCCAGCAGATCATATGAATATTTTTCTAAAACTTGTTGGTGAGAGAGGCATCAGCTCCAGCTCCATTTGGTCCATTCTACTGTCAAGATTTAGATGCTTCAATATTTCTAACAAATGTTCTTTTCCTGTCTTTAAGCAGGTTGGAATTATAGAATTTATTCTTCTGTGTACTTCTAAATATTCTGATTTTATGTACTTGAGAATCCCCAAACAGGTATACAGGCCACCCAGGAAGCAACTGCTAAGAAGAAACACGTCCAGACACTAAAACATATTTAAATAACCCTTTTATGTCGACACTTCACATATGAGAATCTCCAGACACTTCCCTTTCCAAACACCAATACATTCTCCAAACCACATTTCAGCAGAAGTAATCATTTTTATTGGGTGAGAAGAAAAGGGAAGCCAATTTTTTAAATAGCTTAATTTTCATTAAACGGCAGTGTGGCATTTTCTCTTGCATTGTGGCACTAGAGCACAGAGAACTTAAGAGACTAAATATACCAAAAGGTATCACTGACATCATCTGTCTATTATCTTTTTGGATACAGCCATATTGTTGGTACTGAAAAATCATTTTAGCTTAATATGTAATCTTTTAAATTTGTAATTCTTTGAACCAGGCAAAGATAAGGCTGTTTTCTCTATAAATTTTACTTTCTATGAATTAGTAGCATAATTAAGCATAAAAGGGATTTGAAGTATATTTATTGTGTATTTACTGTATTCAAAATCCAATGCAAGCTTGTGGTAGATTCAAGGATGACACTGGGATTCTTGTCCACTCATCATAGTGGGAATGGTACATTAGTGGAAAAGATTATCATCCATATTAGAAACATTCGTGGGGCTGGGGTTGTGGCTCAGCGGTAAAGCGCTCGCCTAGCACGAGTGCGGCCTGGGTTCGATACTCAGCACCACGTAAAAATAAATAAAGGCATTGTGTACAACTAAATAAATAAATATTAAAAAAAGAAACATTCATTACCCTTTAATATGTGTGATTTTATGAAAACCATGGTCAGTTTGAAACACCCAGAAGTTATCATATTTGTGTGAGATATGTTGTTATGAAGTGCTGCTCAAGATTAATGTGGATATCCTCAGAAATGCAAATGAACTATGTTCAGTTTGGGTGACAGAATTCTAAAGATAGGGGCTCTGGTTGTGGCTCAGCGGTAGAGCGCTCGCCTCGCAGGTGTGCAGCCCGGGTTCAATCCTCAGCACCATGTAAAAATAAATAAAGGCATTGTGTACAACTAATAAATAAATACATATTTTTTAGAAAAGAATTCTAAAGATAGCACTTTTTATTTTCCATTCCTGATGATTCATTCAAATATGAATCTAGGTGCTGCTGTGAAGGGATATTGCAGATTTAATTAAATTCTGTCACTTAACCTGAAGATATGCACTTCTAGCCAAGTGAGTCCTTTCAAGCAAGGAACAGCCTGATAAGTTTGAAAACTGATTCCCCAAATCCTTTAGATTAGAACCCAGCCTAGATGACATTTAGATTTCATTTCCTTGAGACCCTAAACTGAGAACTCAGTTAAACTTGTCCACTTTTGACCTGTACAACCGCGGCAGGCATAAAAAAGTCTGCTACATTTGTTATGCAGCAGTAGAAAACCAACCCAGACATTTACACATTGATTGAGAGCTTATATACTGAAGATATTGAGGCCACCATGAATAAAAGTGTACATGACATCCTCTGTGAAGGCAGAGTTGGAAGAGACAAGGTATTTTTAAGGAATAAAAGCCAAGGAGAAACATTCAAAGAGATTTGCAATTATTACATCTAATGGTACAGTATAACA
The DNA here is from genome assembly GCA_025594165.1 of Tamias sibiricus. Lineage (NCBI taxonomy): Eukaryota > Metazoa > Chordata > Mammalia > Rodentia > Sciuridae > Tamias > Tamias sibiricus. Next base: position 58,945,759 of record CM046662.1, read on the forward strand.
GTGAAAGAATTTTAGCAAGATTTTGGAAGAACTTTACACAAACCTATGATCTTTGCTATTTTTCCATTTCTAATATTTCTCTTCCTTTGTCTCAGTAGTGATGAACAAAAGCAAATTAAAGTGAAGTGGCTCTGAATATTTGCCCTGTTCTCCTGAAAGTACAGGAGAGGGGGAAATTGATTGTTGAATGAGGTACATAGGGTGTCATCAACTCAGAACACAGGAAATGCATCAACTAACTGAACCTACAGCAAGAAGATAAGAAAACCTAATGGAGTCAAGACTGGGCCTGGGTATGACTCTAGCTTTGAAATCAAAAGATCTGTGAGGGTCACTAAACGATAATGTACCCAGATAGTTCATAATTCATACCAAGGCAGTCTTAAAGGTTAGGAGACATAAGTTAATAATTATGATCAGAGAAAAGCATAAAGCAGGATGCCACAAGCAAACTACCTTATGATCATTCTATTATTATTATTATTGTTATTATTAGTAGTAGTAGTATTGTTATTATTAGTAGTAGTACTGGGGATTGAACTCAGAGGCACTGGGCCACTGAGCCACATCTGCAGCCCTATTTTGTACTTTTTTAAAAGTTTTTAGTTGTAGATGGACACAATATATTTATTTTATTTATTTTTATGTGGTACTGAGGATCAAACCCAGTGCCTCACGCATGCGAGGCAAGTGCTCTTCCACTGAGCCACAAACCCAGCCCCCTATTTTGTATTTTATTTACAGACAGGGTCTCACTGAGCTGCTAAGCACCTCATCATTGCTGAAGTTGGCTTTGAACTCAGATTCTCCTGTCTCAGCCTCCTGAGCCGCTGGGATTACAGGCATGCGCCACTACACCTGGCTGATCATTCTATTATTGACAAACACACTTGAGACATTTGTATATATAATCAGAAATTTAACTTATGCATTGTAAGTACTTATTTTTGAACTATTAAACATCATAATTAGTTTTGTAACTTTAATATTTCATTACTTAATGCCCCAGCAATAGTAATTAGACTCACTAGGAATAGACAGAAGCATCTATTGGAAACTGATTTTACACCATTCCTCTCAACCTTGTTTTACATCAATCAAGATGGCCACTGCTATTTGCACATTATAATGGTCTGAATGAGATATATTGCATATATAAAGGATCATAATTTTTACCATGTACTTAATTCTCATATCAGAAAGGCCTAGAAAACAGAAGATTCATTGAAATATTGGAATGAATTCTAGCCCAGACCTAGCCCACCATTTTTTTAAAATATACTTAAGAAGCCTTTTTACATCTCCTCAGTGTTTTGCCTTTTCAATTAACACGGGTGCACCCTTGTAACTGACAACGGATACTTATTGCAGATTTTAGTGGGATTCTGTGTTCCTATATATTATGTTAGAAAAGCCCTATTGTTTTTTCTTTACCCCTTTATCCATGTTCAAATTCTATCTCTTCTTCAGAACCCTGACTAAATTCCACATTTAGACTTCCTAGATTCTTACACCATGCATAGATGTGGTGTACTTCAGTTCATCTTTCTTATAGCTTGCATTTCATTCACTCCCTCCCCTGAGTTGTAACCTAATACCTTATGGTCAAGGGTCTGGGTCAGTGCATTTCTGTTTCCACAGCAAGGAACTGACCATCCCGGGTGCTTAACCTGTATACTCCTGAATGGCAATGAACTCCTGGTAAGAACATAACCTTTTTTATCATACACAGTAGAAATGAAGATGGATTTATCTTGCTTAATTCTTGGCTGCTGTTGTATTTCTTATTAGGTACTGTCCAGGACATAAATCAGGCACTCTATCAATCTATTTTGGCAAAATATATTGCAGATACATAATTCTTAGGAATTAGAATAAAAAGTTGTGCTTTTAATATTTTTCCTCTCAAGATCTTTTATTGTTAAACATTGATTTTAATTATAGCATTTTGTTTCTGTTGGAGACTGTTTTAATGCAGTTATTAAACAAATGTGAATATTAAAATATGTTTAATATGGCTTTTGGAAACAAAAACCATCTTAATTTCAAAACTCCCTGAACTCTTCCTTGTATCTTTTAGAGTTGATCTTTGAGAAGTGGCAGCTTTGTATTCATCATGTATTTAAACAATGTAATCAGTGAAAAAGAATTCTTGTTAAGCTTCTATTAATCTACCATGGCCTTTAAAAGATGTCACTGCTTTGACCTTTTAAGAATTCACTGTGATAAGAGATTATTACTTCATTTTACAAAAAGGTTAAGTTTACTATTTAATGATTACCATGTTTCAGACTAGCATATGCTTGAAATATGTTATCTAAATTAATTAGCATTCCTAAGGCAAATTAGTATCCTAGTTATATTTTTGGGAAACTTGAATCTCAGAAAAGAAAATAAATTTTCCTGTGGTTACAAAGCTAACATCTAGGGTAGGACTGAACCCTATAGCATTTAATTTAAGAGCACCAATTATTATTACTATGAGGCAGGCACTCCAAAAAATACCCAGTTATATTGAAGTATATTTAAGTATAACCCTGCACCTGTTATATTGAAGTTATATTTAAGTATAACCCTGCACCTGTTTAATGTCTATAATTTAATGAATTTGGACATTAGCATTAATTTTTAAAACTTAATTCTTTATGTTTTGCTTTTTCATATTTAATGCATAAAACAGTTCATGAAAAATCTATTATTACTTCAATCAAGAATTTTTAAAGTATTAAATAATTTTTGAAAAATCCTAAAAATGTGAGATCTCATAAAATGAATCTCAGGTTGGAGTTCTTGTCTTTATATAATTACATGTTATATTCAACAAATTATGTCAAAACATTATTTATATTGAACTTACTATTTGAAATAGAGATTTAAAAATCAGACATATTTTGTTACAATTATTTTAAAATGAATATTATATTCTTAATATTATATTCTTCATGTTGGGTGCGGTGGCACACACCTGTAATCCCAGCAACTCCAGAGACTGAGGCAGGAGGATTATAAGTTCAAAGCCAGCCTTAGCAATGGTGAGGCGCTAAGCAACTCAGTGAGACCCTGTCTCTGAATAAAATACAAAAAAGGGCGGGTGATGTTGCTCAATGGTTGATTGCCCCTTTGTTTAATCCTTGGTAGCTACCAAAAAAAAAAAAAAAAAAAAGAAAAAGAAAAGAAGTATATATATATATTTTTTTCTTCAGTTATCACTAGCATATAAAATGATTTTTCTCCTTTACTTGAATAAAAAAATATTGATCACAGAAGTAAACAAAGGGGAATGAAGGAAAGAGGAAGGATGGAACAGAGAAAGACAATGAAATGAATCTGACCTAATTTTCCTATTCACATATATGAATATACCATAGTGAATCTCACCATCGTGTACACCCACAAGATACTAATTAAAAACAAAACTATAAGTAAATAGCAGAAAGATACATAGAGTAAAGGGAAGGGAACTTGGAGAGGGAGGAAGAGGGGAGAAGGGGAATTACTGGGGACTGAATTAGAACAAATTATATTCCATGCTTTATGCCATAATATATCCTATTGTTGTGTATAATGAAAAACAACCAAAGAAGAAGAATTATCCCCCAAGTACTTTATCTTTTTATTGTTGTAAAATTTTCTTAACAGTATATTAAGTAATGGTTGAAACAGACTTTTGTGCTTAAATATTTGCTGTTTATATTTTCCCCTACATTGCAGGTTAGTTTTTATTTTTCTAACTCTTGCTACTCACGATTTCCTGCACAGTGTTCTTCTATGAGCTGTGATCTTTAGCATTAATTATTCTTAGCCTAATTTTGATACTTAATCATGTATTGATTAAAATTATGTCTTATTTATTCTTAACAAAAGTGCACCAGTATATTGTAAATACCATGAAGATACACTCTATTTTACTTTTTTTTATTCCAAAAGTTGCACATCCAAAACTGAACTTTTAGAGAGAGTAAGTTGATGTTCTATTCCTCTTTCTTTCTTGCCAAATAAGAATCCATATACAGTATAACTTCCATGTCTGGATTAAATATGTAAATACATATGCATAAAACTTAGAATTTTGTAAAATGTAGGAAAATACCCCCACTGATCATACTGAGTAGAAAGCAAGATATAAGAAGTAACAAAATGATTAAAAATTGGCATGGTGGAAAAAGGAATATGTGTCAAACTGTTTTGAACTTTGAGTTGGTTTGTAGTTATAAATTCATTTTATCAATGTTTTTTCTAGTATACTAAAAAAGCAATTTATACAGCTTTGTGGTAGCATGATATTTTTAGTTTTAATTGTCCCTGTTTAATGCCTTCAGGATATGATTACGTTATAACATTATAAAAATGTGTTAGCCAAAATTCCTGATTTATATGCAATCAGAACACTTTTAAATTTTCCAGCTGTATCCTTAAACTTACTTCACAAAAAAGTCTTTAACTGTGATTCATCTTACCTATTTTTTTTAAACTCATGACAGTTTGTTAATCTCCAAGTCAAATGAAATCATTAAACCCAGCTCATTTCTTTTGCATGTGAGTAAAGTCATATAAAGAGCCTAAGAACACTAAATTATCTTTCTTTTAATTAACATAGCAATGAGAATACCAATTTTTAGCTGTGTTTGTGTAGACTTTGCAGTAAAGTTTCTATTACTGATTTACAAGAGCTAGTTGTGTGAGCTACCACATATGGCTTTTTCAATGTGCCACAAGCACTTTATCTTCAGAGTTGCACTGAAATCTAGATTAAGAATACACGTGGCATATTTTACTGATGATTTATAAATGATATATCAAAACAACAATAATGTATATTAGGGTATGGCTTAATTTAAACTCTCTATGGAGATAAGAATTTATCTTCTAATACCATCCAAAAATTGGCTCATATTTTCTGAAGAGGAATGAGAAGTAAATGTGAAGTAGAATAAATATAGAATACAATAGTGGGAGTATAAAACTAGCCTGCAGATATAAATTTTCCAAATTGCTCTTCTTTCTGCATAACAGCAATCCTTCTAATCATTTTCATATGGGAGGAAGTGGGTAAAACTGTCTCAGTGGAGTGGTTTACACCAAAGTTAAAGGAAGTGTAAACACAACAACAAGAGCAAACCTACATTGCAATGTGTTCTCTACCAGGACATCCTCCCCACCTTCTGTTAGAGAGCAGAATTTAGAAATCAGCTACCTTGCTTCCCCTAAATACCATTCTCCCTTGGACAACCTTTATTTCACCATTTTTCCTAAACATTTACTTGAACCATCTTTCACCTCCTTCATGAACCATGTTAATGTTTAAAATAAAATCTTGCCAGAAACTTACAAGTGCCCTATGTATGCTCACTCGTCCAAAGTCCACTGATTTTAGAAACTTCCATCACTTATTAAGATGATAAAATGAGTTAATTTACTGTTTTATTTTCCTTTAGAAGCTTACTTTAAATATAACACATACACACATGCACACATACTTTTTAAACATGCATATCTCCATCTGTACTTAATTTTGTTTCTATACACATAACAGTTTAAAAAATTATTCTAAAATAGGCAAAAACAATGCAGCATTTAACTTTCTACATTGTATTAAATCTTTCTCTCATAAGTCCCTACTTCACTTTATTCCAAGAAAAGGAAAATTTAAACCTGTCTATTAATGTTATTTTTTGTAGTTCAAATGGCTTTATTCTCATCTCTCTTTTTTTTTATTCCTTAGCTAAATGCTCATTTTTTCCACATAGTCCCTGTAACCTCTCATTTTGTACTTTCCAAGTAAATCGACAATCAGTTTCTTTCACTACCCTCTGAGAACTTTGGTCTGTGGACCTTTGCAGTTGAATTACTTTGCTGCAGGGTGACAAAGCACACTGCTGGACTTGGCTGCCAAGAACACAGATGGTGTTGAGAGTGTTGGCTTGTCAGGGCCCGAGAACTTCCTCTTCAACTCCTCTATAGACTTTCTATTTGCCACTGCCCTGCCACTGCACCCTCCCAGCTCACACTTGCTGCTGCTGACACTGCTGAACTTCAGCCATTTCATCCATGTATCCTTTGGGTTAACCTGCCCGCCTCTGTTTCTTCCATGGTAATCAGAGCTAAGTAGTCTCAGAAAGGATAACCCATTCCTTCTGTCTGTCCAATCCACGGCATTTCATTAGTTCTCCTTTGGATCCATCCTATATTGGTATTGGGTTTCCCAATCCACCATCTTTTAGAGTTCCAAAAAAGTACATTCATCCTTGTCCCTCCTTGACCTGCTACTGGGGAGAAGTCTTTAAATGACTTGAAAGGCATGACCTACCTAGGAATACCAAAGAGAAATGTGTGTTAGTACATTTCAGAATTTGTTATCACTATCCTAAAGAAAATCCACATGCATCCAAAATCCATTAGGCCATTTATATGACTTTTTAAAGAATTGTCTACTAAGTGTTATTGCCCATTTTTAATAGGGTTTTGTTTGTTTTGTTTTGCTACTGAGGTTTTGGGAATTTGTTCTATATTCCGGATATAGAATCCCTTGTTAAATGTATAATTTGCAAATATTTCTTACCTTTTGTATGTTGTCTCTTTGCTATGTTGATTATTCCCTTCTGCTATGCGGAAGTTCTTTAGTTTTATATAATTCCATTTGTTTATATTTGCTTTCATTCCCTGTGCTTTTGGGGTCTTGCCAAATACCCCACCCCTGCCAAATTCTTGCCCATTTCAATGACCTGAGATATTTTTATTATATATTCTTCAAGTAGTTTAATGCTTTCAGGTTTTACATTTAAGACTGTAATTTATATTGAGTTAATTTTTATAGTTGGTGATAGATAAGGGTCTACTTCGCGATTCCACTGCATGTGGATATCCAGTTTCCCCTGCATTGTTTACTGAAAAGTCTGTCCTTTATTGTGAGTTCTTAGCATACATTGTTGAAAGTCTGTTGGCTGAGGATGCATGCATGAGTTTACTTCTAGACTTCCCATTTTGTTCTTTTGGTTTATGTGTCTGCTTTTATGCCAATAACATGCTGTTTTATTAGCTACAGCTTTGTAGTATATCTTGAAGTCAGGTAGCATGATACCTTCTGTTTTCTTCTTTTTTGCTCAAGATTGCTTTGGCTACTCAGGTCTTTTGGTGGTTCCTTGAAAATTTTAGGGTGTTTTTTCTACATCTGTGAAGACTGTCATTAGTATTTTGATAAAGATTGCATGAATCTGTAAATCACCTTTGGTAGTATGGGTGTTTTAACAATATTGATCCTTACAGTCCATGAAGATATGATGTCATTCCATTTGTGTCCTCTTCAATTTCTTTCCTCATTATTCGATAGTTTCCATTGAATAGATCTTTCGCTTCTTTTGCTAAATTTATTCATAAGCATTTTCCTTGTAGCTATTATAAATAGAATAGCTTTGCATTGCAGATAATTTGCTATTTGCACATTGTTTAGTCAGCTTTTTTACTGCCATAATCAAAAGACCCGAGAAGAACAATTTTAGGGGAAAAAAAGTTTATTTGGAGCTAATGGTTTCAAAGTTCTCAGTCTCTAGATAGACCACTTCATTGCTCTGGGCCCAAGGTGAGGCAAAACATCCTCATGCAAGAGGAAATCAGCTCAGGACATGGCCACCAGGAAGGAGAGTGGGGAGAGAGAGAGAGAGAGAAAGAGAGAGAGAGAGATCTCCTCACCAGGGACAAAATATATACCCTAAAGGCATACCCCCATGATCCACTTCTCTGGTTGCCTACAGTTACCACCCAGTTAATCCAGTCAAGTGGATTAACACACTGATTAGGTTAAGACTCTCATAACCCAATCATTTCACCTCTAAACTTTCTTGCATTGTCTCACACATGAGCTTTTGGGGGACACCTCATATCTAAACCATAACACACATAGTGATGCCACTGATTTTTTTTATGTTAATTTCATATCCTGCAACTTGCTAAATCCATTTATTAGGTCTGATTGTTTTAGAGTGGAGTTTTGTTTGGTTTCTATATATAAGAAATCTAAAAACAGTGATAATTTTCAATTTGAATGTCATTTATTTCTTTCTCGTGTTCTGGCTAGAACTTTTGGTACTATGTAGAACAAAAGTAGCAAAAGTGGGCACCCTTGTCTGTTCCAGATCTTAACAGAGAAAGATTTTAGCTTACTCCTTTCAATATATTAACTGTTGCCTTTGTTATGTTGAATTAATTTTCTTCTGTATCTCACTTTTTTTATCATGTTAAATATTTTGCATGTTATCAAATGCCTTTTCTGTTTCTATTGAAGTGACCATATGGCTTTAGTCATTCATCCTGTTAATGTGGTGGGTCATGTTTATTGATTTACATATAATGAACCATCCTTGCATCTCTTGGTTGAATGTCACTTGGTCATGGTAAACATTCTCTTTAGTGTACTGTTGTATTTAGTTGGTTAGCATTTTGTTGAGAATTTTTTCATGTATGTTTATCAATGATATTGGCCTTTAGTTTTCTTTTATTGTATACCTATCTGGTTGCACTATCAGGTAATACTGGCCGTGTAGAATGTTTTTGGAAGAATTCCTTCCTCTTCTAATTTTAGAAATAGTTTAAGGAGAGCTGTATTAGTTCTTTAAATGTTTGGTAGATTTTAGCAGTAAAGCCATCTGGTCCTTGGTTTTCATCTTATGGGAAACATTTTATTACTGATTTAATCAGATTACTTGCTATCAGTCTGTTTCCATTTTCTGTTTCTTCATGACCAGTCCTATAAGGTGTATGTGTGTAGAGATTGTGCATTTCTTCTAGGTTATTAATTTTGTTAGCATATAGCTGATCATAATAATCTCTAATAATCTTTTGTATTTCTCTGGTGGCAGTTGTAATGTCCCTTTTCATCTGATTTTATTTGAATATTCTCTCCTTTCGTTACTCTGAAGTTTTGTGGTTTTTTTTTTCTTTTCTTTCTTTCTTTTTTTAAATATTTATTTATTTACTTTAGTTGTACACAATGCACTACATTTATGTTTACGTGGTGCTGAGGATCGAACCCGGGCCACGCACATGCGAGGCGAGCGCTCTGCCGCCGAGCCACAACCCAAGCCCTTTTCTTTCTTTTTTGTAGAACTACCTCTTCATTTCATTGATCTTTATTATTGATATTTTAGTTTCCATTGGGGGAAATTTAGTTTGTTTTTATTTATCTACTTACTTGAGATGCAGGATAGTTTACTTATTTGAGATCTTACTAATTTGATGTCAACACTGATTGTTATAAACTTCCCTCTTAGAACTGTTTTTTCAGGTTTCAGTAAGGTATCTCCTTTGTCCTTTGCTTCAAGAAATTTTTTAAATTTCTTAAAGAAATTTAAATTCCTTCAAGAAATTTTTTAAATTTCCATCTGGACTTTTTCTTTAATCTGTTGCCTTTTAAAAGGAAGTTGTTTAATCTCCATATATCTGTAGAGTTTCCAAATTTTTTCTGGTTATTGATTTCTACTTGTTTTGTGATTCGAATAGATAATACTTGATATGACTTCAGATTTTAAAAACTTTCTGAGTCTTCTTTTGTTGTCTATCATATAATCTATTCTGGACAATATTTCAATGTATCAATGGGAAATGTGCATTCTGTAGGTGTTGAATGGAATGTTCTGTGGACATCTATTAGGTCTTTTGGCTTAGGGTGAAATTTACCTCTGCTATTTCTTTATTGATTTTGTCTTGATAATCTTTCCATCTGAAAGTGGAGTATTAAAGTCCCCAACTATTATTGCATAGAAGTTCTTTCCCTCTCCCCACCCCCCATCTATGGCTATTTACCTTATATATTCAGATGGTATGATATTGAGTGCATATATATTTAAAATTATTCCCCATTGCTGAATTGACCTTTGAATCACTATACAGTGAGCTTCCTTGTCTCTTTCTACTGTTTTTTTTTTTTTTTTTTTTTTTTTTTTTTTTTATTTAAAGTGATCTATCTGATGTAAGTATGGCTACTCTTCCTTTGTTTTTCTTGGAATCTGTTTTCATGGATATCTTATTTTTTATTTTCTTTTTCTTTTTACAAAGACACATTTATTCAGCACCATGATCAAACTGTTGCATTTATCAATCAACAACATGTATGCAAAAAATCAGTCTACATTAAAACCATACGTTGAAATGCTGTACACTTTCCACAGAACAGAAACTAAAATAACCTGGTATATAATTAGTCACAAATACAGTCCTCAAGTTTTTCTTTCTCATACACATGAACATTGTCTAAACCATGTCTTCTTTGTAGCAGCTAGGACCTGATATCTCTGTACTTGGCTGAGTTCACAAGTCTGTTGTAAACTGCAGCTTCCCTATAACTTCTCGGGATCTCCTTTCCTGCTAAGGTTTGTTTCCTGGCAGTATTAAGACTTTCTGCCACTACCATAGCTACACCTCTGCTGGAACTGTCATAACCACCTTGATTTCTTGGTTTGGCAAATTATTGGCCTCCACCACCACAAGGTCCAGAGCTTCTGCCTCCAAAGTTTCCAACCTTCGTGGATTCAAAATCTGATGACTAATTGTTGTAATTGCCAAAATCATTGTAGCTTCCACCACCTCCAGAGTTGCTCCCATCATTACCAAATCCATTGTGACTATCCCTGCTACTACTATATCCACCACCACAATGGCTGCCACCAAAGCCGCCATGGCCACTGAGGCTTCCTCCATTATAAAAATTGTCACTTCCAAAAAAAAAAACTACCTCCATGACCTCCACCAATGGTTCCAGAACCTCTTCAAACTCTTTGGAAACATAAAGCACTAGCCATCTCTTTCCTTTGAGGGTGTGTTCCTTACTTCACAGTTTGGGTCAGTCTTAGTATGATATTTCTGAATGACAGAGTCATGGTTGTCAAAAGTTACAAAAGCAAAGCCCCTCTTCTTTCCACTGCCTTGCTCAGTCATGATTTCAGTAACTTCAATATTCCCATACTCTTCAAAATAATCTCATAGGTGATGTTCTCAGTGTCTTCTTTAATGCCACCAACACAGATCTTTTTCGCAGTTAAGTGGGTCCCTGGTCTTTGAGAATCTTCTCTTAAGACAGCTCTTTTTGGCTCTGCAACTCTTTCATCCACCTTGTGTGGTCTTCCATTTGTGCCTGCATCCACTTCCTCCACAGTGTCATAAGTGACAAACGCAAAGCCCCTGGAGTGCTTGGTGTTTAGGTCTCTCATTACCAAACAGTCTGTGAGTTTTTCCCATTGCTCAAAATGGACTCTCAGATTCTCATCAGTTGTTTCAAAGCTTAGCCCTTTGATGAATATCTTTCACAGCTTTTCGAGCTCTTTAGGGGACTCTGATTTAGACATGACAGCAGTAGGAAAAGAAACTTTAACAATATTTTCTCCACTGTGTTTGTGGGCAGAAAGGAGTAAGCTAATGAATGTATACCTGGGTATTATCTAATTTCATTGCTTCACTTTCAGTCGTTGTGATTCCTTAAAGGTGAAGTGAATTTTCCTGTAAGCAACATATAGTTTTTTTTGTTTTGTATTCATTTGGTCTTTTTATGTCTTTTAATTGTACAATTTAGTACATTTCCATTCAAGATAATTAGTGTTAAGGTCTTACTACAGCCACTTTGTAACTTTCTTTTCTAGGGTTTTTGCAGTTCCTTCCTTTCTTTCTGTTGTAGTCTTTCTTTGTGGTTAAGTGACCTACTCTGGTAGTGTGCTTTTTTAAAATTTTTTTTATTTATTCTAATCAGTTACACATGACAGCAGAATGCTCTTTGATTCATTGTACACAAATAGAGCACTATTTTTTACTTCTCTGGTTGTAAGTAGGGTTACATCATTTCTGCAATCATACACGTACTTAGGGTAATGATGTCTGTCTCATTCCACCGTCTTTCCTATCCCCATTCTCCCTCTCCTTTGCCCAGTAGTCCAAAAGTTCTGCACTCAACCCATGCCCACCCCATTATAGGTTAGCATCCACTTATCAGAGAAAACATTTTGCCCTTTGGATGTCTGAGATTGGCTTACAGTGATATTATCTATCTCCATCCATTTACCAGCAAATGCCATAATTTTATTCTCTTTTATTGCTAGGTAATATTCCATTGTGTATATATACCACGGTTTCTTTATCCATTAATGTATTGAAGGGCATCTATGTTGGTTCCACAGTTTGGCTATTGTGAATTATGCTGCTATAAACATTGGAGTGGCTGCATCACTGTAGAACACTGCTTTCAAGTCTTTTGGGTATAGACCAAGGAGTGGGATAGCTGGGTCAAAAGGTGGTTCCATTCCAAGTTTTTAAAGGATTCTCCATACTAATTTCCAGATTGATTGTGCCAATTTGCAGTCCCACTAGCAATGTATGAATGTGCCTATTTTCCCTACATCCTCACCAACACTGATTGTTTCTTGTATTCTTATAACCGCCATTGTGACTGGAGTGAGATGAAATCTTAGAGTAGTTTTGATTTGCATTTCTCTGTAATTACAAGAGATGTTGAACATTTTTTCATATATTTGTTGATTGTATATCTTCTTCTGAGACATGTCTGTTCAGCTCCTTAGCCCACTTATTGATTGGGTTGTTTGGGTTTTATTTGGTGCTAAATTTTTTTAGTTCTTTATATATCCTAGAGATCAGTGCTCTATCTCTTGTGCATGTGGTAAAAATTTGCTCCCATACTATAGGCTCTCTCTTCACCTCACTGATTGTTTCTTTTGCTGAAAAGCAGCTTTTTAATTTGAATCCATCTCATTTATTGATTCTTAATTTTATTTCTTGCACTTTAGGAGTCTTATTAAGGAAGTCAGGGCCTAATCTGACATGATGAAGATTTGGGCCTTCTTTTTCTTTTATTAGGCTTAGGGTCTCTGTTTTTTAATTCCTAAGTCCTTTGTTTTGAATTTTGTGCATGGTGAGAGATAGGTGTTTAATTTCATTTTGCTGCATAAGAATTTCCAATTTTCCTAGCACCGATTGTTGAAGAGGCTATCTTTTCTTCAATGTGTGTTTTGGACACCTTTGTCTAGTATGTATTTATGTGTCCATATGTATTTATGTGGGTTTTTCTCTGTGGGTTTTTATTCTGTACCGTTGGTCTACATGTCTGTTTTGGTGCCAGTACAATGCTGCACTTTTGTTACTATGATTCTGCAGTATAGTTTAACATCTGGTATTGTGATGTCTCCTGCTTCACTCTTCTTGCTAAAGATTGCTTTGGCTATTCTGGTCTCTTATTTTTCCAAATGAATTTCATGTTTGCATTTTCTATTTCTATGAGGTATGACATTGGGATTTTAATTGGTATCACATTGAATCTGTATAGCGTTTTGGGTAGTATGGCCATTTTGAGAACATTAATTCTGCCTATCCAAGAGCATGGGAGAACTTTCCATTTTCTAAGATCTTCTTCAATTTCTTTCTTTAGTGTTCTGTAGTTTTCCTTATAGAGGTCTTTTATCTGTTTTGTTAAATTGATTCTCAAGTATTTTATTTTATTTAATTTTTTGAGGATATTGTAAATGTGGTGATGTTCCTAATTTCTCTCTCAGAAGATTTATCAGTGATGTATAGAAATGTATTTGATTTATGGGTATTGATTTTATATCCTGCTACTTTGTTGAATGCATTTATTAAATCTAGAAGTTTTCTGGTGGAAATTTTTGGGATCCTCTAAGTATAGAATCATATTGTTGGCAAGTAGTGATAGTTTGAGTTCTTCTTTTCCTAGCCATATCCCTTTAATTTCTTTCATCTATCTAATTGCTATGACTAGAGTTTCAAGAACTATGTTGAAAAGAAGTGGTGAAAGAGGGCATCCCTGTCTTGTTCCAGTTTTTAGAGGCTTCCAGTTTTTCTCCATTTAGAATAATGTTGGCCTGGGGATTAGCATATGTAGCTTTTACGATGTTGAGATATGTTCTAGTTATTCCTAGTTTTCCTAGTGTTTTGAACATGAAAGGGTGCTGTACTTTGTCAAATGCTTTCTCTGCATCTATTGATATAATCATAGGATTTTTATCTTTGAAACTATTGATGTGGTGAATTGTGTTTTTTGATTTCTGTATGTTGAACCAACCTTGCACCATGGGATGAACCCCACTTGATCATGGTGCACTATCTTTTTAATGTTTTTGTATGTGATTTGTCAGAATTTTATTGAGAATTTTTGCATGTACGTTCATCAGGGATATTGGTCTGAAATTTTCTTTCCTTGATGTGTCTCTGTCTGGTTTTGGTATAAGGATAATATTAATCTCATAGAATGAGTTTGGAAGGGTTCCTCCTTTTCCATTTTATGGAATAATTTGAGAAATCTTGGTATTAATTCTTCTTTGAAGGTCTTATAGAACTTAACTGAGAATTCATCTGTTTCCAGGCTTTTCTTTGTTTGTAGGCTTTTGATGGTGTCTTGTATTTCCTTTCTTGAAATTGATCTGTTCAAATTGTGTATGTCCTCCTGATGCAGTTTGGGGATATCATATGACTCTAGAAATTTGTTGGTGTCTGGGATTTTATATTTTACTGGAGTATAAATTTTCAAAATGTTTCTAATTATCTTTTGTATTTCTGTAGTGTCTGTCATGATGTTTCTTTTTTCATCACAAAGTTTAGTAATTTGCATTTTCTCCTTCTTTTCATTAGAGTAGCTAAGGATTTATCAATTTTTTCAAAGAACCAGCTTTTTGTTTTGTCAGTTTGTTTTTTTTTTTTTTTGTTTGTTTGTTTCAATTTCATTGATTTCAGTTCTGATTTTAATTATTTCCTGTCTTCTACTGCTTTTGGTGTTGATTTGTTCTTCTTTTTCTAGTGCTTTGAGATGCAATATATGGTCATTTATTTGTTGACAATTTCTTCTTTTTAATGAAAGAGCTTGATGCTATGAACTTTCCTCTTCACACTGCCTTCATAGTGTCCCAGATATTTTGATATGTTGTATTGGAGTTGTCATTTACCTCTAAGAATTGTTTTCTTTCCTTCCTGATGTCTTCTGTTACCCATGCATCATTCGGTAGTGTGTTATTTAGTCTCCAGGTGTTGGAGTGTGCTTCTATTTTTAATTTTATTATTGATTTCTAATTTAATTTCATTATGGTCTGATACAATGCAGGGCAGTAGCTCTATGTTTTTGTATTTGCTAAGACTTGCTTTGTGGCATAACATATGGTCTGTTTTAGAGAAGGATTGATGTGCTGCTAAGAAGAAAGTGTATTTGCCCATTGATGGAAGATATATTCTATATACATCTGTTAAGTCTAAATTATTGATTGTGTTATTGAGGTCTACAATTTCTTTGTTTAGTTTTTGTTTGGAAGATCTGTATAGTGCTCAGAGAGGTGTTAAAATCACCCAGTATTATTGTGCTGTGATCTATTTGATTCTTGAAATTTAGAAGGGTCTGTTTGATATACATAGAAGCTCAAGTGTTTGGGGAAGAAATATCTGTGATTATTATGTCTTGTTGATGTATGTTTCCTTTAAGCAGTATATGAAATGTCCTTCTTTATCCCTTCTGACTGACTTTGGTTTGAAGTCCATTTTATCTAATATGAGGATGGAAACCCCTGCTTGTTTATGCAGTCCATGTGAGTGGTATTTTTTTATTTTTAATATTTATTTATTTGCTTTAGTTGTACACAATGCGTTTATTTGTACGTGGTGCTGAGGATCAAACCCCGGGCCGCTCACGTGCTAGGTGATCGCTTCACTGCTGAGCCACAATCCCAGGCCCATGAGTGGTATTTTTTTTCCATCCTTTCACCTTCAGTCTGAGGATATCTTTTTCAATAAGATAAGTCTCTTGAAGACAGCATATTGTTGGGTCTTTTTATTTTTTTTAATCCAATCAACTAGTCTATGATTTTTAATTTAAGAGTTTAAGCCATTTACATTCAGGATTATTATTAAAATAAGGTTTGTATTCCTAGTCATTTTGGTCTGTTTTTGGTTTTTATTTGACTTGTTTCTCCTTTGATTGGCTTTTCCTTTAGTGTAGTTCCTCCCTTTGCTGATTTTCATTTCCTCCTTGTGAAATACTTTGCAGATATATTCTGTAGTGCAGGCTTGTTGTATATTCAGGCTCATTGTATATTCTTTTAACTTTTGTATATTGTGGAGGGTTTTTATTTCATTATCAAATCTGAAGCTTAATTTTACTGGATATAAGATTCTTGGTTTGCATCCATTTTCTTTTAGAGCTTGGTATATTTTGTTCTAGGATCTCCCAGCTTTGAGGGTCTGGTTTAAGAAATCTACTACAATCCGAATTGGTTTTCCCCTACATGTAATCTGAAACTTTTCTCTTGCAGCTTTTAAAATTCTGTGCTTATTCTGTATGCTAGGCATTTCCATTATAATGTGCCTTGGTGTAGATCTCTTATAATTTTGTAATTTTGGTGTCCTGTAAGCCTCTTGTATTTGATTTTCCAATTTGTTATTCATGTTTACTTAATTTTCTGATATTATTTCATTGAAGAGATTGTGCATTCCTTTGGTTTGTACCTCTGTGCCTTTCTCTGCCCCAATAAATCTTAGATTTGGTCTTTGATATTTTGTATATATATATATATATATATACGTATATATATATATACATATTATATGTGTATATATACATATATTATGTATATATATAAAAAAACTAAATGTTAGTTATATAATCCTTACTATTTATTTTGTTATTATTCTATATGTTATGTTATTTGTCCTATTACTGATATCCTAATATTGCTGGAACTTTTGAACACTTGTACTCCATTTATATTCTCACTACATATTGTTGCTTGTATTTTAGTTTTCTTTATTTTAAATAATGAAAGAATGGCTTCTGTATTCAATATTTGTATATAGTATCCATCTGTCTTAGTCCATTTTCTGTTACTGTAACAAAATTCCACAGATTGGGTTATTTATAAACAATAGAAGTTTTATTTGGCTCATGATTCTGGAGATTGGGAAGTCCAAGAGCACAGAACCAGCATCTGGTAAGAACTTTCTTGTCGAGTCGTGCGTGGTAGGAGTCAAGAATCACATAGGAGACAGACAGGAAATCAGCCTGAATTTACTCTTTTACTAGGAGGCCACTCCTGCAAAACTGAACCCATCCTCACAATAACAGCTTTAATCCATTCATGAGGGTGGAACCCCATGACCTAATAACCTCTTAAAGTTTTACCTCTCAGTGCTATCACAGTGGCAATTGAATTTCAACATGATTTCTGGAAGGGGCATCTAACCATATAGTCAATCCTCCTGGTATTCTTTATTTCTTCTTGCATTTTCATCTGAGATGATTTTTCCCTCTGCTTTAGCAAATTTCCTTTACAATTCTTTTAGGGCAGGTCTTCAGTTTTCTTGAGTATGAAAACATTCTTACAGAACCTTTACTGTTAGGAAAAGTCTGTTTCACTTGTATAGAATTAGAGTTCGGCAGTGTTTTTCCTATCAGAATTAAAAGATGTCATTCCATTATTTCCAGCTTTTATTATTTTTTGTTGCAGTTCACTCTACATTTATTGTTACCGCTTTGGAGTAATTGGAGTAAACTTCTTCTTTTTTTTTCCTCTGAGTACTGTAAGGTTTTCTTTTTTTTTCAATTTTCAGCAATTTTGAGATGTAGTCTTGTGTTTTGACTTAATGTTTGTTTGATCCTGCTTATTGCTGACTTCTCATTTTCAATAGACTGTTTTTTGAATAGTATAAAGTTCACCAAAAAGTTCAGTGGAAGGGACAGAAATCTCCCTTGTACTCTCTGGCCCCATCCTTTTTTTTTTTTTTTTTTTTTTTTTTTTTTTTACTATATATTCATTTGTCTTAGTTGTACACAATACCTTTATTCTTATGTGGTGCTGAGCATTGAACCTGGGCTGCGCCTTCCTCATATCAACATTCTCCATCAGAGTGAAATATTTATTACAATTGATGAGCTTATATTGATACAGTGTTACCCAAAGTCCACAGTTTACATTAGTATTCACTCTTGGAATTGCATATTCTATGGGTTTAGACAAATGCATGATGACATGTATCTACTACTATAGTATCATAAAAATTCTAAAGATTCTCTGAACCCCACCCACCTATTCATCCCTGTCTTTCTCTCTCTGTCCCTCTCTCTCTCCCTCCCTCTCTGCTAAGCCCTGGAAACCATTGATCTTTTTATTGTTACCATGTTTTGCCTTTCCCAGAATGTCACATAGTTGAAATCATACAATATGTAGACTTTTAGATTAGCTTCTACCATTTAATAATGTACATTTAAGGGGCTGGAGTTGTGGCTCAGCAGTAGAGCGCTCGCCTAGCACATGCGCGGCCCGAGTTCGATCCTTAGCACCATGTAAAAACGCATTGTGTACAACTAACAGCAAATAAATAAATATTTTTTAAAATGTACATTTAAATTTACTCCAGACATTTTAATGGTTTGATGGCTTATTTCATTTTACCACTAAATGATATTCCTTTGGATAGACGTACCAGTTTATTTATCCATTCACCTTTTCAGAGTTTTGTCACTTATGCATAAAACTTCTATAAATTACCATGTGCAATTTGTTATTATAATAATATTATTATTATTTGCCATGCTGGGGATTGAACCAGGGCCTCATGTATATTATGTAAGCACTGTACCACTGGGCCATATCTTACTCACATGTAAAGATTCTTGTATGAACATAAATTTTCAAACGCTTTGAGTACATTCAAAGAGGACGATTACTGAATCATACAAAAAGTACATTTGTTTCATTAAGAAACTGCCAACCTGTCTTCCAAAGTGGCTGTATATTTTAAATTTCCACCAGCAATGCATGAGAATTCTTGTTGGTGCATATCCTCACTAGCTTTGATGTTATCTATATTATAGGTTTTGGCTTGGTGAGCACCTTTTATTTTGTGTTGATGTCTTACAACTTTTATGAAACACATTTATCCACTAACTGTTAAAATAAATTTCATGTATTGACTCTTGTCATTCTTGGATTCAAATTATAAGGACATTATGGGGCTGGGATTGTGGCTCAGTGGTACTTGCCTTGCATGTATGAGGCTCTGAGTTTGATACTCAGCACCACATTAAAAAAATAAGCAAATAAAATAAGGGTATTGTGTCCATCTACAACTAAAAAAAATTTTTTTTAAATTATAACGACATTATACCTGTGATTGTGAGCCCTGTATACATTGTTTCTTATAGAAGCATGTTTTCTCACTTTTGCTTGTGTTTGGATATTTTAAATTAATTAACTTAAAATTAATTAATCTGTCCAACAAATTATTTCTCTCTCCTGATGTGTCTAATCTGCAGTTCAATCATCTATTAAGATCTTAATTTTAAATATCATGTTTTTCACTTCAGGAATGTTTGATTGGATCTTAATGTAGATTCCAATTATCTGATAATTTGTCCATTTTTCTTCAATTTTGCTTCTTTCCCTCTATTTTATTTATCATATTAATCCCAATTATTTTAAAATCCTTTCTGATAACTGCAGTGTTTGGTTACCTCTTAGTGACTGTGGTTATTTGGTCAAATAGACCTTTCCTTGGCATATCTAGTATTTTTTGAATAATCAATTAGTACTTTTTAATCTGTAAAATTGTTAAGCTTCCATAGAATATTTTCATATAATATAAATAATTTAATCTTTTCTGTTCTAGGTAGCTTAGGAGTGGATGATCTTTATGTAACTTGGGACTGTTCTCTGTCGCACTCCACATGGAAATTCTGCTCTGGTATTTGGAGGTTTGAGGTTTAATGATATAAAATATCATTCCATGCACTTTTAGAAAATGGCAACTGTCTTGAAGGGGGAAATTCCAAATTTCTTTCTTAAGCCTGTGTGACCCCTAATGACTCCAGTCTTGGATGGACAGCCAAATTTTGCCCTCCATCCCAGCCCCCATTTCTTCTGTGGTTGTCCTCTTCCTGGATATATCCAGCTTCTCAGCCTCTAGTTTTTCTGAAAATCAACAACCACCACCTGTAAAAAAACATCTGTAGGTATTTTTCTCACCTCTGAGAGTTTCTTCAATTTTCAGGACTTATAAACTTATAGTCCCCTTTCTTTCTATAGTTCTCAGATGCCTTTAAAAATATTTTCAATTTTTTCCAGACTTAATTGTTCTCAGCAGGAATACTGAGTTGCTCTGAATGACTCTGCATTATATTCTATTAGCTTTGTTAGGTGATGAGTGAGTGGATGCATTTAGTTCTAAATATTCATAGTTTCTTTTGTAGTTTCTTTTCTTTGATCAATAAGTTATTCAAAAGTCTGTTTTAAATTATTCATTTATTGGGAGGAATTGGAAGAGTAACTGTCTCAATGTTACTACGGTGTGGATAGGAAATATTACCTGTACAATGTTGTTCTTTGGGTATATGCCAAATGTTCAGTTGCATTGTCTTCTTTAGAAAAAGTTGATTCAAGTATGAAATGATATGTATCCTCAATTGTCAGATATAAAGTATGTGTGTACATGCATATGTGTGTGAATTAGATCAAACATTTTGTATTGTATTTTAATTTTATCTGTAATTTGGGACTAAACTATGACATATATCCATGTTAAATATTGTCAAATGCTTCTGGTAATTGAGTAATGATGCCCTCTATACACAATAAGTTTCCTCATACTATATTTTGTAAAAAAATAATATTGTGCACCAGCTTTTTTGATGTTATTTTATTTGGTGATTCTTTTCCACCTCACTACTAAATACTTTTATCCTTCTATTTTGTATGTGTTTTTTACAGCCAGGTGGAGGGAAAAATTCAATTCAACAATTGTTTCTCTAAGAAGTTTAATACATTTATTTACCTTACCTTACTTTATTTTCTGCTTTTATCTTAGCAGATTTATTTCTTTACATTAAGTCCCTGTTTTTGCATGTATTGCAATGATTGAGTTTTTTAAAAAAATCTTTAAATTTATATTCCTTTGCTAATAGTTCATTATAGTCCCAAGTCTTAGCAATTACAGATTTTTAAAACTCATTTTCTTCAGTGAATATAGTTTTATATTAGCTATTTCTATCCTGAGTCCTAATAATAATACAACTTTTTTAATCTGTTCATTTCTTGTCTAATTTTATGATATTGCATCGACTACATTAGCTCCATCATTTTGTAAATCTCATACACCTCCAAACTTAGACATTATTATTACTATTACACTTACTTTATTATGAATGTTTACTAAGATTTTCATGTGGGATTTCTTATAGAAACTCCTTGTTTTTATGTTCTATTTCTTTCTGTAGAACTTCTTTTTTAGTCCTTCAGTGAGGATCTTTTTACAGTCAATGCATATTGTAACAGACGAATTTAAATTTTCACCTAAAACTTTTTGTATTTGCTTATACATTTTGTATTTGCTTACACATTATATATTATATTATAGCATATACTTAATGTGTATAGTGTGCAAGTACATTATAACTAGTATTTGAACAGTTTTCATCACATACCAGTAAATATATTCTTAAAAAAATGCGTTCATTGTACCAGTATTTTGATATGAAGTATCATGAAGAAGAGGTTTCTTTCTGTGTAATTTACAAAATGATGCATTTGAGTTGTGTTGGCCTAATGAGTGTGGGTTTCAAGCTCTTTATCATTACTTTAAAATATCTTTATTTCAATACCCTATTTCTCTAGATTTTTTATCCATGACCTCTCTCACAGTGGACCATTTCTTTATTTGGTTTGTAATTTTGTTTTGTGAGCTCATTTTCAGTGGAATCTTTTTCCCTTTGGGAATTTCACACTTGCTGAAATGATCAAGTATTGTATTTCATATAATATTACTGGACTAACATGGATTTACACAGCATAGGACTAATTTTTAGAATATATTTGTTATGGTTTGGATCTAGAATGGTACCCACTATCTCCCCACACACACCCAATCCTCCTGTACTAGATAAAGCAGCAAAATTCAGAGGCAAAATGATTGGATCCTGAAGGCTATAACTTAGTGGATTAATCCATCAGATGGATTAATAATTTGAATGAACTGCTTATATAGTAATTGTAGCAAGAGAGGGCATTGCTGGAGGAAGTAGGTCACTGGGGATGTGGCCTTGGGGACTATGCCTGTTCCTGGACTTCTTTTACTCTCTCTGCTTCCCTGCTGCCATGAGCTGAACAGATTTCCTCTACTATGCCTTTCTGCAATGACATTTCACCTCATCTCAGGCCCAGAGCAATGAAGTTGATCAACCATAGTCTGAGACTTCTTAAACCATGAGCCAAAATAAACTTTTCCTCCTCTAAGTTGTTCAGGCATTTTGGTCACACAGTGATGAAAAACTAACACAATATCATGCTTAGCATTCTTTACACTTCACACTTATGCTCATGGTAGTTTGAAGTTTAGATTTCTTAATGGAATGTGTTCTATCATAACCAGAAGTTTTTGTTTTTTGTTCCAAACTACCTTTCTGCTTTCCTCTATTGGCAGGTTTTAAAGTTACTTTAATGGATACTTGAAGGTTATGAAGAGCGCCAATTCCAGGCTTTCTGATTTGTGCATGGATCTCAATCCCTACTCAAGAGTATCTGTACCTGCAGACAAATTGAAACCACACCCCTCTCTAATAAAACCAGTATCTTATTTGATATCCACACTGTAGCAACTTCAACTCATGAACTTATCTGTCCAGGGTTAGAGAATTCCTTCTTGTACTTGGGAATTCTTTCTTAACATTTCACTGTACATTCAAAACTTCTTAATGAAAGGGGACTCAGCCTACCATGGTACTATCTTACTATATTTGGTCAAAGAGATTTATTATATAGTTTATATTTTATTATACTCTTTTTTGAAAGAAGTCATTTTTTCTCAGTATTTATAAAAACTGCACTGTTAAGAATATTGTAGATTGCTTCAATATTTAAGAGAATCTGGAAGACTATATTTTAAAATTACATTCATAACTTATAGTAAAGGATTTGTATAATTGTACTTTTATATTCATAGATCATTATCTTGCCTTAACCAGGTAGATAATTACCCAACTGGTAAGACCAATTATTATTTTAAAAATATTTTCAAGTAAATGTAATCATGCAAAGGGATGTCATATTATTTGAGTACCATCATTATATCATTCCAAAAATTTTCTTTGTAATTGGGTGAAGTACATTTTATTCTTCAAAATTACATTTTAGGCATGAATTGAATCACAGTTTATTAATCTTTGTTTGATAGAATATGCAATTCCTTTAACACATTCACTATTGAGGATGTGCTAGATATAGTGTTAATGCAGAGATAGACTGCATAGCTTGCATATTTAGAGAACCTAAGCCACCACCTTATGAGAAATATTGACTCTTATCATCTCCTTTCCCTTCTCCAAGCTCATTCTTTTGTTCAGGAGCTTCCACCTCACCTCTCACCTTATTTTGCCTTTCCTTGTTTAACTTTTATCCACTGTTTCCCTCTCTAAAACCTTCTATTCTTTGAATTTTCTAGCATCTTTTTTCTACTACCACATATCTTTTTATCCTAATGATCATATTTGAAAAAGTACATCTGTGTGGCTTACATTCCTAAAGATATGCTTAGCACTTTTGTACTTGCCTGCTTGTTATATACCACAGTCATTATTCCATCAGGTTGCAGGTAGTTATAGAAGTGATAGGCAAATAACTTACCTCAAAGGATAGAGTCATAGAGTAAATAACTTACCTATAAATCTACCAGGATTTATTTTTCCCCGTTTTGGTACTAGGGATTGAACCCAGGGGCACTTATCCACTGAGCCACACTCCCAGCCATTTTTTTGTATTTTATTTAGAAACAGGGTCTTGCTGAATTGCTTAGGGCCTCTCTAAGTTCCTCTAAGTTTCTGAGGCTGGCTTTGAACTAGTGATCCACCTGCCTCATCCTCCGGAGCTGCTGGGACTACAGGCATGCACCATTATGCCCAGCCTACCAGGATTTGTATCAGGATAGCCAGGATTCTGACCTCAGGTAGTGTTGCTAGTAGTTAAAAACAACAGTTAAGGGATGGGGCCTTAGCTCAGTGGCAGAGCACTTGCCTGGCATATGTGAGGCACCGGCTTCAATCCTTAGCACCACATAAAAATAAATAAAATAAAGGCATTCCATCCATCTACAACTAACAAAAACAGACTAAAAAACAACAACAGTTAAGTAAGCCAGAAGATTTACTTTTAATTTTTTATTGTAATTATTAACATATATTAACTGTACAAGTTAATGGCCTTCCTGTGGCACTTGTACACATGCATATATCGTGCTTTGATCGTGTCCACCCTCTCCTACCTTTCCCCATTCTCTCCCTCATTCCTCCTTTCCCCTCCCAATCTGTAATAGTCCATCTTCTACTTCCAGATCATTTAATATTTTTTTGTTTTGTTTTTAGTTCCCACATAAGAGAAAACATGTGATACTTGTCTTTCTGTGTCTGGCTTATTTTGCTTAACATTATTTCATCCATCCAATTCATTTTCATGCAAATGATAGGGTTTCATTTTTCTTTATGGCTAATAATAGTCCAGTGTTTGTGTGTGTGTGTATGTGTGTGTGTGTAATGTTTTATTTTATTTATCCATTCATCTGTTGATGAACACCTAGGCTGACTCCATATCTTGGCTAGCATGAATAGTGCCACAATAAATGTGGATACGCAGGTTTCTTTCTTGTACACTGATTTTATTTCCTTCTGGTATGTACCCAGGAGTGGAATTGCAGCACAGAGCAGTTCATTTTCAGTTTAGTGAGGATCCTCTATGCTGTTTTGCGTAGTGGATATACTAATTTGAATTCACATCAGTGGTGTGTAATAGTTCTTTTCCCTCCACAACCTCTCCAGCATTTGTTATTATTATTTTTTAATGGTCATTCTGTGATGAGAATCTGTGTAGTTTTGATTTGCATTTCCCTGATGGCTGGAGATCTTGAGTATTTCTGCATATAGGAGCCATTTGCACTTGCTCTTTTGACTTTCTTTTATGTTATGTACATCTGATCAGATCTGAACTCTGATTTCCCCATTAGTTCAATATTGCAAAATGTATCCTGTAGGGTTTCAGGAGCCTGACCATCTTGATGGTGTGTATCATGCCTTGTTCTAGGATAGTATTATTTGTTTTCGGATGAGAGATACTTTTGACTTCTGGTACATGACTTGATTCAATTTAGAAGAGAAATTAGAAAGTTGTTTTCATTTGCTTTACATTTCAAGAATTCTTTATATTAAGAGCTCTTTGAAATGCGTCTGTATTACATCTATCTTTAATAACAGCTGTGTTAAATCCTTTCCCCTTCTAACCCCTATCCTTTATTTTAATAAGAAACATGTGGGGTCTTGAAAGGACCTGGAACACATGGGCTTTTAAACAGAATAATGCAAGTCATTTGAATTAGTTATGGTTACAATTATTCTCCATAAATTTCAAGGCAAAGAAAAACTCCTTGATCTGTCAAATGTAAGAACAATGAAATTCAAATTTATCAGGCTTAGTTGAGGATTCTAACTTTTACACTTAATTAAAAGAATAACAGGAGAAGGTCAGTTTTGGTATTTAGACCATACCCTGTAATTAGTAGAACCTGTAATTATTAATCAAATCTCATAGACAAGATTATGTTTGTACCTTTTTAATTTTTATTATAAACACTTCCATGAATTTAAAAAATGGCAAAAAGAAAAAGAAAATCTGTCCATAATCTTACTATATAATGTAATTTCTATTAGCACATTGACATATACTTAGTTGATTTGTCCTCCTATGTATATGTGGTGGCAAGGTTTTTAAATATATAGTTGTAACCATCCCTCAGTGCAAATATGTAATCATCATAATCATCTCTTTTGAATATTTTATATTATTGTGTATGCATTTATTTTTTAAAATGTTTAATTTGTTTTAAATAGTTATACATGACAGTAGATTACATTTATGCACTTTGATATAGATGGGATATAATTCCTCATTTTTCTGAGTGTACATGTTGTAGAATCACATTGGTCATGCAGACACATGTATATATAAAGTGATAATGATAATGTCTGTTTTCTTCTACTATCCTTCCTATCCCCAAATCCGCTCCCCTCCCCTCCCTTCTCTTCCCTATACCTAACATAAAATATGCCTTGATATTGTACACCACAATATTTATCACCTTTTTTTTTTTTTTTTTTACCATAACTATGTGATAGCCACTGGTTTCTTATAAACTGGTTTTTATAGGTTTCTATAAGCTAGGGTCCCTAGAGAGGTTATTGTTCATTCTCTCTCTTCCTGTATATCACAGTACTGATGCAAGAAAGATAACAATAGCAGTGTACTTGTCACATTTCTCTTTCTCTCTGCTTCAAATTCTCTCCCACCCTTGCATATGAACTCTTTAAAGCAGAAGCACATTGACCTTAACAATTTTATAGCTATAATTGATTTGTTTTGATGTTTGCCCATATTTTCTATAGATGTTGGCCACCTTTCCCACTTTCTTGAGTTGATTTTGATCATATCAATTTCTTGTTCACTTATTCAGTTCACCCAACACCCACTAATTCTTTGGCATCACTCTAGATGATCACTACCTCAACCTTTTTTTTTTTTAATTTATTTACTTAATTTATTTATTTGTTTTGTTGTACACAATGCGTTTATTTTTACGTGGTGCTGAGGATTGAACCCGGGCCGCGCACATGCTCGGCGAGCGCTCTACCGCTGAGCCACAACCCCAGCCTACCTCTACCTTTTTATCATCTCTTTGTGAAACCTAGGCATGTCACAGAACGTCTCTGAAATCTTAAATCTCTAAATTCTACTCTCTGACCAAAATCACCAGTAATTTTTTTCCTTGTGAAGTGTCTGCTCTTTTTCTTCATTGATGATTCTATTCCCTCTATTGCTGTATTCTGTTCTCCAAATTATCAGGCATCCTCTGCCATACCTCTTTACTTATCTCCTACAGTGTCATGTTCTGTATCTTCTTTCACTCTCAAATTTACTGTCAACTCATGCCTTTTGGTTCTTCCTTCACACCTGATCTACAAAACATCAACCCAAATTGAATTCCATTATTACTCCTCTCTGTTTCAGCCACAGGTTGGATGTCACTCAACTAGCATACTAGTGCTATCCCAGACATATGCTTTCCATCCTCAGCTGAAGCAACATTTTTTTCTAACTCATTTAAATAAAGTCTTCTCAGAGAGCTTAATTAGCTCTCTTGAATTTTCTCTTAGTTACTATCTACACCTTTTGGTTCTTTTTCAAAATATAGTATGTGACTCCCATCCACCTTTGACTGATGCATCAGATGTTTCCTCCTTTTTCAGCTAGACCTGTAAGAACATCAGGAAGTAAATTTCCTTAAGTTAAAAAGTTATGTCTAATGAAAGTCCTACAGCAAATATTATAAGCAACTGTGAAACTGTAATCATTCTAATTAAAGTCAGAAGGGAAAAATAAGCTCAGTGTTCTCTATATATTTAAATATTATATTGGAAATCCTAGTCAATGTGGTAAAAATAGAAATATATGCAGAATATATGAATTGTAAATAACTACTAATACTATTTTCATGTGGGGAAAATGATATTTTAAGATATACAGGAGCCCAGTGTGGTCACACTTGCTTGTAATCCCAGCTGCTCAGGAAGCTGAGGCAGGAGGATGGCAAGTTCAAAGCCAGCCTCAGCAACTTAGCAAGGACCCAAGCAACTTAGCAAGGCCCTGTCTCAAAATAAAAAAATATATATATATATAAAATAAAAAGGACTGGGGATGTGGCTCAGCTTTTAAGTGCCCCTGATTCAATCCTTTGTAATAATAATAATTATTATAATAATACACAAGAGAAGAAGTGTAAAACTTATTAAAGCACCTACATTGGATATGTCCTGATCCATGGAGCAAATGACATGATAAAAATACACACTGAGAGGGAGAATCTAAGATGGTGGATTAGAAGGGGGAATTTCAGGGCTGCTCCATGGAATGAATCAAATAAGCAGACAGATAGCTTTTCAGCAAGTTTATGTAGACTGAGAATGCTCAACTCCTGGATGGTTTGAATACAAGGACCAAGAGCAAGCAGGACAAGCTGATTGCAGCACCCAGTGCCACGTGGTTTCAGCAGCACTGCCCGGAGAACAGGTGTTGCGGAACAGAGCCAGAGCTGGGAGACTGCGGGACAGCAACTCCAGATTGAATGCACACCCAGCCAGGCACATCCCTCAGCAGTGAGGCCAGCAGAAACAGCGCAAGGAGGAAAGAAGAAACAAGGGAGAGAAAGTGGCACATGGAAACCAGAGAGCAGACAAGGAGGAACCTGCGACTGGATGGGCCATCAACAGCCAGTGGTGGAACGCTAATCCAATTCCAGCATGATGACCCCCTGTGACCCTTCAACTGTGGAAGAGCACAGAGAGTAGACACCAACTGGACGGATCAATTTTCAGTACCAGTGGACTGAAGCCCCATCCCCAACATTGTTCCTCGCTAACCAGGTATGCAGACTTGACTCCACCCATAAATTCTCCACATCAGCCAGGGCCGATCTGCAGGACAGCTAATTTAACAAGCTGGGAGAGGAAGAGAAAAGCTTCCCTAAAGGCTGCATAATTGAGACTTGTGGGTTCGACTTTGGTTTGTTTTTTGTTTGTTTGTTTGTTTTTTTTTTCCTTTTTATCTTTCTCTTTTTCTTTCCCTTTTCCTCTCTTTTCTTATTCCCTCATCTTTCTTATCTAAACCCTGCCCCTGCATTCTCAATAGAGACAAAAACAAGTTTTATACAGGAATTAGGAATTTTAGAACTGGGGCAACTGAATAATACATCTAAGCGGTGTTATATATAGTTTCCTCTCTATATATTTTTTTTTTTACTCTCTCTTCTCTCTTTCACTAATTCCTACTACCCTGACATTTTTTATTTCTCTCAACGTTTGCATAAGCTTGGCTTAAACATATATCGGTCTTCACACTAAATTGTTCACTCCAATTCCTTTCCTCTCTCTTCTGCTGATATTAAACTACTTCCATAGATTTCTATTTTTACACTTCCTAAGGGGGGGGGGGGGAAGCTCAATATCCTTCCTTCCTTCCTTCCTCCTAAGCATATCACCTTTGTATCTAATATCTGAAATTATATACCCCATTACAAACATTTGGAGTATATTGCAGACAATATCTAAATTCTCTAATTCTGTACATTGTGACCAAATTGTGATTAGCTAAATATAAAATGTCTGGTTTTAAGGGGTAAAGTATATATATGGGTACTGATAGCATTGTACAACAGGAGAATCATTAGGCCTTAATGTAAAAATGAAAAGGTCAATGTTCCACAGTGCTAGATAAAAAGACTCACAAGCAATATGAAAAAATAAGGGAAGAAAATGTCCCAAACAAATCAACATACCTCCTTAGCAGATTCCCTGGCAAGCATAGTTGATGTAATGTCAGAACAGGAATTCAGTTAATACATAATCCAAATGTTTATGGAGCTCAAGGATGAATTCAAGAAGGAGATGAGAGAGCAAATACAGGTAATAGAAGATCACTTTGACAAAGCACTTTATAAACAAATACAAGAAGCAAAAGATTACTTCAATAGATAGAGGTTCTAAAGAGAAATCAAACAGAAATTTTGGAAATGAAAGAAACAATAAACCAAATTAAATGTTCTTTTGAAAGCATCACCAATAGATTAGACCACTTGGAAGAAAGGACCTCAGATAATGAAGACAAAATATACAATCTGGAAAAAAATGTAGAATGTAGAATATACAGCAAAAATGGTAAGATATCCAAAACAGAACATTCAAGAAATATGGGACAACATAAAAAGACCAAATTTAAGAGCGATTGGGGTAGATGAAGGTGCAGAGTTCCAAGCCAAAGGAATGAGTAATGTATTCAATGAAATAATAGCGGAAATTTTTCCAAACTTGAGGAATGAATGGGAAAACCAAGTTCAAGAGGCTTATCGAACACCAAATGTACAAAATCACAACAGATCCACGCCAAGGCACATTATAATGAAAATGCCTTATATACTGAACAAGGAGAGAATATTAAAAGCCAGGAGAGAAAGGAAGCAGATTACATATAGGGGGAAACCAATTAGACTATGTTCAGATTTTTCAACCCAGACCTTAAAAGCTAGAGCTTTCAAGCTCTGAAAGAAAAAGAATATCAACCAATAATCTTATATCCAACAAAATTGAGCTTTAGATTTGAAGATGAAATAAAACCCTTCCACGACAAACACAAGTTAAAAGATTTCACAACTCGAAAACCAGCACTTCTGAACATCCTGGGCAAAATATTCCAAGAGGAAGAAAAGAAAAATAACAATGAAAATCAACAAAGGGAGATATTAAACAAAAGGAAATACCAACCAGAGGAGAAAACAAATCAAGTTAAATACCATAAACAAATAAAAATGGATGGGAATACTAATCACATCTCAATAATAACCCTGAATGTTAATGGCCTAAACTCACCATTCTAAAGAAACAGATTGTCAGACTGCATTAAAAGAAACGACCCAACAATATGCTGTCTCCAAGAAACCCACCTCATAGAAAAAGACATCAATAGACTGAAGGTGAAAGGCTGGGAAAAATCTTACCACTCACATGGGCTGCAGAAGCAAGCAGGGGTTTCCATTCTCATATCAAATAAGGTAGACTTCAAGCCAAAGTTAATAAAAAGGGACAAAGATGGATATTTCTTACTGATTAAGGGAACCATTCATCAACATGATATAACAATTATAAATCTACATGCCCCAAATAATGGAGCACCTACATTCATCAAACCCTTCTCAAGTTCAAGAGTAAAATAGACCCCAACACAGTTATTCTAGGGGACTTCAACACACCTCTCTCACCACTGGATAGATCATCCAAACAAAAGCTAAATAAATAGACTTTAGGCCTCATTAAAACAATAACTTAGACCTAATGAACATATATAGAATATTTCATCTCTCAGTAAGCAAATACACTTTCTTCTCAGCAGCACATGGCTCCTTCTCCAAAATAGACCATATATTATGTCACAAGGCAACTCTCAGCAAATATAAAAAAATAGAGATATTACTCTGCATCCTATCAGACCATAATGGAATGAAATTGGAAATCAATGATAAAACAAAAATTTTAAAAAAAAATACTATTCCAACAACTGGAAGCTAAACAACATGCTACTGAATGAACAAGAGGTTGAAGAAGACATCAAGGAGGAGATTAAAAAATTCTTAGAGGTAAATGAGAACACAGATGCATCATATAGAAATCTCTGGGACACTATGAAGGCAGTAATAAGAGGAAAATTCATTGCATGGAATTCATTCCTTAAAAGGAAAAAAAAAAAAAAAAAACCCAACAAATAAAACAAATAAATGACTTAACATCACAGCTCAAAGCACTAGAAAAAGTAGAACAGATCAACACTACGAGCAGTAGAAGACAGGAAATAACTAAAATCTGAGCTGAAGTTAATGAAACTGAGACTAAAGAAACAATAACAATTCAAAGAATTGACAAAACTAAAAGTTGGTTCTTTGAAAAAAAAATAAATAAAATTCACAGATCCTTAGCGATACTAATGAAAAGAAGAAGAGAAAAAACTCAAATTACTAAAATCCGTGATGAAAAAGGAAATATCACAACAAACACCTCAGATTTACAGAAGATAACTAGAAATTACTTTGAAAACTTGTACTTTAAGAAAATAGAAAATATTGAAGGCATTGACAGATTTCTAGAGTCATATGATTTGCCCAAACTGGAACTGGAGGCTATACGCAATTTAAACAGATCAATTTCAAGCGAGGAAATAGAAGACACCATCAAAAAGCTACCAACTAGAAAAAGCCCAGGACCTGATGGGTTTACAGCCTAGTTCTACAAGACCTTCAAAGGAGAACTAATACTAATGCTCTTCAACTTATTTCAAGAAATAGATAAAGAGGGAGCTCTTCCAGATTCTATGAGGCCAATACTACATTAATTCCAAAGCCAGGCAAAGATACAGCCAAAAAAGCAAACTTCAGGCCAATATATTTAATGAACATAGATGCAAAAATTCTCAACAAAATTCTGGCAAATGGAATACAAAAACATATCAAAAAGATAGTGCACCATGATCAAGTGGGGTTTATCCCAGGGATGCAAGTTTGGTTCAACATTCGGAAAACAATAAACATAATACATCACATCAATAGACTTAAAGATAAAAACCATATGATCATCTCAATAGATGCAGAAAAAGCATTTGACAAAATACAACACCCCTTTATGTTCAAAACACTAGAAAAACTAGGAATTACAGGAACGTATCTCAACATTATAAAAGCTATTAATGCAAAGCCCCAGGCTAACATTATCTTAAGTGGAGAAAAATTGAAAGCATTCCCACTAAAACCTGGAACAAGACAGGGATGTTCCCTTTTACCACTGTTTTTTAACATAGTACTTGAAACTCTGGCCAGAGCAATTAGACAGACGAAATAAATTAAAGGGATCCAGATAGGAAAAGAAGAGCTCAAATTAGCACTATTTGCTGATTACATGATAATATATCTAGAAGACCCAAAAAACTCTACCAGAAAGCTTTTACAACTAGTAAATGAATTCGGCAAAGTAGCAGGATACAAAATCAATACCCACAAGTCAAAGGCATTTTTGTATATCAGTGACAAATCCTCTGAAAGGGAAATGATGAGAACTACCCCATTTACAATAGCATCAATAAATAAATAAATAAAATACCTGGGAATCAACTTAATGAAAGAGGTGAAAGACCTCTATAAAGAAAACTATAGAACACTAAAGAAAGATATTATAGAAGACCTCAGAAGGTGGAAAGACCTACCTTGTTCTTGGATAGGCAGAATTAATATTGTCAAAATGACCATACTACCAAAAGCATTATACAGATTTAATGCTATTCCAATCAAAATCCCAATGACATTCCTCAAAGAAATAGAAAAAGCAGTCATGAAATTCATCTGGAAAAATAAGAGACCCAGAATAGTTAAAGCAATCCTGAGCAAGAAAAGTGAAGCAGGTGGCATCACCATACTAGACTTTAAATTATACAATAGAGCAATAGTAACAAAAACAGCATGGTATTGGCACCAAAACAGATTGGTAGACCAATGGTACAGAATTGAGGACACATAGACTAATATATATAGTTTCAGCTATCTTATATTAGACAAAGGTGCCAAAAATGTACAGTGGAGAAAGGATAGCCTCTTCAACAAATGGTGCTGGGAAAACTGGAAATCCATATGCAACAAAATGAAATTAAACCTGTATCTCTCACCATGCACAAATTCAATTCAAAGTGGACCAAGGACTTAGGAATTAGACCAGAGACAATACGCCTAGTAGAAGAAAAAGTAAGCTCCAATTTCCAACATGTCAGATTAGGCCCCAAGTTCCTTAATAAGAATCCTGTAGCGCAAGAATATCAAGGATTAATGAATGGGATAGATTCAAACTAAAAAGCTTCTTCTCAGCAAAAGAAACAATCAGTGAGGTGAATAGAGAGCCAACTAATTGGGAACAAATATTTAATACATGCACATCAGATAAAGCACTAATTTCTAGAATAGATAAAGAACTCAAAAAACTTAGCACCAAAAAACACAAATAACCCAATCAATAAATGGGTTAAGGAATGAAAAGACACTTCTCAGAAGAAGATAAACAATTGATCAACAAATGCATGAAAAAATGCTCAACATCGCTGGCAATTAGAGAAATGCAAATCAAAACTACCCTATTTCATTTCACCCTAGTCAGTATGGCAGCTATTAAGAACACAAACAACAATAAATGTTGGAGAGGATGTGGGGAAAAAGGCACACTCATATATTGCTGGTGGGACTCCAAAATGGTGCAACCGTTATGGAAAGCAGTTTGGAGATTTCTTGAAAAACTTGGAATGGAACTACCCTATGACCCCGCCATCCTGCTCCTGGGTCTATTCCCAAAGGACTTAAAAACAGCATATTACAGTGACACTGCCTCTTCAATGTTTATAGCAGCACAATTCACATCTAGGTTGTGGAACCAACCTAGATGTCCCTCAGTAGATGAGTAGATAAAGAAAACGTGGTATATATACACAATGGAATTTTACTCAGTAATAAAAGAGAATAAAATAATGGCATTTGCAGGTAAATGGATGAAGTTGGAGAATATAATGCTAAGTGAAGTTAGTCAATCTCAAAAATCCAAATACGGAATGTTTTCTCTGATATAAGGAGGTTGATTCACAGTGGTGTTGGGTCGGGTTACATAGAGGATGAGAGGAACACTAGAATGCTCAAAAGGGAGGGAGGGGGAGGGAGGTAGCAAGGGGGGATGGAGGGGAAAAAAGAAAAGGTGGTAGAATAAGATGGATATCATTATCCTAAATGCATGATTGAAGACTTGAATAGTAGGATTATTCTTTGTACACAAACAATGTTATGTAAAAAGATGCTGTATATGTGTATTATGAATTGTAATGCATACTAATATTATAAATACAACAACTTTGAATAAAAAAAAAAAAAAATACACATTGAGTTTTAAATATGAACATGTTGATAGGATGATTTTAATTGTGATGAAAAAGGTGATAACATATGTGGGAATCCTGCAGGAAATTTTGTACCAAACAGTAGTTGAAAGCATGCTAATTATAGTGAACTTTATATAGTATTTTGGGGGGACATTTGATCTCAAATTTTTATTTTTTATTTTCGAATACTCAAGAAAATGTTAATGTCTAGTTAAGAGGAGATTTTTTTTTTCATTCTTCCTCTCTTGATAAAATAAACCAAAAACACTAATATCTTGCTGAAATTTTTATCTTAGGGAATATTTCATTATCATTACTCAACCAAGAGAATATCATATTAAATAAGATAGTTTCAAAGGAAGTCTTTTAATTATTCAAATAGCATTGCTAGTTCTTATACATATTAATTAAAATACAATTTCAAAATTTAATTAATTCAAAATGTAAATGTCAGTTCAGGACTGACTTATATAGTTTATTTTTTATATTTCTTTGAAATTAAAATCTTCATAAGCATTGAAAAATCCTTAGCATAATCATTACTGTTTTAAAGTTTTAGCATTGCTATGACCAAAATATTCAACAAGAACAATTTACAGGAAGAGAAGTTTATTTTTGCTCATCGTTTCAGAAATCTCAGTATCTCTGTCCATAGACTCCATTGCTCTGGGCAGAAGGGCCTAGTGGAGGAAAGCTGGCTGTGTCATGACTGGGGAATGGGGATGCAGAAAGCATAGAAAGGAAGAGAAGGAAGAGGGAAGGGGCCCTCAAGATGCACTCTTCCTGGGCGTGACCCAGTGATCCATCTCCTCCAGCCATGCCCCACCTGCCTACAGTTACCACCCAGTCATTCAAACTAATACAAATTGATTAAGTTTACAGCTCTCATAATCCAATCACTTTACCTCTGAATATTCCTGCATTAACAGGAGTTTTCCAAGGATACCTCATAACCAAACCATAGCAATTACTTTTTATTTATATTTTCTATGACATGATTATTCATTTATGTTATATAATAATGAAAAGTAATATTTATAATATATATTGTTATAGTATATATTTTGAGTATTGGGTAAAAGGTAAAATAATTTATTTAAAATATGAAACTGAAAGGATATTTAGGGTTTATTGATTGACTTATACATTTTTTCTTAAAATTGCATTTATAAAACATTGATTTTATAATTTCATATTGATATATTTGAGTGGAAACAACCATCATTATTATTTCATCATCTTAGTATGAGTGTTTTCAATGTAAATCAGACATATGATAATGAACGTTGATTTCTTTTAGGTATAGCTTACTTGAATGGAATGTGCAGTGAAAAGAGAAAGTGTATCATTGCTGAAGACAATGGTCTGAATCTTGCATTTACAATTGCTCACGAAATGGGTCACAAGTAAGTAAAAATCATCCCTATATTATATATTTTAGCACATAGGATTGTAATATCAGTTATTGAATTAGATGAATTAAATTTTGATATTTATTTGGAATTCATATGATATTTTAAGACTTAGGGAAAGAAGGAAAGGTGGAGAAAACTATATTAATTCAGAGTGTCTTTTGAAAATTATAACCTTCCTGACACTTTGAACAAAATCTTATTACATTTTTTAAATTCTTAAGAAAATCATTACACTGTGCATGATTGATTTAACTACACGTTTCCAAATAATGTAAGTATTGTAATAATGATGAAACTGCAAAACTGCATATTTTTCACACAAGTGCAAGTATTCCTAGCCTATAATAGTATCTATGTTTGTTACTACTAGGTACAGACTAAAAGAATTAACCTGCAGGATTAGGGATGAAAAGGAATTAAATTGGACACATAATCATATGTAGTTAACATTAGTAATACTTAGGTAGAGTTCTAAGCATTTTATGTAGATTAGTTCATTTAGTACCAAAACAAGGTGTTGCTGTCAGTTTTTATTTTACTGATAATAATGGCAATAATGAGTAAAAATAGCAATACTTAGGTAGCACTTACAGGTTCTCACAAGAATATTATTATTTAGTGTCATTAATGTATCCACTTTAAAGAAAAGGAAACAGAAGGACAAAGAAGTTCCTTTAACCTCCCCAAATTATAAAAATGGTAATTTGTTGGAGTAAGGATTTGAACTCAAGTCACAACTCAGGTCACACTTTTCTGAATTTCCACATTAAATTACTGCTATCCTTGAGCCTTAGATGTGTCATCAGTAAAATTAGGAACAGTATCCTTGTTATGGGCTTACTTTGGGATTAACATGGCATAAAATGTATTGTAGTAAAACTAACCTGGGATAGGAAATCAAATTTAATTTTGAATATAGGTTTTCCTAATTTCTAGCTTAATCAGTAATATAATAAAATTATTTTCTCTGGACTCAGAATTAATGAGGCTCTACTCAGGAAGGTAATCTTTAAGAAAGCTTCTTTGGTCAAAGACCAATTTAGTTTGGCCTTCAGTGATTAAAAATTGAACTAGTTGTTAACCTTAAAAGGTATATATATGTGTTTGACATTAAAATTTTGACTTTTAGACTTGGCAACATTCAACTCGCAGTCCCATAATGGAAACCATTCCTTGGAGCTTAGTAAAGTTTGTACCCTTCTCATGGGCCCATGTTTCCCAGCTCATCATTGGCTACAGTATTCTTGTGTCACATACCCATCTTGCCTTGTTTTCCTTATATTCCTTGACTCTGTAGGCAACTGAGTAAGATTGAGTTGGCAATGGAATTTGATTGATAGAAGAAATCTTAAAAGAAATATTTTGTGGAGTTAAGATGTAGTTCAGTGATGAGGCTCTGGATTCAATCCCTAATCCCCAGTACTGTATAAAAAGAGAGAGAGAGAAGGAGGAGAGAGAGAGAGAGAGAGAGAGAGAGAGAGAGAGAGAGAGAGAGAGAGAAAAGAAAGAACTCATATAAAACATGACTTATTCAAGTAAAAAGGAGTGGTTAAATCATACTCAGTTCAATGAACAACCAAAATTTAATTATTTCAGTGTATCCATAACCCAGTCTAAGAAATAAGACATTATCCAAAATTCATTTTTATATGTTTTAACTGACAAAAAATTATATGTATTTGTCCAATTCAGCATGTTATTTTGAAATATGTATACATTGTGAAATTGTTAAATTGAGCTAGTTAACATATGTATTACCTCACATACTTTTTACTTATTTATTTTTTTGGTGAGAACACTTAAAATCTATCCTCCTGGCAATTTTCAAGTGATTGATTTGTTGTTTATTTGTTTGTTTTGTTTTTGGTACCTGGGATTGAATTCAGGGACACTAGACCACTGAGCCATATCCCCAGCCCTATTTTGTATTTTATTTAAAGACAGGGTCTCATTGAATTGCTTAGCATCTCATTTTGCTGAATCTGGCTTTGAACTCGCAATCCTTTAAAATCATGCTCTTGAGCCACTGGGATTACAGATATGCGCTATTGCGCCATGTAGATTTTCAGTCTTTAGTTGACTAATCTGAATACAAGGAGTTAATCTTCTTCATAAAAGAGAAAGATAAATAATTTAAAAATCATCATCCTTTAGGGAAAAATGCAATAATATCACTTAATATTACAACCCAGAAAAAAATAGGATCTACATTCCTAATTCAGTAAACTTCAAAGATATTTTCAGTTTAGAAAAAATATAGGCATTATTTGAAGGAAAAATGTTAAGAATAAAGTTTGGGGGCAAGGAAAAGTTAATAGCTTTAAAAACTGCAAATAAATTATAAATACAATTCTGAAAAAATATTGTGAATTTCTGGGTAATAATTGTTTACACCATTTTTGCACTAATAGCTTTATATACAAATGATAACTTTTAATAAATAAATATTAAATACTTTTGTCTTCCCTGAATAGAGTTACACATGTTTAAAACAAACCAAACGTCAAAATTTACAACTAAATAGTATTATAAATTGTAGGAGATACGTTAATGAAAGGAACTAATGACTACAAGCTTATTGATTAAATTCTAGTCTTGTTCAAGAAGTTAGAACCAGCCTGGCATGATAGCACATGCTTGTAATCCCAATGGCTCAGGAGGCTGAGGCAGGAGGATTGCAAGTTCAAATCCAGCCTCAGCAATTTAGTGAGGCCCTGAGCAATTTAGTGAGACCCTGTCTCAAAATAAAATATAAAAAAGGGCTGGGGGATGCTGGGGTTATAGCTCAGTGGTAGAGCACTTGCCTTGCAAGCATGAGGTATGGGGTTCGATCCTCAGCACCACATAAAAATAAATAAATAAAAATAAATAAAGATATTGTGTCCATCTACAACTAAAAAAAAAATGTTTTTAAAGGGCTGGGGTGTTGCTCAGTAGTTAAGTACCCCTGGGTTCAATTCCTTGTACTCCCTAACCCCCTAAAAGAAGTTACAACTATTGAACAAATGAAGCAGCCCCAATCAGGGAGATGGCTATTGCGGCTAGCTGGAAGCCGTAAGTTCCACCTGATAATAATCATATGCATGTGACGCACCTGTAAATGCACGTGACGTACCCGCAAAGCTAAAGGTATATAACCGGGTGAAAGCGGTCAGAAGCGGTATTCATTCAGTCAGTCGTTCAGTCGCTCAGTCGGTTGGAAGAAGAGTTCTGGTCAGAGAAAAAGAAAAGAGAGCGGCCAGAACGTGGTCAGAAGAAGAAATAAAAGAAGAAGTAGTAGTTGCCGGTCAGAGTCAGGCTGAGGCTGCTGAAGAAGAAAGAAGAAAGAAGCTCTCTTTCTCTCTCTCTCTCTAAGAAAGTAAAAGTAAAAGAAAGTAAAGTAAAGAAGTAAAGAGTCAGTAGTCAGAAGAAGTAAAGAGTCAGAGAGGTTGCTGAAAGAGCCAGTGTTAGAGTTTTGAGAGATTGCTAAAGCCGAAGAATAAAAAACCTTCTTTCATCTTCATTCTGCCTCCGAGTTTTTCTTCTGCGGCGTTGTTGCTCCAAGTCAGAAAGCAACAAACATAAAAGAAAATAATTTAAAGAAAGACCACTTTGGCTTTATGTATAGAAATGCAGGGGTATGATCAGAAACTTAAGTTGGAATGGCCAAAATGTTACTGAAATATTGTTTTATTTGACATGTCAATAGACATGTGCCAAAATTATATACAATACTTAATGGGCACACAATATATGTTGAGCTACACAGTTACTAAAATTTTTCCTTCCACTAAGAAATACTTGTCTTCAAAGTAGACTAGTGTCCTTGTGGTGCTGGCAAGGAGAGATGAGAACTGTTGAGAATGATGTCATCTTTATAAAAACAAAAAACAGGAGGAATTTTATCTGTATAAATCGAGTCATTATAATTAATATCATCCAGAGTCAGATATAAGGTATAATGTAAAAGAAATGAAGGAAGATGAAATATAAAAAATATTCATATATTCACAGCCCATCAAATTGAGACTCTTCTCAGATATTAAATAATTATATCTATAGATCTCTCTCTCTCTCTCTCTCTCTCTCTCACACACACACACATACACAAGCAGAACACTTTTACTTAGAAGTATAATTGATTAGAAGTCACAAGTCTTATTTTGTTTTCTTTTTGAGTCACCTTTTTTAGGTGTCAAATTATACAAGTGAAAATATTTTTCTAAAATCTAACAACAAATTCTTACATATACTTTCACCCACAATTTTAAAATAGTAGAATGGTTCTGTTTTAACTTTTTAATTCAAGAATATCTTCATAATCACAAACTATTTCTAAACTGATTTGAGATGAGTGTATATTTGTTGACTTGAACTGATTTCTAGAAATTCCCAGAAAAACTCAGCATAGAGCTGAAAAGTCAAATGAGTCACTAAGCAATAAAAAATGAATCTTGAGGGAGAGGATTTTAATAATCAAAGAATAAAAATTCCTTCTCTTACTATTGCAAAGGAATCTAGTACAATGTCAGATTCCTTTTTAAGTTGGGAAAATATAAACTTAAAAATATCTCATGTGCAGTTACCAACAAAAGAATAGGTTAGAATCTGCAGTACAAAAAAAAAAAAAACAAAAAAAAAAAAACAAGAACAAAGTGCCTTAAACGTTTCTTGATTCTTTTTCAAAATGATTTTCTTCTTTATGCAGTAAGTTAGGGGTTATTTTCTTTTTTATGCAATAAGTTAGAGGTTATTAATTATCTTATAAACAAAGTTTTAAGCAAGGAATGTCTTAATTGATGGAAATGAATTAATATATATGCATAAAATACAAACAAAATATTAATTTATTATAAGTGTAACATTTTATTGTTATGAATAAAAACATAGGAAGTTATTCCTGAATTTGATAGTGTATTGAAAACATTTTCACTGTATGCTATTTATGAACAACAATTTGTTAAAATAAGACAGTTTGATTTAAGACCATAATGCATTAATTGTGATTAATTTACTATGTTCTGAGGAGTATCCCCAAGATCACCTTTAGGCTAACAGGGCTCACAAAACTCAAGAAAACAGTTTTACTCTTGGTTACGGTTTAT
This sequence comes from Tamias sibiricus, assembly GCA_025594165.1. NCBI lineage: Eukaryota > Metazoa > Chordata > Mammalia > Rodentia > Sciuridae > Tamias > Tamias sibiricus. Next base: position 58,986,826 of record CM046662.1, read on the forward strand.
TACCATGAATGGATATAGATTAAAATCAGCAAGGAAAAAACTCCCATAAAGCTGAGTCCAGGAGCCACCAAGCCCAAACTCTCAGTTCTTCTCTCCCAGAGAAGCTGTGGAGACAGATGGTGCTTTATTCTCCAAGGAGTGTGAAAACATGGACAGAGTACTGGCAACAAAAAGAGGTTTACCTGAGCCTTGGTATCTAGTATTTTTCCTGGAGTTTGGTTGTGTAGGCATGGCAGACTGCCCATGAGGCAAAACTTCAGCCTCCAACCCCTCCAGAGGTCAAACTGGCTCTAGCCCCCACCATAAATCACATTGTTAGCAGAAACTGTCATGGTCCAAGACCCCCAGCTAAACAAAGATATTCTTGTTAAAGATGCCTTGGCAGGATACTCCAAGGGTGTAGAGGTTACCTCCCAGGAGCTAGGCAAGGACCAAACCTTTCTTTGGAATGTTCAGGTTTGGGACCACCCAACTTGCTGAGTTAACTCTTTACCACACAATTATACAATATTTTTATAAAGTTTGAAAGATCTCATTATATTTATATTAGTTTACCAAAGTCTATCTTTAAAAATTCAACATTGTCTGTTATTAACAGGCATTGTGCTAACCTGAACACATATATCTAACCAGTTGCCCAAAACTCTGAGCTAAGTGTTCTTCTTATTGTAACTTTAGAGCAGAGTAAATTAATTCATCTTTCAGAAGTTCTTTTTGTGTTGAGCTTATTCTCTTTTGATCAAAACTATTAAAAATATATTCCTAGTTCTAATTAACTTAGTCTTTATTTTTAATGTTTTGGCCTGCAAATATTTTTTGGTAAAGTTCATACTTTCTTTTATTACTTCTTTTGTAGGTTTTTGCAATTATAATTATTTCCTCATTCTAATATTAGGAAAGCACATTTTTATATAGTTTTTTTTTTTACATTTTTCTTTTCTTCCCTCTCTTTTTTCTTCCACCCTCTCTGTGTGTGTTTTTCTGTCTCTCTCTCCTACACACATGCCACTTGAGATGTTAAAGCATCTAAAATTTACTTTACTGTATGTAGTAAAGTTCTTTCCATTAAATTTTTGTTTCTTTTTAACTGCTCAATAAATGTTCCTATTGCCCAAGTGTGGTCTGGGATGAGATAAGGAGCTATGACAGAATAACATTCTATCACCAGCTACTTATCTGTAGACAAATCAGTAATTTAAAAGCAGTCATCAAATAGGAATTAGTGTACAGGCCACACTTTTAGCAACCTTGTCATGTAACAGGTATGGCAGACCTTTACTCTTTCTGTCAGTGTTTCACTGGGAAGTTGTGTTTGAGTTGCAAAAGATGCAGTCTTAGAATTTTAGTCTAACAGGTGATTTGTACTTGTATCTCTCTGCCAACAAATGTGTGAATTGTTTTTACACATTATTCTGTGATGCAATTCATTGCAAATAATAAAAGTTTTTCTATGAATATTCGATGGTATTTTAGATAATATTGTTTCATATATATAAGGAGTAGAAGGAACAGAGACAGTGATAGAGAAACACACACACACACACACACACACACACACACACACCACATGATATTTCTTTAGGTCTACAAATTAATTCAGTTCTCTTTGTGGGTTCTAACCAAAGTAAAATAAATTCTTTATTATTGGGTATGGTTTTACTAAAATTTAGGCCCAAATTTAATAGTTACTAAAATTTAATCCAGGTCTTACGTATTGAAAAATATATAAATTGTCAAGGAAATAATAATTTTAAAGATACTTATTAATAACATAATCTTGTGACCATTTTTTGGCATTGTTAAATCTGGAGTTTTTGCTACAGAGAGCAAGACTTTGCAGTGGCATAACACCTTGGGGCCAAAGACTTCACTCCCACTTAAAGAAGGAAGGCAATAATATTAACTTTATTTTAGAGATAGTGATTGCCAAAGCTCACACAGCTAATAAGTGCCTGAGTGGACTTTCAATGCCAAGTTTGTCCATATCCAAAGCCCATTATATTAATTACAGTGCTGTGCCAGAAATGTGGGCGAGTTCTAGCTAACTGGGCTCTACTCAACTGATTCTAGGCTGGCTCTGAATTATGTCCTCACCTTATCTCTTCAGTCATGCTTTGCTCTGTGATCCCTTTCATCCTCCATACTGTAGCCTCTCTGCACAGAAGCCACACTAGAGATCTTACAGTGTTTCTAATGTACTGTATTTCCACTCTCTGCAGGACATAGACCCAGACAGCTACTCCTACCTGAAATGCTCTTTTTCCCCATCTTTGAGTAATTTTCTCTTTCTGATATAGTTCCTGTATCAGATCAATAACCATTTCCTAAAAGAAATATTCTGTGCGAGTGAATTTCTCTATTAAACATCTTAGTGGCACCACTTCATTGGCAAATGTACACATTTGTTCATCTATCAGACATACACTTCACTTGGGTATAAGCTCTAAGAGGTGATAAACCATGTTTCTCCTTATTATGGGATTCTTAATAGATTTGATAGTGCTTGGTGTATATTAGTTATTCAACAAATATATATTAGATAATGAATGATTTCATATGTATATTAGTTATCTTAGTAAATAAAATATTCTTATGCACAGAAGGACAGTGAAACTTGATTAGAAAGTGGATGCTATATGCATATTGAAATTACTTAATGTATTTTATATTACTTGGGACTTTTAATAAGTTATCAAGTTTTATAGTAATAACATTCTGTATTTTGAAATTTATCTAAGTCCACACAGAGGGAGATTTTATTCAAGTGCACACATATGAAAATGACTCCTCCTGTGCTCAAAAGTGTTACCCCCTGAGGTCTTCATATCACATTAAATGGATACTCCATGATTCTAGCTGTCAATCAAAAAACAGAATTACATTTGAACCTTCTCTGTTCCTCAGTCCACATTCAACTGTTAACTCTATCATAAATAACTCCACATATGATGACTTCTCACTAATTGTCCTCCTACTATGCTGAACTAAGCTATCATCACCTTTCATCTGGATTATTGGATTATTACAGTAGTCTCTAAAGTGATATATATATTTTTTCAGCTCTTGACTCTACAGAGGCTGTTTCCAACTCAGAGTCAGGAAGAGTGTTCTGAACCAAAGCAAATTGCCTGACTTTGCTCAAGACTTTTCAATAGCTTCCTGTCTCACTTGGTGAAATCCCATTCCTCACAATGACCTTCTAGCTCTACTTGTTCAAGCCCTTTTCCCTTACAACTGGCCATTTCTGTCCTTACAGATTTATTGCTCTTTGTTGTAACTCCAACACATGAAGCAAACACCCACTTCCAGGCCTTTGTTTTTGCTCTTGTTTCTGCCTTAAAAGTTGTTGAAGTCCATATGGCTGACTCTACTCTTTTTTAGTTTTCTTCCCAAGTATCATTTGTCAGTGAGGCTTTACTTATATAACTTAAAATTGAAACAAACACGCACCATTTTGGTTTATTCCCCTTTTCCCACTTTAATTTTCTCCATAAATTTTTTTTCAAAATCTCACCTTAACTTATTATTTATTACACTTGTATGTAATAAATTCCTGTCTCCTTAGTACACTATTGTATTCCCAGCATCTGAAACAGTAATTCTTGGGTGCTTGGCACCTTGAATATATTTTAAAATGTACTTGATGAATGAACAGATAAATTTGTTATCACTAAAAGTGTACAATGTATTACTTCCTGTGCTCTCAGCAGAAACAAATGAAATCTTCTCTTTGAGAAACTTATTTGCTAAAATCTAAGTAATAAGTAGGCATTTACTTTCACTTTAAAATTTTACGTTAGGATTTTGAATCAAACAGAAGTTGAGAAGATATTGAAATTTCTCATCTCCATTTTGTATACTCAAAAAAAACTAAAAGGAGAGTAATTATTTTTAGATACAGGCAAACTAAAGATCTGTAAGGAGAAATTTCTGTATAGTGAAGGTAGAAGAAACCTATTAAAATGGGAGAGTGTGGGAATTTCTCATTCACGGTGGGTTGAGTCTTGGTATTGGACAGAGGAGCTGGGGGTTAAAGCACTCTGGTTTATTAGGGCCAAGTTTCAGAGTTCCTTGCCTGGCGATGTCTATCTCCAGTCAGGTGGAAATAAATGATTTCCTATAGCCCATGGAGTGAAAAAAAAATCCTTGGAATCAACTAGAACCTAATCATAGCTTTAAAGAATAAAGGCAAACGTTAAAAAACTACACAGAGAAATAGATACAGCTACAATTATGGTGTAGTGGGTAGTTCACTCTCTGTAAATGATAGTCAAGTTAATAGAGTTATATGAAAGAGATAAGATTTGAATAGTCAAAAATATTGGTTTTTTTTGGCAGATAACAGAAACTATAGCCAATAAAAGAGGACTACCCACTCTAATAAAACACACTGCATACTTGCAAAGAATAATTTGCAAGCCTAAGCATGTTTCAAAAAAACAAAAATCAACAGAAGAACTTTTATAAATACAATGCAATTAAATTAAAAAATAAATAAAAAGAAAACTAAAATTTACATTTAGAAATTCAAAAATCAACTTTAGAAAAACCCATAGATGGAAGAAGTTATTATGAACCCAGAATGTTCTCATAGTGAAATAAAAACAAATATTTTATTTAACAATTTTGAGGCATATGGAGAAAGCAGTGCATGGAAGAAAATAAGAGATGTTAAATACATATAAAAATGTAACAATGAAATTAATGACCTAAATTTTTTTTAAATTAGGAAATTAGAAAAAATGACAAAGTAAAAGAAATTACAGGAAGAAATAATAAAAATTAAAAATTAATGAAATAGAAAAAAATTCATCTAAATCAACAATGAAATTCAAATCATATTTATGAAAATGTAAGTAAAACTACCAAAGACTAATAAAAAAAGATGTAATGGTTCAACAGTAATAGGAAAGATGCATCACATGATACAGTAATATTAATACTACTAAGAAAATATAATGAATATTTTCATGTCAAAAATTAAAATCATGTGAAGATGAAATGGGAAAATTCTGATAAAGTATAATGAAGGACCTAAAATTCTAAAACTATTTAAAGAAATTGAATCAGTACTTTAAAATCTTTCCAAAGAAAATGCCAGCCCAGACATAGGAAAAGAGTCAAGGAAAAATAATGGTATTATTAATCTAATTTTTCTAAGAATAAAGAAACTCATTATTTGAGGCTAGTATTAAGGTAATATGAAATGGAAGGAATGATTATGAGGAAGGAAAATTACAGTTCATGTTAGATAAAATCGAGCTGACAGGCCATATACCCCCCCAGGTGCCCTAAATTAGTCACACCCCAGGTGCATTAGGTTCTCCTGTAAGTCTGAGCTTTGCCTTCCCAGAAGTGCCTACCTCTCATGGGAATTCACCACAGGGCGGGCCCCACCAAGGAGGAACTCGCCCTTTTCCCCCTTCACCTTCTTCTTCTCCCCGGCTTCCCTTTCCCTTTTCCCTTTCTTACCTTTCCCTTTCTCCCCTTCTTCCCTTCTCTCCTTCTCCTTCTCCTTCTTGCCGCCCTTCTTCCCTTCCCCCTTTTTGTCCTTCTTCTTTTTTGCCCCATCCGCCCCATCTCTTCCCCACAGGTCCCCCTTTCATCATATGTCCCTTTGGTGTCTCCTCTAGCCATAAAGGCCAGTTAATAAATCCCTTTTACTACACGGCGGTTCTGGTGTGGGTTTTTGCCCTTCAGTTCATTCTTCTCTAAGAATGATTCGGAATGACAAAGAAACAGTTTCAAAATAAAACAGCATCATACAAATAAGCAAAGGTAGTCCAAGGAGAGGAAGTTATCATTGCCAGGATAATAAAATTCAGGTATTATTTAAGATCTTAATCCCACATTAACAGATTAAAAGTAAAAACTAGAACTACCTAATTTTATATAGAAAAAAATACAATAAAATCAAAATTTCTCAAGTATATATACAAAAATAAAAGGCAAACATCAATCTTAATGGTGGAATACTCTACAAAATGGAAAAAAAAAAACTAGCAGTAATCTCACTATTCCTTCTTCTGTATGTACTTGGGCACAAACGAGTATACAGTTGAGAATGGAAGAAATACAACTATTTTAATTCACCAATGATTTAATTACCTACAGAAAAACTTAATATAATGCAAAGGTAAAATATGACATTAATTGGTCAATTTAGTAAATTGTTGGATATAATTTACATGTCCAAAATCAGAAGTCAACAGCAAAAATACAAAATACCACTTTATAAAGAGAATAATGTTTGCCTTAACAAGACATAATACAGAGTACTTGGCAATAAATTCAACAAAAGATAGGAAATGTATGCCTTTATTAAAAGTAACTAAATTGGGCTGGGGTTGTGGCTTAGTGGTAGAGTGCTCGCTTAGCATATGTGAGGTACTGGGTTCAATTCTCAGCACCATATATAAATAAATAAAATAAAGGTTTATTTACTGTATATCAGTGACACTATACTGTATTTATGGAGATATGTGATATGAAGATTTCACATCCACTGTAAATATTTAGTGGCTATTAGACCTTCCAATAAAAGGGCTTTTAAAAATGAAAGTACTTTCAAAATATATTTATAAATGAATATAAGCCAAACACTCTTCAAGAAGGAAGAGATGAAGGTACAGGTGAAGGCAGAAGAGGATGAGGAGGAGAGTGGTGTGGGATCTTGCTCCACCAAGCAACCAAGACCTAGTGTGCAACTATAGTAACTAAGACAGTGTGTCCTTCAGCTAGACAAGTAAAACAATAGTACAAAGATAGAGTCATAAGCAGGCCGTGCCTGTATGATCACCTCCTGAGTAAGCTAACATTTTGCAGATTAGTGGATATTGGCAATTCAGGAGAATGTAATGTCATAATTGGATGTGCATATATAGAAATTAAATAGAACACCTTCTTCACACCATACATAAAAATCAATTCCAGATAAGATAAAGGCTAAAACATAATACATAAGTCTTTCAAGAGAAAATATAGGACACTCTTTTTATGACTTCAGAATTGAAAGACTTTCTAAACACCACATAAAAGAAGGCCAAGAAGTGTATCTGATAACGAGGCCGCGATTGTAACTCAGTGGTAGGGCACTTGCCTTGAATGTGTGAGGCACAGGTTTCGATACTTAGCACCACTAAAAATAAAAGTAAATAAATAAAATAAAGATATTGTGACCATCTACAACTAAAAGACAAAGCAAAAAAAATAAAAAAAAGACTGACAAGGATCCCCAATGGATTTTGTCTTGTTCAGGTTTTTAATTCTTGAGAGAGAGTTTCCCTAAACATTTGATTTATATTGGACTACATAACATATACATGAACCCACATACATATATACTGTGCATTTACATTGTATATATTTGTTATGATAATAATTCATAATTTTAAAATGAAAATCAAAACTGGGAAGGAGCAAAAAATGAACACTACCTGTGTATTTGGAAAACACAAGAAAATATACTGAAACTGTATCAAAAATAATAATTTTTATTAGCCTATTTCAAAACTATATAAAAATTGTTTACTTTCCAATACATAAACAACAGCCATTTGCAAACTATAACAAAAGAAGAAATTTGTTTACATTGAAGATGGCAAAAGGTGACAAAATAAATATTAAAAAAAACCTTTGAAATAAACTTTTAAAGGAATATGTAAAACTTTATAAAATAAAGAATTTATAACCACACAGAGTCATAAAAATGGAAAGACCTTTGGGTTTAGAAAGAAACAATCAATAATATAAAATGACAATTCTCTATATGTAAACATAATGTGATATGTCCAAAAGTACCAATGGAATTTCGTTTTCACTTAACTCATTTTATTTGACATTCTGATTATAAAATCCATATGGAAAAATCAACATAGAAAAGGTCCTTATTTTTAAAAAAATATGGGGGTAAAGAAAGCAAGCTGTCAGATATTAATACATTTATTTTAATATATTGCTAGTGCATGGATAAGCAAAGTCAATTCAAGAGAGTAAAGAAAAAATGACATGTGAGCATGAAAAAATGTAGAAATATAGCACACGATAAAGACACACCTACAGTCAGTGAAGGAACTGAATCATCCAGTAAAAAAATTTGCAGAAAGGGGATTCTTTGCTTTATACATGACATCAAGGTACACCAGACTGACTCTATACTCCAGCATTTTTATTTTGTTGGCTCTTTTTTCATTTTTAAATAGGGAATGGCTGTGATTCTAGATATGAAGTTATAAATGTTTAAGGAAAAGATATACAAAACACTATCCAAAATTGAATATAAAAAGAAAAAGTCTAACACAGAAGAATCACAGTGAATATATTCCTAACATACATGACATGTAATACTTCCTTAATATCAAATAATGTCTTACAAATCAATACCCCAAATAATCAAAACACCATTAGAGAAAGGCAAAGGATACAGCAATGTAGCCCACAGAGATTTATCCATAGCTTATGTGAAAACAAACTTTCATAAGAATACCAGTTAAAACTACAAAGCAGGCCAGGCTCAGTGGTGCACGCCTGTAATCCCAGCACTTGGGAGGCTGAGGCAGGAGGATTGCAAGTTCAAAGCCAGCCTCAGCAATGGCGAGGCACTTAGCAACTCAGTGATACCCTGTCCCTAATAAAATACAAAAAAGGGCTGGGGATATGGCCCAGTGGTGAGTGCCCCTGAGTTCTATCCCTGGTACCACAAAAATAAATAAATAAACTACAAAGCAATGCCACTTTTCCCTGCCAGATTACACAAATGCATTCAGACAAACACAAACTGAATATGAAAACTCCTCCTGCCCTCTTTTCCAGTTTTCTCTTATTCTTCTTTCAGATCATTTCTTCAGAGGTGTACCTATGTGTGGATTAAATCTCCTCAGTATCTTCTCTTACAGGTTTTACGTAGCTTTCATTCCCCATTTTTCACATTCTCAAGTTTACATTATTTACTATTATCATTTTACTTAAGGACAAGGTCCATGTCTTTTTTTGTTTTTGTGTTTCTGTTTTTGTAATTTAACTTTGCATCCCTAACACATTTTATATGTGCTATTAAATAAACTATTATGTTTGATAACAATATAAGTACATAAAAGTGTTGGTGGTTGGCATGTTGGCACACACCTATAATCCTAGTGGCGCAGGAGGCTGAGTCAAGAGGATCTCGAATTCAAAGCCGGCCTCAGCAAATATTTAAATGTTTGACAAAAATTCACATCTTTTGCCAGGAGCAATGGTACATGCCTGTAATCCCAGTGGCTCAGGAGACTGAGGCAGGAGGATCATGAGTTCCAAGCCAGCCTCAGAAAAAGTGAGATGCTAAGCAACTCAGTGAGACCTTGTCTCTAAATAAAATGTAAAATAGGGCTGGGGTTGTGGCTCAGTGCCCCTGAGTTCAATCCCTGGTTCCCCGACACACACACACACACACACACACACACACACAAAAAATGTGTTGAGATAAAAAAAACATGTGCTTAAACATTGCTAAGTGTAAATTTGATAATGAGTTTGGGAGGCGATGTAGCAATATCTATCAAAATTTAATTAGAGAATATTTACTAAACAATGCTTGTGAATACAGATTTAACTCATTTTACCAACTTTGAGTATAGCACTTTTTTTTTTTTTTTTTTTTTTGTGGTACCTGGGATTGAACTCAGGGGCACTTAACCACTGGGCCACATCCCCAGCCCTTTCATGTATTTTATTTACAGACAGGGTCTCACTGAGTTGCTAAGTGCCTCACCATTGCTGAGGCTGGCTTTGAACTCGTGATCCTCCTGTCTCAGCCTCCCAAAGTGCTGGGGATTACAGGCGTGTGCCACCACGCCCGGCTTGAGTATAGCACTTTTAATAATTCTTATTTAATTTGTATTTGTGTTTGCTTTTGGAATGGTTTAACAACTCACTTTTTGTCTACTTGCTCAATTTAGTACCATCATTTTAAAAATATACATTCAGTAAAAATAATTATAAAGACTGAGGTGTGATTACTGTTTGCATTAATAAAACACTATCTGTTCTCTGACAATTCAGTATCTGATGGCTCAAAACTTTCTTTGGCTAATTATAAAAGTGTCCTTTTAGGATATGTTGTATTTTTGGAATAGTGCTATGAACATAAAGGTTTATACAAAATTATTTGACTTAAAATGATGTATAATATGGATTTTATAATTTTAACACATTTATGATTATTTATATTTGTAATAGATAGTGTCAAATAAGTTATTTATGAAGCCTTAGCAGAGTTCTATATTTTACAAGTTAAATGAGATTGTTTTAAACATATACCACTTATTCAGTGATTGAGAACCTCCTATGAAAATGAGACTGCCTACTTTATGGAGATGTTGAGTTTGATAAAATTACTTACAAGAAAGGACATACATGTTGTATTATAAAAAGATAGAGCACTCTGTGATATGGTCAAGCATGCACATGTGTTTTTGGTTTTCATTTTCTTTTCTGACCGGGAGAAAGGACTGATGTATATCATTGAATTTTGGCATAGAAATGTAGCTTCTCTACTAAATTGGTCACTCAGGAGTTTCCTCAGGACTTTGAGATTAATGAGGCAATAGATATGCAAAGTTAGTTCCTTGAAGGCAATAAATGTTTGGGACACCTGCTAAAGTCCTAGGGAGTGCCAGAGTACTAAGACTACAGATGCCTTGTGCCTAATAAGCCTTTGGAAATGAATGACATTTGCACACACATTCCTCTGGAAATTGTGCCTGGATAAAACTGAGGGTAGAGCCAGGTTATAAACCTGCAACTTCAGACATCTGTGATTCTGCTACTGGCACCAATACTGCTACCAGACCATTAGTTGAGATATCTGAAGTATCTTTACGTCTTTCTCTCCTTATTTTCTCCCATAATCAGTTACCAAATTCTATTCACTCTTCCCCTGAAGTATCTATCTTGTGTGTTTTCTTTCCTGTTATTCCCTTAGGCTTGGACTCTTGCAATACCCACCTTACTGGTCTTCTTGCATTTAATTTATGAAATCTTTCTAACCTGTATCACACCACTAGCAAGATCCTAAATTCCAGTTCAGACTACTTTGTAGTCTAGTTACAGGCCTATCCAACTGTTTTATGCAAGCCCTGAAGTTATGACCTTGGAAGAGCCAAATCTAGCAGTTTTAGCAATAGGACTATTTTATCTAAAATTCTGCTGATTCTCAATAGCGAGTATATGGAAACAGCCTACATGTCTGTTGACAGATGAATGGACACACAAACACACATACTCACTCAAATTAAATATTATTCAGTCTTTAAAAAGAAGGAGATCCTGTTATTTATAACAACTTAGATGAAACTTAAGGAATTTATGCTTAATGAAATAAATCAGGCATAGAAAAATACTGCATCTCAAATGAGATTCCTCATTGACATGTGGAATCTAAAAAAAAAAAAATGATGAATTCAGAGTAACAGTAGAATTTTAGTTACTAGGGGCTGGGGCTGGGGACTGGGAAAAGAGGGAGATATTAGTCAAAGGCTATCATCCTTCAGTTTTAACATGCATAAGTACTGGACACCTAATATACAGTGTGGGGGATGTATATTATTAATTATGTATTATAATTATGTATTATTACTCTGGAAATTTTCTAAGAGTAGATCCTCAAGTGTTCTTACCATAAAAATGACAATTTTTACAAATTTTACAATTTTTGTTTGTCATCATACCTCAATAAATCTTGGAAAAATAAAAAATAGATAAAATTTATATAATTCAATAGGAAGATACTATATGCCCTAAGGGGACATCTGGTCACACATATATTTAACTCATCTCTCCTAGCTTGTAAGAGCCACTTTTGAAAAGGAATAAAATTCATTCTATGGTGATGTGCAGGAGTGTATCTGTCATAAGAAAGAGATGATGTACTCTAAAAGGATACTAGCCAACCAGTAAAAAGTAAGAAATTAAGATGAAGCCAGTACATTATCCCTAGGACTTTTAGAATGGGAAATAGATGAAATAATAATGGATTGCTTTAATAGACAAAAAATTACTCTTCTAGAAAGCTATTGTTCCAGAAAAGATGTTCAAAGTTAATTTTTCTATGCTATGTGTTCCCTAACCCACTAAATTGGTAATGGCTACATATAAATTTATGTTCCCATGTTGTATTCTTCATAATTCTCTATAGCAGATGTCACAAGTGTCTCCTATGGCACATGTCTTTCAGCTAATGTTACACACTATCTAAATGATAGGCGAGAGTAAAAGCAGAGCTTGGGCTTGAATTCTTGCTCTGACAGTAGCTCAATAAATGTGCTCTGGGGAAGTTCTATTCTCGTTTCCTTCATTCCTAAAATTTGGAAAAATTTTAAGATTCATTGTTAGAATTGGCAATAATCTAATTTCATGGCACAGTGGTTGGCACATATTACAGTGAATGAATGATAATAACAATTAGTAGTAGTGTAGTCATTTTGTAATATAAAAGGGAGATTTCAAGACTCCACTGGCCTTTCATATCTCTGTTGGTTCTTGGAGTGATTCCGTAGCTTTCAAATGCTCTTAACCAGATTGTAAGTGTGTTTGCTTTTCATGAAAACTCTCATAGACTACAACATAGCTTTTGTATTTGATACTGTATTTAGGCAATAATACACTTACAGTACTAAGCAGTTAATTAGCATAATGGGACTTCAGTGTGCTGCACTCTCACACCCATATCCAGTGTAGGTTTGGATGTCACAGTGAGTAGGTGGAAGTGGGGAAAAGTCATCGAGCTAATGAATGGCCTTGCAAGGGTCACCTCTCTGCTTCCATTTCTGTACTGTGTCTTGGCCAGTGTATGACCTGGAGTAGGGAAAACATCCTTCTTTAAGCACATCATTTATGAATTTTTTAGGCTCAGAGTTTCTCTAAATTGTTAAGACCCCAGATCATTTTCTACTTTCCATCTGTTTAAGGGATATTTAGTAGCTTAAATAATTCTATATCAGTTGATAAATAAACAGTCATTCATTTTATTAAGACATTACATAATTAAAAGAATTTTTAAATGATAATTTCTGATCTCTGAATACTTATATTATAGGTGGTGATAGTTTACAGATACTAATTAAAATTCACCAGAAATACAAGCAGTTCTGATTTGTCTTACATAAAATAAATTTAAAGTCACAGAACATTAAGGTTACCAAAAATATGGGCTAGAATTTATCAAAGAGTTCTTTATAGAGGAAAAAAATGACAGAATTTGAACTGGATTTGGTAAATGCAGATTAGCAAGGGAAAGCATTCTAATAGAAACTGTACTAATGGATAGGCTAGAATTAACTGTAACAGAGAAAATTAGATTGAAGTCAGATTTGAGATGGTTTGAATTATAAAACAGTGGATTTTATCTGCAGATCATCAGTTGTCAGAATTTTGAGTGAATAAGAATCTTCTAAAAATGTGCTACAATATTGTTTCTTAGGCTTAATCCATAAATATTCTCTTTCAGTTGGTTGGGAATAAGGACCATGAATCTTCTTTTTAACTAACCTAACAGCGTGCCCTGAAATTCTGGCGGAAATGGTTCATTATTCACATTTTCGGTATCTCTACTTGCCAAGGACATTTAAAAGATACTTATGACATTTTCACAAGAAACAAGCTTTGTCATACGAATGCATTAATAAGCATCATTAAAGGATGAATTAATGATGAAAATAGTTGAAATGCAGGAGGTCAGTCTGGCAGACATTAGGAAGCAGAAGTAAAGCAAATGAACACCTGTCTTGACTGATAACAGTAGAGGTGGACAAGGGAGGGACAAGCAGTAGAACTAAGACATAGAACTGAGGAGATCTAGTCATCACTCGGCTGCATTGGGGCAAGGGATAGTGTTCCAACCCCAGTAGATGATAAGCTCCAGGAGGGTGGGAATTGAGTCTTATGTATCTTTATGACCCTGTCTCAGTACAGTACCAGCACATAGTGGGTTGTCAACAGATGTATGTTAGTACTAGACAAGCCTGCTACATAATGCACAGAAAAGTCAAAAGGAATCTCATTTTTCTGTGCATCCAACATTTTTTTCCCTCAAATTTTTTACCTTATTGCTACTGACTTGCTTTACATAGCCTTTTGACTTGCTAATAAAAAATATTTCATTTTTGTGCATACTGAAATGAGTTAAATGACTTAAAGATTTAAAATATCAAAAGAAATACAAGATATTAAAATCTTATAATTCTTAATGTCCAAATTTTTCTTTATGAGCACACATCAGTGAAATTACTTCAAATCAGATATACCCATTGGATTATATGAAATTAAATGTCATTTTTGAACACATAATCCACTTCAGTTAGGCATGGTGATAGTTCGTTTCTTTTATTTTTTCCACATAATATATGGCATCTAGTGGGGAATATTATGTCATAAAAAATGTTAATGTAGTCAGCTAAATTTTTTTTTGCTTTTAAAATATTGCTGTTTACAAATCAGATCCTTTCCAAATTATCCACAATATGTGAGTGAATTCATAAGTGCTCTCTTCTCTGACTCTTTAAACATCAAAAGGGACCATCTTCAAAATCCAAATGCTTCTCCAGCTTTCCGCAGGATATCACAAAACTTCCTGGCAGGCACTTTTAAACAAGTTGAGAAGTTTTATAAGATAAAAATATTTTTTCAGTTGACTTGACAACCATGTACAATGTTAGTGGAGAGTTTATTTGCCCAAGGCTTTTTGTCAAAATGAATTTAAACTGAGATTATTAAAATGTAGTTCAATTGCACAGGGTGAGAAGAGGTGTTGCTAATGTCTTACTTTAAGAATGTTTTCCATGCAATGTATGCCACTTGGTTACAAAGTTGTATATATAGAGGTGTGTTTCTGCTAAAACAGCAGAGGGATTAGAATTATTCAGAGCACAATAAATCATCTGTAGGAATGGAGTTTGATCCAGAAAGAGAAGCACTACCGTGGGGGTGATTTCGAGGTCTGTCTGCCTAAGCATCAGACTGCCTGGGTCTGAGTCACAGCTCCACCATTTACCTCAGTGCCTTCTTCCTCTGTAAAATAGAAGTGATTATAATAGAAACATCATGGGGATATTGTGAGGATTAAATGATATCATTGTCAATGACTAATATGGTGACTGGCGCAGAGAAAGGTTCACAGTTAATTGTTTTATTTCAAAGCTTAGAATCAGGACTTAGCAATGTCTCCTGATAATTCCAGATGTGTGGTTAGAAAAAGCCCTGTCCCAATTTAATGATAATCTTTTCTATTACAAGTTAAATAGCTTTAGGAAATTTTCACTAATGGTAAACAATGCTTGAATCACCAGATCGCTCCATGGCTGAAGCTAATTTCTTACATGAAAATCAGGATCCCACAGTGAAAATGATCATCTGATGAGAGGTTATAATCTTCTCAATTTGGAAAATCATATTGCACTCCTTTGGGTAATGTCCAAATTGCTGAATCTTGGAAGCAATCACTCTCCTCCTCTCAAATGGACCCATTATTTAGGAAGTTTTATTATTTCTGGAAAAGACCAGCATTCGTGTATGGTTTGAAATTGCTGCACCATGATGGAAGAGTTGAGCATGTTCTATGTGGCAGGTAGCCATTAATTAATGGTTCACCCACTGATGTGTGCTGCAGCCAGAATCCATGGGGGATATGAGATGATGATACTGATGAGGCTGCATCAGAACTGAACAGTTAGCACTACATAAAGCATTCTTATCAATTTGTGGGATTGTGCCATACTTCAAATTACTTGTTTTAATTTGATATCTAACCAAAATAATTTTGCCATTATTATTTTCTGAAGTTTACACTTTCACCAAATAAAGCACACAGCATATTACCTTTAAAGATATATTTATTTCTATGTGACAAATTAGAATAATATAATAAAATTTCTCTGATCCACTGCCCCAATATAAAGAAATACCATGGATTCGTCCTATGTTACAGGTTCTGTATAGGCACTTGGCATCACCCTCACAATAAATCAATCAGAAAAGTGTATTTAACCAATGAGAACTTTGAAACATGTTCATCTATTTATTGTTATTTAACTAACCTCTACTCATAGAAATAGATGGAAAATACAGAGATTAAAATCTAACTTAAGCATATTTTTTTTTCTCTTCCTTCAATATACCATTGATTGAACTGGCTCCTACCTATCCAATAAACTCTCTTACTTTTTCTCGTTATCTTCAAAATCTGAAAACATGTATCTTTCTACATTCTATTGTCAACCTTTTTTTGTATGTGTATGTGGTGCTGGGGATTGAACCCAGAGCCTTGTGCATGTGAGGCAAGCACTCTACCAACTGAGCTATATCCCCAGCCCTATTGTCAATCTTTCTATTAACATGTACAGATTATTTGAAGACATTAATTGAAAGAAGAAAGAAATATTATTCACTTGTGAACTTTTGTAACACTATAAGTTTATAGTATTCAATAATGTAGTTTTAGTTTTATTTACCTGAATTAACATAGTCAAAGTTAGCAGCAATATTAAGCCACACTTTCCTTTTAATTCATTAATGATATGGGTAGGATTTATTTATTATTTCCATATCATTTTCTTCTTTCAAAAACATATTGTTGGGCTGGGGTTGTGGCTCAGCGGAAGAGTGCTCGCCTTCCGCATGAGCAGCCCTGGGTTTGATCCTCAGCACTATGTAAAAATAAATGAATAAAATAAAAAAGGTAAAAAAAAATTATTATCATAACAAATTTAATTCAGATTTTTAATTTACCATTATATAAGTGAAGTTGGATATTTTTGTGAATTTCTATTTTTTCAGAAAACCTAAGTAATCTAGCTGTGATTTCCCTTAGCAACCTTAATAATGTCTTTCAATTTAGAGTTATAAAACATGATACAGATATTTTGTGAGTTTTTAATTATGAGGGTCAATTTTATTCTTTTTTTTATGTAGACCATAATAAAGAAAGGGGATTATCAAACTACCCTGCCATCCTCTCAGATTTAGCATACATAAATACAAACTTTCCTTTCTCTGCTTCTTCAGTAAAAGCATCATTCATGAATCCTTATTGTAATGCTGTCACTAAGAATTAAGTAGAGATTATATGAATTTTTTTCTAAGACAGAAATGATTCTACATGAAGTCATAGTTCTCCATTTTAGCGTGGATTACAAAGAATATTATTATTCCACTCCAGACTCTTAGAGGTTTAAAAAAGTCCTTATCCTCAAGAACTTGGGGAGTTAATCAAAAGTAAAAATGTAGAAATGTATAATACAATATAGAAAACACTGTGACAGTGTAGTTTACAGAAACCTATGATAGGAAGACAAAAGAGTACAAATTGGTGATGGGGGGACTAATGAAAGAAAGCCCTCCAGAAGTAATCTGCATTATCTTGAAGATCAAGCAGAAGTTGTCTAAGCAATGGAGCTGAGGGAGAGGCACTCAGGACAAGGTGTGGCTAAGACTGCGATACCTGGATATCCAGTGTGCAGTGGTTGATCACATGAGCTCTAGATCTGCCACCTCCTTTCAGATATTTTCACTTCCCAGTTTTTCATTACATAAATTAAGCAAATTACTTCTTATCAGCAAAATGTATTATAATCTTTCTTACTCCATGGGGTTGTTTACAGGCTATTAAGCCCCTTGTATGGTACATGATACATAAGAAATGCTAAATAGCAATTAATTGCAAGAGAATAAGAAATAAAATAATTGGGAATTGCAAGTCATTTGGTATTGCTGAAGAAAAATTGCAATAAATCGTGTGGAAGAAAATGAAAGGCCCATGTAACATGTCAGGGAGCTGGCAATTCCATAAAGTGAACAGGAAAGCAGATGCAAAGCAGAATCAGATTTTATTGTAAATAGAACTCACTGGAGTGTGGTAGGAGGAGGGGGAAGCAGAATATTGGTAAAGATTAGAGGCACAGAATCCTGTTACAATGCCCCGGTTTCAAAATTATCTAATAAGAATGTTTGATAATCTTCTTTAACAGTGACAATAAAAAATAAGAGATAACAGTTGAGAAATATTTAGAATTAGTAGGGTTTGTCCTTAACACTTAATAAAATAGCCTGGGTGGTCATTTGTCAGAGGAAAGAACAAATGATGATGATGTGAAGATTCTGTATTTGAAAGACATAATGGCTAGTAAAAAATAAAAATTAAAATTAAAAAAAAGCCCGAGAAAAGAATACACAAGTAAATAGAGATTTGAAAGAAAGAAAGTAAGAGGTAAAGAGGGCAATTTGAGACATTTTGAATTTAAGATGATTCTAGAGCATCCATTCATAGATAAGTCTGTGATTTTCAGGATAGAGTTCAACATAAATCAACAGATTCAGGATTCACTAAAAAAGATAAAGGTGGCCAAGAAGGTGGAAGGTTTTCCTGAGACATTTGAGGTGGGTAGAAAAAGATAATGTAATGAAGCCATTGGGGAAGATACACAAAGAGGTTAATATTTTAATATAACTATTTGTAAAAGATGTTTCCAATTTTGTAAAAAAAAAAAATTCTCAATTCAGACAAGAATAATAATCTAGGTGATTGAATAGAAGTGTACTATTTCTGCTTCATGTATATTACTATATAAAAAATTATCTGTAGATCGTTTTGATGTAGGTAACAAAAACATGTATTTTGTAGGTTGATTGGGGAAATATTCTTTATTAGATGAAAATACCTAAAATCTGGGTAACAAAAGTTAAAAAAAATTAATCTTAAAAAATCTAATTTTATTTTGAAACTATTTTCTTTAAAACAAATTTCTTTCCCATTTTTAGTACTATAACTGTTATTTAACTGCATTAATGAAACATTTAAATATAGTATTAACTTAATATAAATCATTTTCTTTTATATGTTCTAAATCAGCATGGGCATTAATCATGACAATGACCACCCTTCATGCGCTGATGGCCTTCATATCATGTCTGGGGAATGGATTAAAGGACAAAATCTTGGTGATGTTTCATGGTCTGCATGTAGCAAGGAGGACTTGGAAAGATTTCTCAGGTACTGAGATCACTTATTATTGTGGCATTGTGAGTGTTTGTGTGTGCCTGCTTCCACTGCCAGCCAGCAGGTGACAAGAAGGAAGGGCCACCAAAGTAGAAATCAAGGCATATGATTCCAATCTTGGCTCTTCTATTGACTCATAGTGCATATTAGGACATTTTATTTAACTGCTTCTTAATTTCTACATTTTTTAAATGAAGGGATAAATTAGATAATTTGTAAGGTTAAAAAATTGTCATGATGATTTTTAAAGAAATCCATCATAGTATTTAAATGGATCTTGAATATTTCCCATCACCTAACACATCTGTTACTATCTCAAAGTGCTTCCTGAATGAAATATCCACCTATCCATTATGATACTTATAACTCTAAATCTTTTTTGCTATTAAATAGTTTTTACTATTGTAATAAACCCCAGTTATCTTCTTTTACCCCTTCAACAATAGTAGCACTTAGCTTCTTCCTGATTGGAAAAATAAGTGAAAAAATATTGCTATTATTCTAATTATCACTTTAGAGCCCTTGTTCTTGACTTTTATTCTTTTGATAATAGAAGGAACAGCTGAAAAGTGATATGTAAAGTAGTTCGGTATATAAGGTATTTAAAAATCTAAATAAAAATTATAGGAACACCTATCTGACTAAATTCACTACAGAGATAAACTTCATTTATTTTCAAATTTGCAAGCCTATTTTATTTTAATAAATGAATATTAAAATCTACTAAAATATTATATAAATTACATTCCTATAACTATGTTCTGAAATACTTGCAATATACTCTGTGCTTGCTCTTAGTCATGACATTCTAGAGTACAGTAATCAAAGCATGTAATAATTTGAAACACCATCAGTAATTGCATCAGCCCATCAGTAGCCCATAATGAACTTGTTCCTAAAAAAAAGATGCAAGACATATAAAACTGTCTTCAGATGAATCAAGACTATTACCACATTAAATGTCAGTTCACATTTGAAAGTTGTATTAATATAAAGTACAAAAATATCTACCCTATTAATACTCAATTCAGAATAATTGCTTTAAATTCCCAAGAATATTTGATATCTTGTATTCACAGTTGGTTTTGGGCAAGTTACTCTCTGAGTCTGAGCTTCTAGATTTCATAAATGCATGAAATAATACCCACTTTACAGTTTTATGTGGATTGGCTTAGTTAATTCATAATGTATAGGCTTTATAAACCTTTTGTTCTAAAGGTTTGTTCTAAATGTTACCTAAAACGTGATAGTTATTATTATTTGTTAAGATTATCTTAAATAGTTTTAAATAAATTAATCCATATATGAAATGATTTCTATAATCATTCAATAAGAGAGCTTTTAACTAAAAGTATAATACTATTAATAATGTTTCTTCTTTTTATGCTAATTGATGATAACAACTTTTACAATATTTCAAATTTTTACACATATCTGCATGTTATCAGGTCAAAGGCCAGTAACTGTTTGCTACAGACAAATCCCCAGAGTGTCAATTCCGTGATGGTGCCCTCTAAGCTACCGGGGATGACATATACTGCAGATGAGCAATGTCAGATTCTCTTTGGGCCTTTGGCTTCCTTTTGTCAGGAGATGCAGGTAAGGGTCATGTCTAGGGGATTTTTGAGGGCCCACATTCATTGGTTGTAAGTACTGATTTAGAATTTGTATATTCAAAAACACCCCAATCCTTGAAAAAAATTTCTAAGGAAAGGTTTGTGCGTTATTTCCCCTTATTCTTTGGAAGGAATAGAAAGAAGACTAGGCCTTTTTAAAAAATATTTATTTATTTACTTTTTAGTTGTACACAATGCAATGCATTTATGTTTATGTGGTGCTGAGGATCAAACCTGGGCCGCACACGTGCGAGGCGAGCGCTCTGCCGCTGAGCCACAATCCCAGCCCCAAGACATAGGCCTTTTTTACTTAACCAAAGTCAGCAAAGAAAGATTCAACAATTTCTATTTCAAAATATTCACTGAAGTCAGGCAAGTATTTTACATTGTGATAGATAAATGCTTTATTGTAAGTCTCCTAATTTCTTACATGGTAACTTGGTGAAATGCAATAAAAATGATGTATGACCATGTCATTGTAGAGAAAAACATTGAAAATAAAAATTAAAAAGCATATTTTATAGGAACAAAAGTTAAAGTACATTTGTACTTAAACTAGAGGTAAATGGGGAATATATAAAGTAATCAGTGTCTAGATATATACTATTGAAATGGTCAGTAATTAATTATTCAGAGGGCAGTTGTATCAGATCTAGAAAATTTAAAGGATGAAGCAGAATTATGTTCTTAGTTGATGTGAGAATTTCAGTTCTACTTACCCTTCCCTCTTTATTTTCTATTCCTGTTTCCCATTTCTGTCTGTCTTCCGCCACCTCTTCCCAACACACACGCATGTTTTGTACTTCAGGAGTAAACTGGTAGTCACACTCAGAGGAAATTGGGAGAGTTTCCCTGAAATACAGATATATTTCACCCTGCCAGCATTTCTGTGACTACCTCATGACATTGTTGAAAATAATGCTATTTTGGATAACTGGTAACATAATTAAAACTCCTAATAAGAACATAACATATATCCTTCTGACATGTTTTTGATTGCTTTGTAGTGCTTATCAGAAGTGTTGTTGACTTTTTTGTTTTTATTTGCCTGTTATCAATCAATCTCACATGTCAGTTTATAGGCTCGATGAAGGCACATTGTCTCTCCAGCATCCAGCCCCTGGCTGGAACAGGTAGGCATCCAGTGAATATTTGATATAGAATTAAGTGAGTGAATGTGTGAAGGAGTTGGCACTGCATCACATATGGTGTGTGGAAAGGTCTATAGACTATAATACTCCTGTGGTGATAGTAGAGCTCTGCAGGAACTAGTGTAAGTATATGATTGTGACCTGATTCCTGGTGGTTTGCATGTGGAGAAGCCTGGATCCTTGAAGGTCAGGACCATGTGTGCACATTATGATAGTAGCTAGCTTTGGATATGTAAATTCTGTCCCTGGTTTCATCTGTTAACCTTCTCATTTAAAGGTTTGGAGTCTTAAGATTATGAAAAAGTTGGCTACCATCTTCTTTCTAAAATGTTTATGGTAAAATGATGTTTTGAGGTATACAGAGCTGAGTTTGTGGGCAGACACATTTTTTTGGCACCAGAAATTGAACCCAGGGCTGCCTTATCACTGAGCTACATCGCAGTCCTTTTTATTTTTTTATTTTGAGACAGGGTGTTTTAGTCACCTTTTGTGCTTCTGTGACTAAAAGACCTGGATAAGACCTGGATTAGAGAAGGAAAAATATATTGTAGAGCTCATGGTTTCAGAGGTCTTAGTCCAAAGATAGCCAGCTCTATTCCTCAGGTATCAAGGTAAGCCTAAATGTCGTGGTGGCAGGATGTGGTGGAGGAAAATAGCTGAGGAATCACATCAGGAAGCAGAAAGAGACTCCACTCACATATTAAAAAAATATATGCCCCCAAAGCATGTCCTAATGCCCAGCTCCTCCAGCATACTCTACCTGCCTTCAGTTACCACTCAGTTAATCCCCATTGGAGGATTAGTTCACTGATTGGATTAAGGCTCTCATCACAATCATTTCACCTCTGCATATTCTTGTATTGTCACACACATCAGTTTTTGGAGGGACACCTCATATCTGAATCATAACACAGGGTCTCACTAAGTTGCTTAGGGCTTCACTAAATTGCTGAGGCTGATTCTGAACTTGTGATTCTTTTGCCTCAGTCTCCTGATCTGCTGGGATTTCAGGCAGGTACCACCATGCCCAGCTGGACAGACATTTTCATATGCTGAAATTTACATTGTTTTAGGCAACAAAGCTATCTACAGTAATTAAGAGTATTGAATAGGAGAGAATTTCCATTTAAAAATTGAAAGTTGATAAAGGTAATAATGGCAGATATTCATCTTTTAGGAAGTACTTCAAGTGTTTAAAAAAATTCAATCAAATGGATGGCCACAAACATGATTTTGTAAATTTTTAAATTATTTTCAATTAACAAAATTTCTATTTTTTTTTTGAATTAACAAAATTTGCTATTGTCACCTTGAAATGCAATGACCATTCTAACAGTATGAAGAGGTTGTACCTGTTTAAGAGGTGATTAGGTCATCAGAGCTTCATCTCATGGGTGGGATTGGTGCCTCTTGTTCTCTCTTGCCTTCTCACTTTCTGCCATGAGAAAACACAGCAAGAATACCCTTGCCAGTTGCCAGTACCTTGCTGTTAGACTTCTCAGCCTCTGGAACTGTGAGCCAACACACTTCTGTTTATTATAAATTACTCAGTCTCAGTCATTCTGCTATATTCCCTTGTTAAACTAGACAAAACAGACAAAGATAATTATTTTAGAAGCTTTAGAAATTACTCTTAAATGATGTATCATATTGCAGTTACTTGAATTTTACTAGGGCCATTCTACAATATTTGAACTCTAAATACCTGCCACAAAGTGTGTTCAGTCATTTATGTTCATGATATAATATGACTTAGATTGAATGTTTGTGGTCCAATATGATTCTTATAATGATTCTATGCTATAGCCACCATCTAATCCTATTTTATAGATCAATCTGAGGCCTTGAGAAGTGAAATAACAGTATGAAGTTACTAACATTTATGAAGAGGGAGTGTTAGATGCAAACTCTCTATGCTCTACTGCCTCTTAATGGAACTAAAGTACTTTCTATATACATTGTCTGCTTTATGGGAAAAACCTTAGATCAGATCCTAAATTTTATGGTTTCCTATAGCAACTAAATTCTTATGGTCTCCTATAGCAACTACACCATCAGGGTTAAAAATATCTCTATTAATTTTTTTTCTAGGCTGTTTTCTCTATTAATATTTTATCATACTAACTCATCTGAACTGATTTAACATTTTTAAAAATTGATGTTTCTTAATATTTTAAGATATTCCCTTGTTAAACTAGACATTGTACAAATAAATTGTTTAAACTTTAGTTACTCAGACACATTCTTCTTTTCCTCTCAACTTTTATATTCTAATTCAAAATTAGTGCATGCAGCATGCAAAGTAGAAGAACCAGAGAGATAAAGCCATAGAAGAGATTATTTATTAATTCAGCTATTGTTTTTACAAATATTTACTGGGTTCCAACTACTTTCAAGGCATAGTACTATGTACTAATAATGTAGCAGGACACAAAAAACAAATTTCCTACCCTCATGGTTACATTTTTTGTGAAGAGAAACAGAAAATAAGTATATATACATACATAGATAGATAGATAGATAGATAGATAGATAGATAGATAGATAGATAGATATACGTGCACATGTATATATAAGTTAATATGTCTGGTGTCAGTGGTGATAACTATTTTGGGAAAATATAAATTCAGGTAGGAAGAATAGGGAACACTAGTAAGTAGGCTGGTAGTAATAGTGCTGTTTGTATAAGGTGACCTAGTAAGGCTGAGAGAAGGTGGCATTTGTGTAGATTTCTGAAGGAAATGAGAGTGCAAGCCATGTATTTACCTTGGGAGGAATATTGCAAGAGGAAACAGAAAACAATGTAATTCAATTCATTTTTGGTTATGCTTGAAGTTTAAGATGCTTAGTAGACATCCAAGTAGAGATGTAAACTAGTCCAGGAGAGACCGGTATTTGGACATCACCACTTAGGTGATTTTGAGGACACTAAATGGTAACACTAGAAAGTGAGTTTAGTGGGAAGAGCAAAAAGATTGAAGAACTGAGAACTATGTTAAGAGTGTGGAACAGTGTTTAGAGTGTAGGAAGATGAGGAGACAGCATAATAAAACTCTGGTGAAGTCCATTGGTGTAGGAATAGAGCCAAGACAAATTAAGATCTGGAGGCTAAGTGAAGACATTCTTACAAAAGGGTATTCAGCTATCTCAAAAGCTGAACACTAATCTAATAAAATGAAATCTGAGGCTAAAGAAACGATATTTCTTCCCACCTCTGAATGTTACTGCATTGGAGACCAAGCCCCTAACAATACAGATCCCAACCATAACACATACAGATCTTTAAGTGGATCCACCTGGCACCACATGCCTGCCCATCTGTTATCTGAGCTCTATAGGAAGCAAATCTCTTGGAGGTCAACTCCATAACATCAAGAGTGTTATCATTCCCCCTTTTCATTATATCTCTAGCACCTTAACGAATGCCCAGTAAATATTTGCTGAACCAATAAGTGAATTAATTGAACAATGAAGTAATGATTCTCAATTTTTATTTATCTACTTGATTCTTAGTTATACTACATGTCAAGATAACATGAACCTCACCTAGATTATTAATGCAATGACTAAAAAAAGCCAACATATAAGGGCAGATAGCTTGTTTAGCACCTTATACATAATCAGGCATTCTTAAGACCACCTGATTTCCAATCAACTATAAATGAGTGAGGGCTTACTACACCCTTCAACATGTTCAACATGTATGTGATTAATAGATTCTTACAAAGAATATAGAAATCCAAATATGACAGAAGTGGTTGATCCATAGTGTCTGAATTAGATAATTCTCTTCCATATTTGTAAACAGGTATTTAAACACAAGTACTAGAGAGTCCAATGTTGCATAATGCTGATCTGATTACTGACATAAATTTACTCTTAGGATAACAACTTATATCTGCAAAAGGTTTAAAGAGACAGATGTAGAGATTCTTGTGAAACAAACTGGCCTGCAGCAACAATAGCTCGCGCTCTGCAATAATTTGCATAATTAATACCTAACTTCTTGGATGGCCTTGTTCTTTTGTACCAAGCACTTGGTGCCTTCAGACTATCTGGCATCTTGTGGGTAAGCCAACTCCATTGCAAAGTTATTGTAATAGCTTCCTGAATTGACTTAACCTGTCTGGGAATATATAGGTATGAAAAGATGTTTTTTTCTAGAAACAGTTTGAAGTGGCCCTGCAAAAGTTACCTTTCTTGAGTTAGAAGAAAGTGTGCTAAAATAAGGCCTCCAGGAAACTTGCAGTACTCTTTTTGTTTTCGGACTAGACTCATTGTGAATTGCACACCTATTTAGATTTAGAAAACAAATTAACATATGCATTCCAGTTTTACATTTCTTCTTTATCTGCTTGATCCATCAAAATAATGTAGCACTGGGTGGGCATGGTGGTGCATGCCTTTAATCCCAGTAACTTGGGAGGCTGAGGCAGGAGGATCGCAAGTTCAAAGCCACCCTCAGCAATTTAGCAAGGCCCTAAGTAACTTAGTGAGACCCTGTCTCAAAATAAAATATAAAAAAGGGTTAAGAATGTGGCTTGCTGGTTAAGCACTCCTAGATTCAATCACTGGTACAAAAAAGAAAAAAAAAATAATGTAGTACCTTCTAAAACCTCTCATCTGATCCAAAATACAGACTGGCATTAAAATGAGGTACCTTGTGAAGAATTCTAAAAGACTGAGTCTATAATTTGGCATTGTGAAATTTCAGAGGCAACAGGAATTTGGACTTAAGGCCTACTGTAAAATAGTTGGAGGAGACACACTACATTATTTAAGACATTATAAATCTGCATTATTAGAGTGTGGTATTGGCAAAGAGAGACATAACTAATTGATGAAACACAGTGGAGAGTCCAGTCATAAGCTTTCACATGTGTACAATTGATTTTCAAAAAAAGGGACAAGGAAAGTTATTGGATAAAGGGAAACCTTTCAATTAATTTTGGACATGTGGATTTTCATCACAAAATTCAAATCATATTATATGCCAAAATTAACCCCAATGTACTATAGACCTAAGTGTGAAATCTGTAAAGTTATAAAACTTTAACAAAAATGTAGGACATCAGAAAACATGAACTGTAAAGAGAAAAAAAACACAAACCAAAACAACAAATTATTGTTTGAATTTTATCAAAATAAAATTCCTCTTTGAAAAACTCTATAATTAAAATGAAAATTCAAGCCACAGAATGGGAGAAAATATTCATGATGAGTAGATCTGATAAAGGGCTAGTATATCCATAGTTTATCAATTCCTCAACAGTAAAAAACCATGCAGTTCAATAAAATGGGCAAAATATTTGAACAAACAATTCAGAAATGAAGACATATAACGTGTTAAAAGATGCTCAATATTATTAACATTGCATTAAGAAATGCAAATTAAATCCATAAGAGCTTTGGCTGCATACCCATTAGAATGTCTTCAGTTAAAAAAGAGAAAATGCCAAGATATTGCTGATGATGTACAAACCACTAGAACTGAAATTCATATATACTGATGCTGGAAATTTTCAGTGGCACAATAACTTCGTAATGATTTTAGGTGGTGTTTCTTAAACATTTAACTACTGTAGGATTCACACTTTGCTCTCCTAGATCAAAAAAAGTCTCTGTATAATTATAATCATTTTAAATTCATTAAGACCCTTTTATATTTTGTACAGGTGAATGTGCAATATATATTTGGCAGAATTTACATCTGTAATTGTTAGAGGTAGTGTTTTATAAATATCAATTAGGCCAAGGTATTTAGTAGGGTTGCTCAGGTAACCTGACTTTACTGCTGATTTGTCTAGATGGTCTATTAACTGCTGAGATGGGGAATTTAAATATCCTACCATGATTATGTAACTGTCAGCTCCCAATATTGTCATATTTTGATCCATGCTTCATTAAATTTTTTGTTAGACACTAATACAGCTATTATTTCTATGTTTCCTTGGCAAATTGAGCCTTTTTATTGTGAAGAGTCCCTTTTATTCCTGGTGGCACCCTTTATATTGAAGTTTATTATATCTGATATTAATGATTTTTATACTCTTACTTTTTACATGGCTTAATATTTGGCCTTCATTTATTTTAAACTTATTTATATACTTATATTTAAGCTGAATTTTTTGCTGTAAGCATATAGTGGAGTTTACTTTTAATCTATTCCAATATTTATGGCCTGTCAATTGAGAAGTATTTAATCCATTCATATTTAATCATTGATGTTTGGATTTAGGTTTAATATTTGATAATATGATTTCTTTTTAAACTCATTATTTCCCTCTGATCCCCTTCCTGCTTTCTTTTAACATTATTTGCATGCTTTTTAGAATCTTATTTTATCTATTACATTTTAATCCTAACTCTTTACCTGTTTTAGTGGCTTGATCAGGGTCTGGGATGATAAATTCTTTTTGTTTTGGTTTTGGTAACGGATTGAACCCAGGGATACTTAACTACTGAGCCACATCTCCAGCCTCCTTTTCTTAATTTTTAAAAAAAAATTTAAGACAGGGTCTTGCTGAGTTGCTAAGGCCTCGATAAATTGAGTCTTACTTTGAACTTGTGATCCTCCTTCCTCAGCCTCCTCAGCCCCTGGGATGACAGGCATGTGCCACCATGCCAGGCTTTGGGATAACAAAGTTTTACTTAATGAGCTTGTCAACAATAGAGCCATTGTTGCAACTCAAATTGGTTGTTCTAGTTGAAATTAATCATAGATAATATGTACATGAATGAGCATGGAAATGTTCCAATAAAACTTTATTTACAAAGGGGGAGGCTAGCCAAACAATAGAGCCATTGTTGCTAGACCTTTTGATATTACCCCCACAAATTTCTGCAGCCTTTTCATATTTTTCAATATTTTCTTTCTCTCCTTTAGATAGGATAATTTCCCTTGATCTATTTCCAGGTTTACTCAACATTCAATTTTTATTTCACATATTGTATTTTTCAATCTAAAATGAATGTTTCCATTTAGCCTTTTTTAAAGATATCTTTTAATTCTTTACAAGTTAATTTTCTTTACCTTGCTGAGTACATTGATAAGGCCAGTTTTAAATTTTATGAAAATTGTAGCATATGTATCATCTCAGTGTTGAATTGTTTCTTTCTTCTTTAGAAATAGTCACATTTTACTGGCTTTTCATATAACAATAATTTCCAATTACATGCTAGAAATCATGATGTTATATTGTAGAGTAAGGATTGGCAAACTTTGACCTGGTGGGAGTGGCTGCTGGTTTTTGTAAGTACAGTTTTACTGGAATGCATTGGTTCGTGTATTATCTGTGGCTGCTTTGGGCCCACAATGCCAGTATTGAATAGTTGCATCAGAGTCCATATGACCCATAATCATAAAATATATACTATTTGACACTTTTCAGAAAAAGTTCACTGACCACTATTGTAAAGACTCTTAATTCTTTTTCATTGCTCCAAAGAGTGCATTAATTTTTTTTGTTTTCACAGGCAATTAAATTCATTAGATTTAGACTGGATGTTTTGTTTCATCTGCTGGGAATCAGTTCACTCTTCTCTTATCTGGACTCTTTATTGTGTGTTCCATGTATGCATAGGTCAGGTGCCAATGACAGATGTAGGCTCCTCTATTCTCCTCTGAGATGATTTCCATAGTTTTTTAGACAGCTTTGACTATTCATATTGTGTTTTAGGTGTTTTTAGTTTTTTGTTTGTTTGTTTGTTTGGACACAAATTTATGTAGGAAAACGAATACACATTTAAGAGAAAATACTGGCTATCACAAAAAAGACAGAGACATCTTCTGGGTGTAAAGCGAGGAATAAGCATTCCAGGGAGAATGTGTGCCATTTCCAGAGAGAGACAGTCTGCCTGATTCTGTCTCCATAATGGTATGGCTTTCACCATTGTTTTGGCCACCCAGCATCAGGCTCTGTGCATGGGCAACAAGGAAGTCAAAGCTGTAAAGATGATTAACTCACTTTTTGCTGAGTCTTTTGGTTCCTCTCAAAAAAAAAAAAAAAAAAAATCTGCATTCGTTCACTCTCTGGAACCTTTAGGAAGTTAATTTTTCATATTCCATACTCATTTTAGTTATTACCTACAGGAAATGTCGGTCTTCTGAGACCTTAATCCACCATTTCAGAGAGGATTTTACTTTAATTCTAGATCTTTTTCTTTACAAATATTTCAATGAGGTCCTTTCTTTGCTTTGGGGCTTTAACTAATAGATATTGACAGTCCTTTCTATTAATTTCTTCTTGCTCCTTGCTTTCTCTAACACTTCCTGATGTGTTTATTGAAGAGTCCTTTGTGTCTTGCTGAGTTATTCACTGGTTGTGCATAGATTATTTTTCTTCCCATACCTGTTGCTCAGCTTCTGCCCCTGGCTGTCCTACAGCATAGTGGAATGCAGGAGGAGAAAGAGAAAAATGTCAAACTTGCTTAACCAACAGTGGCCAAATCCTCTGTGCTAACGGATACCGTTTCTAGGACATAAACAGACTAGTTTCTAGTATTTCTGAAAGCCACTAAAAAGATTTATAATTCATGGTTAGAATTTAATTATTTATACTTTACACAGTCAATGTTATTTGGATTTATAGTTGTGTTATCAATGTTCATCATTGCTTCTCAGTTCTTTCCTATGACATCATCTTTCTTTGTATTAAAGAACATCATTTAGAAATATCTTTTCAACAGATCTGTTGGTGGTAAACACTCAGTTTTTGTTTCCTTGAAAGGGTCTTTATTTAACATTCAATCTTGGATAAAATTTTAGCTGAGTTCAGGAATCTAGATTGACAGGTTTTTGCGCCTCCCCCCCCCCCACCGTTTCTTTGAATACTTTGTGTATTTACTTCCTTACATTGGTGCCAAGATGTCATCTTTACCATGTTTCTAATCTTAAAATTTTCAACATCTCATTGTGTATGGTAGTTATTTTCATAAATATCCTTGAATGGTAAGTAAATTTCCTTCAGTGATTAATTTACTAAGATTTTTTTAAAGAATGTTAAATTAGGTCACATTTTTTTTATATGAATAGATATAAAAATCATGGTTTTAAAAGTTATTGATGTGTCTTGATTGCATTAATCACATCCCTGACATTAACCTAACCTTGTATCTTGAGGAAAATACTTGGTCATGATACTTTGAATTGTTTCATGAGTTAGTCTATTCAGTTTGTTAAATTTGTTTAGCATATTTAAATCTAAGTTAATAAAGGGAGTAGATCACTCTTTTTACTTTCTTTTTAAATTCCTATATGACTTTGGTATCATAAAATGTGTTTAGAAGTATGTCTGGTTTTTCTTTTCTCTAGGAAGTTTATGTAAATTGGTAATCCAGGTTTCTTGAAAGACCATTCATTTTTGGACCAGGTGTATTCTTGGTGGGATTAACAATCAGCTTTAACCACCAGTGGTTATAGAATAATGATGTGTTCTGTGATTGGAAAAGTATATTATAAAGCATTGTTCTAACTGAACTATGTTTTCGATAAAATGTTGAACTATTGAAATTGTATACTGGAGGGCAGTAGGTGAAAGAACAAGGATTTATCTGATCAAGGGTTATTACTTCCAGGTAGATGCATTTAAGATTCTTTTATAAGAACAACCTAATAGAACTATTTGCCATAAAGAAAGACACGGGTACAGATTATTTTTGAAGATAAATTTTTATTTTTTTCTATAGGAACAACTATATATAAAAAAATATATAAAAATATGCTGTAGTATACTCATGCAAATTTGTTAAAATCCTATTTGAGATAAACATCCTAATTCATTTGATGTTCTTTTAGTGACTTTTTTTTGTATAGAAGAATGAAAAGAGGAATATTATTTTTTATCAGTTTGCTAAAAAAAGAAAGTGGAGTTGTACATTATTTTTGTAGATTTCCATGCAAAGCATTTTAAATTTTAAAATGCTTTTCTTAAGTGATATTAAGAGCTTTCACTAACCAAATGGAAAAAAGCATGTGACTCGTGTATGTAACACATGGAGAGTGTTGAGTGTTTTGTTCTAACAACACCCACTCTACTCCTGGGAATGGGCTTGGTATTCCATAGCTCTAATATCACACATCTAAGGCATGCCACTTTTTAAAGGTGAAAACAATCTATACCATTTCTTCAACATTTTGTTGCCTTACTTTTGACAGTTCAGTTGGAACTCCTAGATATAAGTTATTTTCAAGACTGAAACTGTAACTTACCATAAGATCTCTAGACCTGCAGAACAGAAAGTGTACAAGAGCCCTCCTCTTGGAGTCATTTATTCTACGTGACTGTGATCTGAAAAACTGCCAAGTTTGCTTTTTATGCTCTGGTGCCTCAAGTGGGAATCAATTAGAGTACCTGCTGTTTTGAATAGCAGATGATGGTGGAAGGTCAGAATTTAGGCCACCAACAGTGTTCAACAATCAACTACTCTTCTAAAATGACAGTGTAGAAGGTTTGATTTTTAGGTTACTATACACTGGTTAACTAATGAATTTGACTAAAATGAATCTTGTTTTAGCACAACTGAGCTTTACTGAATAAAAATAAAGCAATTGTTCAGTAGGAATTCAGCATTTGATACTTTAACTATGGAACTTTTTTGATAGAAAAGTCTTAAAAGAGGGAAAATCAGAGATCTGTTAGTGAATATAAAAATGTGTTTGCAAAAAGTATATGTGAACAATTTGCCACTTTATTTATTTTCAAGAGCTGAAAATATTGCAGAAGAACAATTTTATTTGGGCATTCTTTAAAATAATTTTCTAGATAATTTTTTCTGAGAAAGATGCATGCAAATAAAAAGCACATTAATTAAGGTCAATCATATCTTACATATAACATTTGTGTAAAACATTTTGAAACAGAGAAAATGTCTGTCAAAGCAGATGAAATAAGGTAAATTAAAAATTTCATACTCTTTATGATAGGCTTTTGAATTTAGGACCTTACAAACAAGTTCATAAATATGAATATTAAAACAAATGAAAATAGGAAAATAATATTTTGGGAAATACAACAAGTTCAATGTTACAGTTGTAACAGACCTGTTTTTGAGACATTATATGTATTCTTCCCAATGTCTGATAAAATGGTTCATAACTTAACTTTAATTTTGCTGTGATTGTTAATCTGTTTTGAACAAACTCACCTGAGTAATCCTCTTAAAATAGCCTTTTTACTTACAGACCCACTTATCAATTGCTCAGTGTCTTCCTTTTTTTCTAAAATATTGGATCCCTAGTCTTTCCTTGTATTTTTTTTTTTCCTTCTTCTTTTTCTTCTTTTGAAAAAAAAGGACATATAAATTTATTACATGCAGTGCACAGAAGCAATTTCATAGAATTATTAACTTCCTCTTCTATCTTGTCAGTCTTGTTCTTCACTACTTCTTTTTATTACTGCCTGTTTCAACCCTTATCTGTGGGTGAAACTTTCCTAAGCACAGTGGATGACTGAAATCATGAATAATACTGATTCCTGTACATATTACTATATCTTTCCTACAACAACAATAAAATTTAATTTATAAATTAGATACAATAAGAGATTAACAATAACTAATAAGCCAGGCATGGTGGTACACGCCTGTAATCCCAGCACTTGGGAGCCTGAGTCAGGAGGATCGTGAGTTCAAAGCCAGCCTCAGCAATGGCGAGGCACTTAGCAACTCAGTGAGACCCTGTCTCTAAATAAAACACAAAAAAGGGCTGGGGATGTGGCCCAGTGGTGGAGTGCCCCTGAGTTCAATCCCCGGTACCAAACAAAAACAAAAACAAAACAAACAATAACTAATAATAAAATAGAATAATTAGAATGGGGAGGGAGGAGGAGAGGGAAAGGAGAAGTACTAGGGACTGAATTAGAAGAAATTATATCTCATGCTTTTGTAATCATGTCAAAATGAATCTGAATGTCAAACTAAAAGGAACAAATTAAAAAAGAAAACAATAAATAAAATTCATGAATTGTTTATTTTATGGGTTTTCTACTTAATAGTTTCAAACTGTTGTTGACCATGGGTAATTAAAGATGTGAAAAGTGAAACTGTAGGAGAGGGAGTACTGCTGTATACACCTTTCCCTACTACACTGGCCTTCTCACCTTTCCATGACTGTGTCACTCACATTTCACTAGTCCTGTCTTTATCGATCTGATCCCCAGTTTTGTGCATCTTTCTGGGCACTAAAGATTAGACAGTTTAATCATCTCTGAATATCTGTCATGGATTTTATATTTCTCTGCAATTTGTTAATACATGCTTGTGTCTGAAGAATCTCAGCATCTTACAGAAGCAGATGTTTCTGGGCTGGCTGTCATTAGAGCACTGGATGCAGAAGCTGCATCTCTTCCCTCTTGCATTTACTCAACTCTCTTCTTTTATTGTTACCATGTCTCGACTACTTTATCCAAATGTGTATATTTTTAAATTCCCTTTTAACGTTCCCTAGAAAAAATTTTTTATTGTATCCCAAAAATGTAAAATGTATTCATGCCAAGGTAAAAATGATTGCAAAGAATTATAGCAGAGCCTGTATTATGTTGAGCATCAAGGTCATATGTGCTAACCATGGCAAAAAGCATATAGCAGAGTTCAAGTGATGATAGGCTTTAGGCAAGGAGGTACTGAATTCACATCACAGAAATAAATACATATTCTTCCAGCTTGGTTTATATCAAGATATGAACAATGATTCTTTTAGCTTAGAATTTTCCATTGTACATACATAATCTTGCATAATCATGTGTGTTTTAGTTAAAGAAATTTTAAAATATTTAACTTTATTAAACAGATTTGTTATTATTATGTATCAATCTATCATTATAAATGCATCATATACTTTTTCATTTATGTTTAATATTAAAGGTACCTGAAGCATATTTTTATTCATATCATTTTGTTGTCCTATCAAAATAGCTTTCTCAAAAATTATTGAATTCAGCTCAAAACTGTGATGCCATCCCCTTATTAGTTATTTTGCCCTTATTTGCAGCATGTTATTTGTACGGGATTATGGTGCAAGGTAGAAGGTGAGAAAGAATGCAAAACTAAACTCGATCCACCAATGGATGGGACAGACTGTGATTCTGGTAAGGTAAGTGATGAGTATTGCCTGAATTTAAGAAAAACATGAAATGAAACTTGGGAAACTTGCATTTCCTCTTGTCAGTTAAATATGCATCCATCTTAACATTGGTGGAATTATTTCCATGTGTACACAAGTATTAATATTTTCTCTATCTTTAATTTTAGCTTTTACATTTTAGGGTTACTTTGTTAATATTGAGGGGGTATATTTTATTGTTGTCCATTATGGTAATATTGTGAGTCAGATATATATGTGTCTATTTTCACCAAAATGTGAATTCATATATTTTAACTATTTAAATTAAACAGAAGAATATGAGTGATTATTATGATTAACAATAAAATAAGCACAGATAATAGTATAAATGATAAAATTTTTCAGAACACTGATGAATCTCCCAAGTTGTGCAAGTTGTGTCAACAGACCTAAGTATTATTTTTTTCTTGTCATGTATGCATTTTAAATAAAATATTCAAATTGACATTTGGAGATTAGTCAATATTTGACTAGTATAATTTAATCTGCTTCATAATATTCTAAGAATTTATTAGTACATATTTCAATATCAAAATAATTGCTGCTAAAAAAGCAATTTTCCTTTGAAGAATATGAAGTAAGTGGATGCCATTGTACTTATAGTTAATTTCATCAAATGATAACAGATCAGTACTTTCCACGATTTTTTAATTTGTATTCTATCAAAGAAAGGGGCATTTATTAATGAATTTAAAATCAGAATCCTCACCTCTGAAGAGTATTAATGTTTATTATATTTGAAAATAAACAGCAACAAAAAGGCTACAGATTACTTACTATGAATTACTTAAGAATTGTTATGTGGAGTGCTAGTTTAAAAATACAATTTGAAAAGTGGATGAAAGTACAGCAATTCTACTTCTAGAAAATTGTCTTAAGTATTTATACACGTGCATGAAGACACACATACACATATACATACCATGCTCACATACATGCAAAGATGCCTATGTTAACCTGCAGTTTTTAATGGTGAAATTTTGTTTAAAAATATTCTTAAAGAGAGGATAGTTACAGTATAGTTTTTTTTTTAAATGAGGTAGATATATATGAACTAACATAAAGAGATACATATATAAAACATAGATGTTTATAGGCATGTCAGAAAAATTTATACTTGTTAATACCACCAAGGAAAATGCAGTTTGTATACAGAGGTGAATACACATACACATGTAGTGTATATTTTTAAACTCGGAAAATAGTTTGAAAACATAAAATTCAAACTGTAAGTAGAAGTTACGCTTTTGGGAGAGAAATGAGATTGGGGAGTGGGAGTCAGGCAACAGGAGATGAGGGTGAATGCAACTTTTCTCCATACATTTCTGGATTGTTTGATGTAAGGACATAGTCATTTATTAGTTCTATGGTTTTTTTAAAATTTAAAAAGTACATATTATTTAAGTTGAAACTATTTTTGAAAAGAGCAGAAATGTTTTATCACCAGATACTATCTGTAAGAAAAGAGCTCCTTGGAGGAACCTTCTGTGAATGTTTATAGACTGTACCACATATTTTTCTATGAGCTTAAATAGAGAGTAAGAAGTTGGGTCTGTTTTATTTTTTTTTCTTAAATTATACACAGAGGTACAACAATGTGTGTTTATCAGGCAAGTCTCATGATATTACGCTAAGTAATTTATTGCTTGAATCATAAAAACACTGTACCAGCAATAATTTTAATCATCTCCAAAAAGCAGTAATATGCAGAGATACCAAATCTTCATTTCTAAGCCATTCCTCTTACTCAATTCTACTTCAGCAATATAAAATTTCTTCATTTTTTATTATCTGGCACACTAAATATCTTTTCACAGTGATATTTTTCTTCTCATATTTTTTAGAATAATTTGCTTTCTTGAGATGTTTAAAGTAAACTTATTCAGTAATCAAAACTATAATTACTCATCAAAAGTAAATGTTTTGTTTCCTTAAAATCACATTAATGATGTTCCTATAGAGGTTCTGTCATGCTTTGTGTATTGAAGTCACTAATGAACTTCTCAGTTCCTCGGGCCATGTGGGCTTTTTCAAAAGTCCACATGTTCCAGCTGTTGTGGGAGCCATCCCATAAAGAGCTTTCAACACTCTGCTGTCATCTGCAGTAGTGCTAAGATATTTGAATGCTTGCAACCTCACACTAAACACTACTGCTAGCTTGGTGCATTGAAAACCAAGAGACAAAGCTGAGGTTTTTTAAAATTTATAACAATCTAGAGATGTTAATTGATCTACACAAATCTAGTTTATCTAAAAGTATGTAATTATATCTGAGAAGGTGCCTACTGAATTCTATGATTCACAATGATTTTGAAAATAGGTATTCATATATTATTTATAGGCAGAATTTTCCAAATTTAATGCAACCTGTCTTCTTTTGCCTCCTTTTCTCTTTGTACTATCATCTTTGTGCAATTTCTATCACTTTACAATTTACAATACCATTTAAATATGCTTATGCTTATATTTTTAAAGATGAAAGAAATGATAAATGGTTTAGTAAAACCAATAAATGTATATTGTTTTACTTACAGTGTTTTCAAGGAATGAAGAGTTTAATAGCAATTTACTAGAATTTTAGACTGTTTGAAGGATTCTGTGTAAGATATTTTTGTTATTTATTTTCCTCAGATGATATTCTCAATATTTCTATCATCATTTATTATTGGAAATAATGAAACCTGTAATGTCATCACAGTCTCACTATGTATCTGTAGAGATCTTTTTGACTTGCTTCATCCTCTTCTGTCTTCCTGAGAGTGCTTAGAGAATGATCAGGCTATACTGACATCTCCGTGACCCTCCTTCAACTGTGTGTTCTCATATATTTCCCAGACAAGACTACATAAAAAAAATAGGTAGAATAGAAATGTGATCAGACTTTTTAGATCATGTACTGTCCTGGAATTGTCAATATTATATTTTATTTTAGCATTTTCATAAATAAGATTGAATTTGCAGATAAGAAGAATTTTGAGGGTTTTTTTAATTTGAAGTTGTTGTATATATAACAATATCATGCATTACAATTCATAGTACATATATAGAGAGAGCACCTTTTTACATAACACTGTATACAAAGTATATTCATACTATTCATGTCTTCAATCATGTATTTAGGATACTTTAAACCATGTGTGATCTTTTTTGAGTCTAAAAAATGTAAATGTATGATATAAAACATGGTGCTAGAAAAATTACGGAAAGCATCATTAGGATCAGTTTTATATGAATCCAGTGGAATGTATTGCATAATAACTTAAGCAAACTCATTTAACACTTTCCTCAGTGTTGAAGAACAGCAGCCCCCTCTCGCCTAGTTTCATCCCAAGATCTGCCTATCAGCAAGATGACAAATTTTAACTATTAGATTAGTCTGCCTTTCAGTTTCACTGATCTGTGTATGCACATTGGCTGGTATTTCTGTTTCCATTTTTCTTCATTTGCCAGCTGTGATCTAGTTTAAATTATGTGCAAGTCTAGATCCCAGTCCTTCCTTCTCAGAATATTTTTAGTCTCCTATGAACTCTGGCCCAGCCTTTCAATGCCAGCGTGCTGCTAAATGGGCAAAGAGCTGTGATATGCACGCTGGGCAAAATAAACATCCTTCAAGAAGGCCAAAACACTGTGACCAATTGAAGCTTGACAGCTTTCACCTTGGAATTTTTCCATGAATGGCATAACATTGTTAAACCCTTAAAGCCAGAAGTCATGCAAGTTTTCACATGGTCTACATTTTCCTCCTTTTTAAATTTTCAGAATACATCTTCCTACAAAATCCCAATTTATTTAATGACAATCTTAGCATGTGGGTATATTCTGAATTACTGAGGTTTATTTTTCCAAGCATATGTTTAAAACTTTTTCAATTTGAAAGAGATTTGATTTAAATTTTGATATTATTAAAGAAAATCTACAGGGACTGATTATTTTATTGCTTATAAAAATGTTAACTAAGCTCAAACAAAATGGTGCATTTTGATCTCCTAAAAAATGTATTCTCAAAATAAATCTAAATAAAAACTGCTGAAAGATGAACAGAATTTTGGTTGGATTTCTAAAAATCTATCATTAGTAATATTAATGTAATGATATATGTAATATTGTATTTGTGTTACTATAGTTGACCTTTATTAAATCCTCATGCATTGTGCTTATTGCTTCATTCGACCCTTGAAAAATGTCTAATAGGTAAAAAGGATTGCATTCACAGCTTGGAAATGAAGGAGTTGAAGGAGTTGAGATCCAGAGCATTTATGCAAATCCCTCAAAATTCTTTGTAAATCCTGCTTCTGTTAAGTGTAGAAAATAATTGAGGGATAGAAGGATCAACTGACTCAACCCTGTTGCTTTACAATCACTAATCAAAATGTTTCTAATTTTAACTTAGTATTTTCTACATGATTTTGTTAACTTTAAGGTGTTTGCTGTGACCATCATCTATCTGATTTTTAGGAATTCAGATAAATGATTATACTCTTCTCCGCATCATCTTCCATGACTACAAAAACAGCCTCTCGCTGCTTTTGTTTTAAGTTAATGAAAAGAAAAAAGATAATGACAACATTCCTTTTTTCTTCTTTCATGGTTATCTTTCACATTTAATAGATACCAAATAAGTGGAACAAAATGACAGAATTTCAGAGTCTAATTTCCTGTCTTTCAGACAAACTTAACTTTCAAAAGAATGTTTGACTTTAATGGGGACATTTTCAGGAAGAAAACAAACAAACAAACAAAAAAACAACAACATGAAGTGTTACATGGAAATCATATTTTTTTAATTACAAGGAAGTAGAGTACCTCAAATTATTGATTTTTCAAATGAAAATAGCTGAATTTGGTGAAATGTCCTCCAACCTAGATAATTATAAAAGAACTTTAACTTCTTGCTTTTTATTCTGAAACATGACTATGCACCTTTTGTCCCTTTTAAATTGTAATCTGCTGCTCAAAACTAAGTTAGTTTTACTTTTCTGGATGTGCAACCTCAAATTCTGCCTCCAGCACCTTCACCCTGTCTCTATCACAAGTACTAAATCCTTAGTATTGCAGAACACATATCTCTGAACTTCTTTATAATCTGACACTAGAACTATGGGAGCTGGACCATTATATTACTGTGACAGAAAGAAAGTGGCAACTTAATTTTTTTGTTTTTTAAATTCTTCATGCTTTGTGCTGTAGTAGACCAAATTCAATTGCATTAATTCTATTGACTGTTAGGCCAGTGATTGATTTTCAGTTGTGCCCTGATTTGTTCACCTAAGACATAACTTTTGGAATAGTGGTGTAAGGCTGGAGAATGTACCAGCAGGACCTCAGCACCTGAACACCTGGCTGGAGAGTGGAGTGTCTGGAGTTCCTGTAGCCGAACATGCAGTGCTGGGACCAGCAGCCGCGAACGCACATGTCCTGGGTAAACTCCAAGTTCCTGCGTTGGGGGAGGGTGTTCTTTTCTTCCATATTGAAATGTAGCAGTTTTACCAATAAACCATGTTGGAAAGCAAACAGAACCCCTCAAACACTAAGGCACTGTGGAAAACAAAAGTTCCTCAGAATGTTTTAGGTAAAGCTTCCATTAAAAAGAAAATAATGCCTCAGCCCATTTGAGAATAATTAATAAGAGCTACAAAAGATGATTTTGTTGAGTTAATCAAATAATGTGTGTATTTCAAAGTTAAGTGAACATTTAAAGGAACTGTAGAAGTACAAGAAGATAATAAGAAAGAAAGGCAGGAAAATTAATGATGATATAAGCTAAAACTAATGAAAAACAAAAACATGCCGAGCACACGTGCAGACAAGGATTATTAAAGATCAGCTTATTCAATGCCATCATTCCTAGAGAGGTCCCAGGAAACTGTGAGAAGGACATTTCAGCCTGTTTGCTTTGATGGTCAGTGTGGAGGCTGGTGACACAGTTCAGTCACAAGCAGTTTTAAAGAATTTATATGAAAACAAATGCTTAGTGATTCTAAGAGCCAAATTTCCTCTTCAGAATTATAGGCATTCTCTTTTGCCCCTAACTTCTGCCCTTTATTCCTCTATTTTAATTTAAAAAATAAACAGTGTATTTCCTATTACTATCAAGCACTTAATGTGTCCAAGCTTTCAAAAGTAGATTTTAATATAAGGTATTATATGGTTTTAATATAATGACTTTTAATTTTTAAAGTTGATAATTATCATTAAAAAAGGTAAAATTATTATTTGTACTGTCTTTTCTAGGCTAGGTTCTGAAGCAAGGGATTGTAATGGTCCCAGAAAACAATACAGAATATGTGAGAATCCACCTTGTCCTGCAGGTTTGCCTGGATTCAGAGACTGGCAATGTCAGGCCTATAGTGTTAGGACTTCATACCCAAAGCATGTTCTTCAGTGGCAAGCTGTTCTGGATGAAGGTATGACTAACCAGATCTCCTACATCTTAGGTTTGCTTCTAGGCTTGCAGAGTGTTCTACAATAGTACTGTTATCTTATAAATTATCTTCTAGATATTTGAAGGACTTTATTTTTTTCTACCTTTACTGTATGACAAACACACTGACAAAAATATATTTTTAAAATATAGCGCAATATTACTGCATACCTGTTAGAACAACTAAAGTAAAAAATAATGGTAACACTAAAGATGAGGAAAAACTGGTTCTCTCAGACATTGCTGGTAAGGATGTAAAATTCTGAAGCCACTTTGGACAGTTTGGCAGTTTCTTAAATAACTAAGCCTATTTTTAACATAACACAGAAATTGTATCACTGAGTAATAGCATACTATTCAGCAATTGTAAAGAACTAACTATTGGCATATGCAACAATTGGAGGGATCACAGGGCATTATGGTGGCTGAGAAATGCCAATGTCAGAAAAATACATTATCTCATTCCATTGAGATAGTTTTTTTGTTTGTTTGTTTGTTTGTTTGTTTTCTTTTTTTTGTTTTTTTTTTTTTTTTTTTTTTTTGGTACCGGGGATTGAACTTAGGGGCACTTGACCACTGGGCCACATCCCCAGCCTTTTATTTGTATTTTATTAGAGACAGGGTCTCACTGAGTTGCTAAGTGCCTCGTTGTTGCTGAGGCTGGCTTTGAACTCTTGATCCTCTTGCCTCAGCTTCCCAAGTGCTGGGATTACAAGCATGCACCATCGTGCCTGCAAGATAGTATTTTTTCAATGACAAAATTATAGAGAAGGAAAACAAATTAGTGGTTGTGAGGGATTAGGGCTGCTGATGGGGAAAGGGATGGTGGTATTACTATAAAGGGGGAGACTGAGGAACACCTTTGTGCTGATAGAATAGCTCAATAGCTTGATTGTGGCAGTGGTGACACAAATCTATGTACGTGATAAAAATGGCATAGAATTAGACACACAGGTATACCAATGCCAGTTTCCTGGGTTTGCTACTGTAGTCAAGTAATCATTGGGGAAACTAAATGAAAACTATATGGGACTTATCTAAGCTATTGTTGTAAATTCCTGTAAATCTTTAATTATTCTACTCTCAACTCTATGAGATCAATTCTTTCTTAGATTCCACAAATGAGTGAGATAATGTGGCATTTGTCTTTTCTGCACTTGGCTTATTTCACTTAACATAATCATCTCAAGTTCCATCCATGTTGTTGCAATGACAGGATTTCATTCTTTTTATTGTGACTGAATAGTATTCCACTGTGTATCTGGACCACATTTTCTTTATCCACTCATCAGGTGATGGACACTTAGGTTGCTTCCATCGCTTGCCTATCATGAACAGTGTTGCAATGAACATGGGTGTGCAGGTGTCTCTTGGACATGCTGATTTCCTTTCCCTTGGATATATTCCCAAAAGTGGGGCTACTAGCTTATATGGTAATTCTATTTTTAACTTTTTGATGAAGTTTGATACTACTTTCCAGAATGGCTGTTCTGATATACATTTACACAGTAGCGTGCAAGGGTTCTCTGTTGTACACATCCTCGCCAGCACTTGCTCTCTTTGGTTTCTTTGGTAACAACCATTCTAACTGGAGGGAGGTGATATTTCATTGTGGTTGTGTTGGCATTTTATAGGTTATCATCTCTGATACTTTGGCAATTCTGATCACTCATTTGTGTGATGAATGAGATAAACAACAATAACTAGTCCTCATGTATTATTGTACCACAAAAGACAATGACACATGCAGTTCTTTTTAAAGTCTCAGTTTTTAATAATATATGATACGTCAAAATACATGTGGTTATATCTGTTGTTTTTATATAATGCATGAATCTATGACTAGGAGAATTGAATGTGGAATATCAATGAAATAGTGAACATTTAAATAAAAGAGATGTGTGGTTTTAACATTCAGGTATTTTACATACTCTATGTTTACTGATATTTGGCTAAAATCCATCTCTAATGCATATCTTGGAAAGGGTTGGTCTCTTAAATCAAGACGGAGTCTGCCTGCCAAGTACTGGCACATTACATGGATCACTACAATGTCACTGTCTCGAGGGTATACTCCAGGAAGGAAGATTGGTATCAAATGTTGAAGTCATCTGTAGAACTAAAATAAGCAGAGGATATTGACAATATGTTATAAAAGGGAAAATACATAGA
Organism: Tamias sibiricus; assembly: GCA_025594165.1. Classification (NCBI taxonomy): domain Eukaryota; kingdom Metazoa; phylum Chordata; class Mammalia; order Rodentia; family Sciuridae; genus Tamias; species Tamias sibiricus. Next base: position 59,030,330 of record CM046662.1, read on the forward strand.
TATTTTATCTGACTTCTTGTTTGGAATGTGAGTACGATTTTCTAGGACATTAATTCCTTTCAACATTATTCATATATCTGGTTTGTTCCTCTCTTCAATGAAAACTCCAAAAAGGGAATTACATATACCACTTTTTAAAGGTTGCAATTATAGAAGCTGTTTTTAAGTCCAAAGATATGACATAGTAAGCGGTCATTGAATAAACATAACCTACTTTGAGGTGTGAGAGCACACTGAAATGCTTTATTGCGGCTTATAATGGCATCTTAAAGGAAAATTTCAAAACCATGCACATTAAAGGCCATGTTCCAACTCCTCAAAATTGCTCAGAGCAGGATTCAGAAGCCACATGTGAAAACTGTTTGAAATGTTCAATCCTGAAGGCTCATTTAACTGTCTGTCTTCTCTTTGCAAAGTGATACCCTGTTCCATGCCTCTGGCTGTTACTTGGTATTTATAGAATCCCATCAGCATACGTGGAACCTTACTGAAGACATAAGGGAAGATCAGTGTCAGAGACTGTAAACTATTTTCCATTCTATTTATACAAGCTTAATAAACAGTAAAGGGCCTGACTGGTGTAAAGCCAATAGTGTAGTAATGTAGCATGGAAATTGCTCTGAAGTTTCAGATTTGGATAATTGTACTACTGGTGTTACCAAATACAGCTCCTCTGTAGAAGGCTTAGAAATAGAAACAATACCTTAAAATATTTTGCTACTCTGAGCTTAAGAGGCAAGTGTTTAGCCATCACTTGATAAGGCACTGATGAAGACTACTAGCTATTTAGGAATTCTTCATCCTGAAAATTAGTGGTTTTCAATGTAGGTATCACAAGTGTTGGCATGATTTTTGGAGTAAGCAAATGGGTCTGAGTCTTAGCTAGCACATCCACATTGTGCAACAAGGTAGATGTTTCCATGGGGTTGTATTGTGTTTCTAAACATCCTACTAATGGAAATGTTGATAAGAATTGTTCATCTTGGTTGTTCTTTCCCCATTTTGTAGTTTTTCAATTAGAAAATGTCATATGCATAGAAATAAAAGTTAGAATATTGGAATTCAGAAATAAAACACCAATAAAGACTTCATGCATAAGCAAATATTAACTAGAATGTAAAAGTAGATAGTATTCTGATATGTTCTTAGGATAAAGAGTAGATCACTGCAAATTTATGAGCAAAAATTAGGGGTATGCAAAACATTTGTCAGGGAGAATGATCAATGTGTTTATGGTAGAGATTTTGTGCCATTAAGTAATAAATGATATATTCTGAAAGTAATGTGAAGTCTGATTTCCTAAGGAGAGTGAGATATATATATATATATATAGATATATATATATAGATATGGATATAGATATATATAGATACACACACACATATATGTAATGCTTATCTTATATATATATATATATATATATATGATAAGCATTTTATCTATTACAATCATCCTATAATAGAAACCTACTTAAAATTACATTATTTAATTGGCATTGGATTGTATTTTTTACCCAATAGCCATTATGAAAAATAAAAGCTTTTGATAAAAATATTTATGGAGTCACTTTTTCTGGTTTCTTTTTATGCACTCTGTAGAAAAACCATGTGCCTTGTTTTGCTCTCCTGTTGGAAAAGAACAGCCTATTCTTTTATCAGAAAAAGTGATGGATGGAACTTCTTGTGGATATCAGGGATTAGATATATGTGCAAATGGCAGATGTCAGGTAAGCTATTCTAAAAGGGAAAATTTATATGTTGAAGGACAATTGTGGGACCATTGAGACGCTTCAACATATGGTGGAAACGTTTTGGACTAAGATTCGGAAGATATGGGTATAGCTCTGACGTGACTTGGGCCTTAAGCAAGTCTGATCTACTTTGGAACTCCATTTCCTCCTCTGTGCAGTGAAGATTTTGAGCTAGTAATTCATAAAATCTGTTACTATGTGAAAGAATTTGAGGTTTGATTGTTTAATGTATGTTTAATGTATACATTACAGGTCTAAAATTGGAACACTTTCATGTCACAAATTTGGAACACTCTGTCCAACATTCTAGACCAGAAATTCAAGCAATTCAATTCTCCATGTCAGTATCTACAACTGAGCCAGGAGGCAGAAACCTATAAAATTAGTCTAAGTAGTTATATTCGAGTATTTATCAACATACTCGAATCAGCTGATGTTTAAATACAAGTGCAACTATCTTATAATATATAAACATTTTATTTGCTTTTCTTTTCCTTCTTACAAGTATTTCCATTTGCATGAACTTAGGTCTCTTCTTCATCTATGTTTAGGAAAATAGAATTTCTGTTAAAACTCCATCTATGTTTAGGAAAATAGAATTTCTGTTAAAGTGAGTAGGGATAGCATGGTGGAAAGATCAAAGGCCAAACATAGAGTTTACTACTCTTAATTCTCAGGTTGGCTTCCCCTGGAAACTTAACACAGGAAGTTTAATCATCTTGGGTGGTCAAGAGGACAAGATTGGGCACAAGGAGAAATTCTGATCCTATGGGGAGATCTTAAGCTGGAATAGCTTTTCAGTGTTGTCACCATTTGGGTTGAGAAAAACAGACCTTTTTGCCCCTTGCATCTACTAGTGTTTGGGGATATCACCTTGGGAAAAGCAGTTTTCTTTTTATTTTTAACTTTAAAAAATTTATGGTAACAGGGATGGAACCTAAGAGTGCTTAACCACTGAGCCACATCCCCAGCCCTTTTTATTTTTTGGGACAGGGTCTCACTAAGTTGTTTAGGGCTAAGTGGCTGAGGATGACCTCAAATTTGTGATCCTCCTTCCTCAGCCTCCCAAGCCACTGGGATTACAGATGTGCACCACCATGCCCTGCTAAAAGCAGTTTTCTTTATGTCAGGCAATTTCAGATGAACTTCTCTGAAATAGGGTAGAAATGTTTGAAAAATAAAAGAGGTCACTGCCTAGAGCAGCACTGAATCCATGAGAGCCACAAGGAAGCTGTGTTCTTGGGAAAATAGCATGTAAAGTAGATGTGTGCACTAATCTGTGAAATGGGTTTATTAGATGATAGGGCATTAACCTTGTGCTATACACTCCTTTGAGAATTGGGTGAAAACGTTTTTTTCCCCCAGAAAAATGCACTCCTGAACACCTACAAACCAAAATTTGAAAATAGTTACAACTATGGGTGGATCCATCTGTGGTCCAATAGAGGACTTCTGGGTAAGAAGTTGGGAATATCATGCAAGTTAAATGCTTTTGCAGCTCCAAGAGTCTGTGTTTTGCTAGCATGTTATAAAGTTTAAAGCTTTGAACCATGTTAATACCATTGGCATAAGAAGGAGTCTTATGATTACATATTAATTTCTTTTATTTTTAACGGAATATGGCAGCAACTCTAACTGTAATTTCTCATTTACCTATTAAAAAATAATCATTGTAGGTAATCAACCCATATATACTTTGCTTTCAGAATTATATGTTGTATAGTTAAAACTTTTAACTTTACTTCATCATTATGTATAAATATGTCAGATTAGGGTATTTCTTAAATAAATTTATTTTAAAAAATTATTTTCCTAATTGTATATGCCAAATATAATAATCTTAATTGCTATGGTTTTCACTTAACAGTGTTAAATAAGCCAGATCTTTTAGAGTCCCAGGCTAGACATTAAAATTAGAGTAACAACAACAAATATTCCGCACAAATGCTATGTGAGCCTTATGTTATAATTAAATTAGAATTCTCCGAAATGGATCGTGACTCTAACAGCATTAGAATGCTTCAAGATTCTGGCATTTTAATTAAAATGTTTCATTCAGTCTTTTGATATAATTAAAAACATGACTTCTTTTTCTGACATTCCTCTGTAAACTGGGTATTTGATTAGAGAGTTTTGTAACAAAATGTATAGTACCAAATTGACTATGGAATTCTAAACTTGGCAAATGTAGGTCATTGAAAACAACTTTCTGCAGGTGACCTAGTCTGGTTCTGTGAAGTTTCTGTTCTTCAAACGATGAGGAAGGCTAGGCCCTGTACTATCTTATTTTCCTTTCTCCAGCATGCCATTGGTCCTTGCCCCAGTGAAATGGCATTACCTTCTCAAAGTAATTCACCCTTAGCTTTCAGATTTACGTGAGCATATTTTGTTAAGTATGGGCACTTGACATTACTTATAATACTTGAGACTATAAAAGTAAAAAATCATTAAGTTTCATTTTTAAAATTTGTGACTATTGATTCTAGTTTATATGTCTATCCTTAACTTTTACTTTAAGTTTACAGACTTCATAATATCCTAGACACAGAGTAGAAAAAACTAAGAAACAAAATTACCAATCTTATTCACTCATTTAACTACTATTTATTGTTCTCAAACTGTTTGCCAAGAAAACAAACTGGGTATCAGAGACAGAGTCATAAAGCTAGTTTTATTACCCTAAATTTTAAAAATTTATTTATACATGAAGGAGAGACTTCTTTTCTTACCCAGAACTCCTGGATTTTTTTTTCACGATTCCTGCTTAGTGCTTCACCTGTTTGCAGATTTCCTGTGGTGGCTGCTCCATTCATTCTGTCTCTATTGCCCACTGCATAAGCTTTGACTGTCTGATTAGAGTTCTCCACTAGTGCACGGTTTTTTATCCCTTGACCCTGATAGGGCTCTCTGACAAAGGGAAGGGATGTTGTAGTGTTCAGCTTTCATGTGATTTTTTTGCTGTCTCAAGATATTCATCCTGCAGTTGGACTTTATAATAATCTGCTTGCTTCTCTATCCCAATACCACCAACACCAATCACAGATAAGGACCTTGTTTTTATTTGTTTTATTTAATATTTTAATATTTCCTCTAATATAATTGGATCTTGTCATAAATTGATTATTATCAGTCTGTCTTCCAAATCATGTCTTATTAGGAGGAATTGTGTAGTCCTACCGTTTATTTCTGACAATATTGACACATTAAGTTCTACCTTTTGAGTATGCACAACTTGGAAAAATAGGATCACGTTTTCTAAACATTGATGATTTGCTCTCAGAATATTCTTCTTGACAGAATTATTCTGGAAGAAGATAAAAATTAATTCCCTAGCTATTTGTATTTCTTGATATCAGCTATGACTTGTGCGAAGAACTTGTATCCATGTGCTCAATACTTATGAAGATGTACATAGTAGTTTATTCATGATCTGGAAAAAAAATAAATGTTTCTCTTCAGTTTTCCATGAAGTTAATATTTAACATGTGGCATTTGCCTTCACCTTAGAAGTGAAGCCATGCATGTAGTGAGGAATCTCTGTTCTATGTTTAGAATGAATTAGATTAATCACATTATATAAATGTGGTTCCTTTGGGATTTATGTCAATTTCATTTTTCTCAATAATATTTTCCAAATTACTTTAGAATATAATTTACTACTTAGTATAACAAAACACTTTCATCCCTATCCTTCAATTTGGTAATTTTATAGATATTATTTGACATGTATTAGTTTGTATCAGATAATATAGCATTTAATCTAGTTTGCCTGTTAAATATGTCTGGTTCACAGAGACTAGGTTTATCCTAAATTAGTAGTTAAGCAAAAAAGAAAACAAAATATTTGGAACTTATGATGTACTCCCATTCTCTTACAGAAAGTCGGTTGTGATGGTTTATTAGGGTCTCTTGCAAGGGAAGATCATTGTGGTGTCTGCAATGGCAATGGAAAATCATGCAAAATCATTAAAGGAGATTTTAATCACACCAGAGGAGCAGGTAACTATTCTTTATTTTCTCATAATTAGTAAGACCTTCATTCTTTGGGGACAAAAATGAGATTCAACTTGACTTAGAAATCATAGCTCTGATTCGATTGAAGTCATCTGCAATGGGTAGTAAATGAGTTTTTGTAATGATACACAATAGACATGATATGAGCTAGAAATTTGAACAAGCTTATTTCCCAATAATGAAAATATGAAGTCATCTGTTGTGCATTTAATAAGTTATAGAAGCAAGGGAATAATCTAATTTGCATTGGCTAATGTTATCAGGTTTCTAAAGACCTTATTCTCTAATGCAAAGCATGTATAACAGAAAATAATGATTTGTAACAGCTTGAAGCTACCATTGAGAATATTAGACTTCAGGTTTTCAGCTTTCCATTTTTTCTTATTTTTAGTTAATGTTTTTACTATAACAGCATAGCATCGTGGAAATTGAAACCTGGGTTGGGGGGGTGACCAGAAGATATGGGGAATATTCCAGATATATTAATGTCAGGAATTATTCTCTTTTGTTTCCTCATCTAATACCTAGGGGATATGGGGTTGAAATAACTGTGATCTATGTACTGTGAGTCCAAGCTTTTGGGTTGTCATGCTTACTGGGAGTAAGCAAGCATTTTGTATGTTTATCTTCATCTCTTGCTGGACATGTATCAAAGCTCTGCTTTCACCATCAGTAATATGCTTCTATCACATACATCAACATCCTATTTTAAATTGTTTTTAAAAAGAACATCTAAAATCCTGAAACTAAGATATGCTAGTGTATTATAAAGAACAAACCATTTGTACTTAAATAATAATAAAGAGAACTGAATTCATTCTAGATAAGAGTCCTTAAAAAAAATTCAGACACAGCCTCTTGGAGGTTAAGTGTAACTTTTTCCGAGGCTTTATAGAAATAAAAGATAAGAGAGCCTAAAGAACTTGGCATCTAAAAATAATGAAGGGTAAATTACAGATCCAAATCTCAATCTTTGAAGCTGTGTTAAAGGTGATAAGTCCCACATGTCAAAACCTGCCAGCACTCTTTTAGAAAAGACACATACAGCTGAAACAGGCTTTCAGAGTTTCATCTAAGAAATGTAATTATAATAAGCTATACCTCCTAATTGTGATGAGAGAAGATTTTTATAGTACAGAGCTGGAATGAAAATTGAAATGGAAATGTAAAAGTACTAGAATGTAAAGATACTAGAGAAAATGTAGAGGTACTAGAATTTTAGGAACATTTTTGTTTTTTTAATATGCATGGAAACAATTCACTCAAAAATACTGATGCACATTAACCTCTAGCAACTTTACTTATTTGTAATAACGCCTTATTATTAATTATGTAAAAAAATACCTTTAAATATTTAGTGATTTTTTTCATTCTGACTGCAGATATGTGAATACTTTTTTCCCTCAGTTATTTACTTCAAACCCCTTTTAACTTTATTCCATATTAATATCTACTTTTGTTTGTTTGTTCCCCACAGGTAAGTTATGTTAACAGCATTTGCTTATTTGGAAAATGTCTGAGGTTCCTAAGATATTAGGAATATTAGAGCTGATAATATCACTTTCTTCTTCACAACGCTATTAAATTTCATGTTGCTTGCAGGAGAGAAATCAGAATTCTTAACCTGGACCACAAGGTCCTACATGGTATTGTCCCTGTGGATCTCTCCAGCCTCACTTCACATTGAGGTCTTCTTCCTTTTTAAGCTGTAACCACCAGATTTCTCCCAGTTGCTCCAAGTGGCCATGCTCTCCCCAGCACTTCGCTTTTGCAAATGTAGTTTTTTTTTTTTCCAAATTTATTTTTTATTCTAAGTTGTTAGAAATGACAGCAGAATGTATTATATTTCATATTATACTTACTGAGCACATTTTTACATATCTCTGGTTGTATACAAAGTATACTCACACCATTCATAACTTCATGCATGCACTTAGGGTAATGATATCCATCCCATTCTACCATCTTTTTTTTTTTTTCCTTCACCTTTTTGCCCCCTCCCTTCCCCTCCCTCCCCATTGGCCATTCTAGTGTTCCTCTAATCCTCCTATGCTCCCCATCCCCACCCCACTGTGAGTTGGCCGCCTCATATCAGAGAAAACATTTGGCATTTGGTTTTTTGGGATTGGATAATTTCACTTAGCATTATATTCTCTAACTTCATCCATTTACCTGCGAATGCCATGATTTTATTCTTTCTTATCGTGTATATATACCACATTTTCTTTATCCATTCATCTACTGAAGTGCATCTATGTTGGTTCCACAGTTTAGCTATTGTGAATTGTGCTGTTATAAACATTGATGTGGCTGTGTCCCTGTAGTATGCTGTTTTTAAGTCCTTTGGGTATAGACCAAGGAGTAGGACAGCTGAATCATAAGGTGGTTCCATTCCAAGTTTTCCAAGGAATCTCCATACTGCTTTCCATATTGGCTGCACCATTTTGCAGTCCCACCAACAATGTATGAGCGTGCCTTTTTCTCCACATCCTCGCCAACATTTTTTGTTGTTTGTGTTCTTAATAGCTGCCATTCTGACTGGTATGAGATGAAATCTTAGAGTGGTTTTGCTTTGCATTTCTCTAATTGCCAGAGATGTTGAATATTTTTTCAAGTATTTGTTGATTGATTGTATATCTTCTTCTGAGAAGTGTCTGTTCAGTTCTTTGACCAATTTATTGATTGGGTTATTTGTTTTTTTTGGTGTTAAGATTTTTGCATTCTTTATATATTCTAGAGATTAGTGCTCTATCTGACATGTGTGTGGTAACAATTTGTTCCCAATTAGTAGGCTCTCTATTCACCTCACTGATTGTTTCTTTTGCTGAGAAGAAGCTTTGTAATTTGAATCTATCCCACTTATTGATTCTTGATATTAATTCTTGTGCTACAGGAGTCTTATTAAGGAACTTGGGGCCTAATCCAACATGTTGAAGATTAGAGATTACTTTTTCTTCTATTAGGTGTATTGTCTCTGGTCTAATTCCTAGATCCTTGATCCACTTTGAGTTTAATTTTGTGCATGGTACCAGATAGAGGTTTAATTTCATTTTGTTGCATATGGATTTCCAGTTTTCCCAGCACCATTTGTTGAAGAGGCTATCTTTTCTCCAATATATGTTTTTGGCGCCTTTTTCTAATATAAAATAACTGAAATTATATGCATTAGTCTCTGTGTCCTCTATTCTGTACCATTGGTCTACCAGCCTATTTTGGTGCCAGTACCATGCTATTGTTGTTACTATTTCTCTATAGTATAATTTAAGGTCTGGCATAGTGATGCCACCTGCTTCACTCCTCTTGCTAAGGATTGCTTTAGCTATTCTGGGTCTCTTATTTCTCAAAATGAATTTCATGACTCCTTTTTCTATATCTATGAGGAATGTCATTGGGATTTTGATTGGCATTGCATTAAATCTGTATAGTGCTTTTGGTAGTATGGTCATTTTGACAATATTAGTTCTGACTATCCAAGAACAAGGTAGAACTTTCCATCTTCTAAGGTCTTCCATAATTTCAATTTTTAGTGTTCTGTAGTTTTCATTATAGAGGTCTTTCACATCTTTGGTTAAGTTGATTCCCAAGTATTTCATTTTTTTTTTTTTTTTTTGATGCTATTGTAAACAGGGTAGTCTTCTTCATTTCCCTTTTAGAGGATTTGTCACTGATATATAGAACTACCTTATATTTATGGGTGTTGATTTTGTATCCTGCTACTGTGCTGAATTCATTTATGAGTTCTAGAAGTTTTCTGGTGAAATTTTTTGGGTCTTCTAGGTATAAAATCATATCGTCAGCAAATAATGATAATTTGAGTTCTACTTTACCTATCTGTATCCCTTTAATTTCTTTCCTCTGTCTTATTGCTCTTGCCAATGTTTCAATTACTATGTTAAATAGAAGTGGTGAAAGAGGGCATCCCTGTCTTGTTCCAATTTTTAGAAGGAATGCTTTCAATTTTTCTCCATTTAGAATATTGTTGGCCTGGGGATTAGCATATATAGCTTTTATGATGTTGAGATATGTTCCTGTTATCCCTAGCTTTTCTAATGTTTTGAACATGAAGGAGTGCTGTATTTTGTCAAATGTTTTTTCTGCATCTATTGAGATAATCATATGGTTCTTATCCTTAAGTCTATTGATGTAATGAATTACATTTATTGATTTCTGTATGTTGAACCATCCTTGCATCCCTGGAATGAACCCCACTTGATCGTGGTGTATTATATTTTTGATATGTTTTTGTATACGTTTTGACAGAATTTTATTGAGAGTTTTTGCATCTATGTTCTTTTTTTGATGTGTCTTTGCCTGGTTTGGGGATCAGGGTGATATTGACCTCATAGAATGAGGTTGGAAGTGCTCCCTCTTTTTCTGTTTCCTAAAATAAATTGAAGAGTATTGGTATCAGTTCTTCTTTAAAGGTCTTGTAGAACTCAGCTGTGTATTCATCTGGTCCTGGGCTTTTCTTGGTCAGTAGGCTTCTGATGGCATCTTCTATTTCGTTGCTTGAAATTGGTCTGTTCAAATTGTGTATATCATCCTGCTTTAATTTGGGCAGATTATACGATTCTAGAAATTTGTCGATGCCCTTGGTGTTTTGTGTTTGTTGGAGTACAAGTTTTCAAAATAATTTCAAATTATTTCCTGTATTTCCATAGTGTTTGTTGTGATATTTCCTTTTTCATCGCATATGTTAGTAATTTGAGTTTTCTCTCTCCTTCTCTTTGTTAGCCTGGATAAGGGTCTGTCAATTTTATTTATTTTTTCAAAGAACCAACTTTTTGTTTTGTCAATTTTTCCAATTGTTTCTTTTCTTTCAATTTCATTAATTTCAGTTCTGATTTTAATTATTACCTGTCTTCTACCGCTTTTGGTGTTGGATTGTTCTTCTTTTTCTAGAGCTTTGAGATGTAATTTTAAGTCATTTATTTGTTGACTTTTTCTTCTTTTGAGGAATGAACTCAATGCAATGAACTTTGCTCTTAGAACTGCCTTCATAGTGTCCCAGAGATTTCAATATGTTGTATGTGTGTTCTCATTCACCTCTAAGAATTTTTTTTATCTCTTCTTTGATGTCATCTGCAACCCATTGTTCATTCAGTAGCATATTATTTAGTCTCCAGGTGTTGGAGTAGCTTTTATTTCTTATTTTATCATTGGTTTCTAATTTCATTCCATTATTGTCTGACAGAATGCAGGGTAGTATCCCTATTTTTTTTATATTTGCTAAGAGTTGTTTTGTGGCATAGTATATAATCTATTTTAGAGAAGGATCCATGTGCTGCTGAGAAGAAAGTGTATTCGCTGTTGAAGGATGAAATATTCTATATAAGTCAGTTAAGTCTAAGTTGTTTATTGTATTTTTGAGTTCTATAGTTTCTTTGTTCAGCTTTTGTTTGGAAGATCTATCCAGTGGTGAAAGAGGTGTGTTAAAGTCACCCAGAATTATCGTGTTGTGGTCAATTTGACTCTTAAGTTTCAGGAGAGTTTGTTTGATGAACATGAATGCTCCATTGTTTGGGGCATATATATTTATAATTGTTAAGTCTTGTTGGTGTAAGTTTCCCTTGAGCAGTATGTAGTGTTCTTCTTTATCCCTTTTGATTGACTGTAGCTTGAAGTCTACTTTATTTGAAATGAGGATGGAAACCCCTCCTTGTTTCCTCAGTCCATGTGAGTGGTTGGATTTCTCCCAACCTTTCACCCTCAGCCTATGGATGTCTTTTCCTATGAGATGAGTCTCTTGGAGGCAGCATATTGTTGGATCTGTTTTTTTGATCCAATCTGCTAGTCTATGTCTTTTTATTGGTGAGTTTAGGCCATTAACATTCAGAGTTATTATTGAGATGTGTTTTGTATTCCCAGCCATTTTTGTTTATTTTTGGTATTTACCTTGACATGGCTGCTCTTCTGATTGTTTTTTTCCTTTAGTGTGATACCTCCCTCTGTTGATTTTCATCATTATTTTTCTTTTCCTCTTCATGGAAAATTTTGCCAAGGATGTTCTGTAGTGCTGGCTTTCTACTTGTAAATTCTTTTAACTTTTGTTTATCATGGCACATTTTTATTTCTACCTCAAATATAAAGCTTAATTTTGCTGGGTATAAGATTCTTGGTTGGCATCCCTTTTCTTTCAGAGCTTGGAATATGTTGTTCTATGATCTCCTAGCTTTGAGTGTCTGAGTTGAAAAATCTGCTGTAATATGAATTGGTCTCCCCCTATATGTGATCTGATTCCTCTCTTTTGTGGTCTTTAAAATTATATCCTTGTTCTGTATGCTAGGCATTTTCATTATATGTATCTTGGTGTAGATCTTTTGATCTTTTGTAATTTTGTACATTTGGTGTCCTATAAGCCTCTTATTGGTTTTCCAATTCATTCTTCATGCTTGGGAAATTTTCTGATATTATTTCATTGAAGAGATTGTGCATTCCTTTGGTTTGAAACTCTGTGCCTTCCTCTGTCCCAATTACTCTTAGATTTGGTCTTTTGATGCTGTCCCATACTTCTTGGATGTTCTGTTCATGTTTTCTTCATTGTGTGGTCAACTTTATTTTCAAGATTATATACTTTGTCTTCATTGTCTGAAGTTCTTTCTTCCAGTTGATCTAGTCTGTTGGTGATGCCTTTGATTGTGTTCTTTTGTTGTTGTTGTTGTTGTTTGGGTTTGTTTTTTTTTTTTTTTAATTGTTTCCTTCATTTCAAGGATTTCTGACTGTTTTTTTTTTTTGTTTTGTTTTTTTTTCACAGTTTCCATCTCTTTTTTGAAGTAATCGTTTGCTACCTGTATTTGCTCTCTTATATCTTTGTTGTAGTGGTCGATTTTTGCCTGTATTTGCTCATTTAGGTCATTGTTTGATTCACAGATCATTTTAATTATGAACCTTCTAAACTCCTTCTCTGAAATTTCATCAACTTCGCTGAGTATTGGTTCTGTTATTGTAGAATCCTGGTTTGTTTGGGGTACTTTACTCCCTTGTTTTTTTATGTTTTCTATTTTCCTTACTTTCTTGCAGTGTAGATCTGAGATATTACAGTTTCTACCCTGTATTCTTAGAATAACCTTGCAGGATGTCTGTGCCTCCCCTTAATGTTAGGCTATCTGAACCTGCCTTTGTACCTCAAAGTATGCTACCTGGGGCTGGGTCCACACAGGTTGGTGTGGGTCGAACTGGTTGAGTCTGAGCCCCTGTGGTGGTCTTCTGGTTGGAAGAGGCGGTCCTCTGAGTGGAGGTCATTGAAGCTGACCTAGACTCACCTGAGCTCTGCGGGTGTGGGCTGGGCTGATCTGGGCCCATCTGTGCTTGGGCACAGGTTGGAGGAACTTCCCTAATTCTGGCCACACTCAAGGGGATGTCAGTGGGACTGACATGGGGCTGGCCACGCTGGGGTGAGGGTCTGTGGGACTGACCTGGGCCTGGCGGCACTCCAGTCCCCGGGACTGTCCTTGGCCCACCTGAACTCAAGCAGAGTTGGCGAGTCTGTCCTTGCTGTTTCCTGCTCTGGGGCGGAGGTTGGCAGGACTGGCTGGCAAATGTCGTTTTGTCTGCTTCCTCTTAGTTTTGCTAGGTGATTTCCTAGACATCACTCAGTTTGAATGTTACTTCTTCAGTAAAGAGATCCGGGAACAAGCCTTGCCTCCTATCACTTAGGACTCTTTCAGAGATGTGTAGCTATATTTGCGTGCATATGAGGTAGTTCTGACCACAATTGTAATTTTATGTTCATTTGTATTTCCCTTCGCACTAAATTTTAAACTCAATGAGGAAGAATATAATGACCATCTTTGTCAATATCATATTCCCTGTTACCAGCACAGTGTGCAATCTATTAATATCTGTAAATTTAAGCAAATTCAGAACTCTAAGTTAAAACTTGAATGAGTCCTTAATTCTATCACATGCTTCGTGTACTTGTGACTAGGAATGTTGTATTTATTTCTCTTGAGACTATTTTATCCCCATAGTTTATGGACTTCCTAGAATTTCTTGAAGGACGTGCAGGCTGTTCGAATCCAGTTGGCCATGCACACTATGTATATTGTGTGAGTGACACACGTGCAGACACATGTGGGTGTTTTTAGTCCCCATGCTCTATTTAGAGTTTGCTAAATCATTTTTGTTGGAATTAGAAAATAAACTTTAGAGGTGTTTTTTTCCTTGGTACATTTATTATGTCTTTCATTGTGACTTGCCTAGCCAAACAATCATTTCCTAAAGCAATGAAAGGTAAATTGTATATTTGAGCCGTTGTGAAATTATGTATTTATCAGCATATACTGAGAAGAAAATGGGAATAAAATGTGTTATTCTTAGTATCAAAAACAAAGATACTGGGGGCTGGGGTTGTAGCTCAGCGGCAGAGCGCTCACCTTGCACGTGTGCGGCCCGGGTTCGATCCTCAGCACCACGTAAACAAATGCATTGTGTACAACTAAAAGTAAATAAATAAATATTTAAAAAAAAAAGATACTCTCCTACATTAGGAGAATATGCTTCTAGATTTGTTTGGTCAATTGCCACAGCACTGGGGAGTTAGTCTCATGTATTCTACTTCATGAAATAGTAGCAATGGGTCATAGCAGAAAGAGAATAATGAAATGAGACATATCTGAGTTCAAAGCTTGGGTGAACTAATTGCTGACAACACAGTGTTGAAAAGCATATTTTTTTAGTTTTATTTTCTCATCAATTAATTGAGAAATGAAATGTAGATTGAGTATCACTTATCTAGAAATGCTTAGGATCAAAAGCAATTCAGGAATCACTTATTGGAATTTTGGAATGTTTTTCTAAACTTTATCAGTTGAGTATCCCTAATTCAAAAATCCAAAATTTGAAATGCTTTAAATTTATACGTTTGTGAGTTTTATACTCATAGTTTTGGTTTTGGAGCATTTCAAATTAGTGATGTTTAACCTGTATCATTATAGTTAAATGTAAATGAACTGTGATGGCAAATAGCATATAGCAGTTGATCAAAATGCAACATTCATGACAGCATTATCAGAGCCATGAAGATGATGGTTGCTACTGGCATTTTAAGACGGGTGATTAAGAATGAAATCTCAGGTTTTAAAATGCGTTGTTTCTGTGTGAAAATAAAACTCTCAAACATAATAATCAAATTCATGTCATTGACATCACTGGCTTCATGTTCCAGCTTCTGAGCTAGACAGTAGCCCCTCTTACATTCACATGTTAAAAACATACATTCTCAATTGTGCCAAGTGGCGTTTTTACTGGAGAATATCAAACCTCCAGTCACTGTCTTTCTCTCTTCATAAGTCTGAGCTTAATATTTTTCTCTTTCTTTTCTTTATAGTCAGTATAACTCAAATAATCAATGCTTTTTAAATTTATTTTTTATTTGTTATAATTAGTTATACATGACAGTAGAATGAATTTATGCATTTGATATATCATACATAAATGGAGTATAGTTTCTCATTTTTCTGATTGTACATGTTGTAGAGTCACATTGGCCATGCAATCATATATGTACACAAAGTCTCCTTCATTCTACTATCCTTTCTACCACCATACCCCCTCCCCTCCCTTCACACCTCTAAACCTAGTCTAAAGTAACTCTATTCTTCCCTAGCCGCCCCCCCCCCCGACCTTTTGTGAATTAGCATCTGCATATCAGAGAAAATATTCAGCCTTCATTTTTTTAGGATTGGCTTATTTTGCTTAACATGATATTCTCCAACTCTATCCATTTACTGGCAAATGCTGTAATTTCATTCTACTTTAAAGCTGAGTAATTTTTCTTTATCCACTCATCAGATAATAAATTCTAATTGAATGACAGCATTGCTTTAGATAAAAATACAAACATAGATCTAACTACTTCTCTAATGTAAAATATAACTAAACTTATCGCTTAACTCAAACAGCAATTTACATATACACCTCTACTTTGTTATGTCTACTCTTCTGTTTTAACATCCTGAAATTCAATATCTTCTCCAAACACTTAACTAAATTTATTTGCCCAAAGATTAATAGTCACATACTGATTATGACATCTAGCAGACTATCTATCCTTAGTCACCTTTCTCTGATGTAACCAGACTTCTTGACAAAGTTGACCCCCAACTCTGCTTAAGACAACTCACCCACAGGGTTCCACCTACACCAAAGTAGAACAGATCTTCTCCTTCTCATGATTATTTCTTCTTAGTCTGTATTCTTATTTATTTTCAATCTCCTCATTAAAAACTATGACTGTCACTGGATATAGATTCCTTGACTTCTCTCTCAATTTCCTTCATGGGTAATTTAAACCCATGACTTAAATTACCTTTTCTGCAGAGATGCCTTACAAAGATATATCAATAGTCTACTTTTCTTTGAAATTCCAGATGTTCCAGAGTTATTGCTTGATGTTTTTATTAAGCATTGTGCCATTGTATTTGATATAAATTGCAACACTGAACTTAACAAATTATTACCCGCACGAGCTAATTCCTCTCTTGATTTATGTGTTCCTGTAAACGACGGCCCCGTTCTCACATCAGATATAATGAAGAGATGTGTCCAATGTTTATTTCTGTACTTTCTATTATTTACCATGTTCAGAATACTTTTTCCTCTTCACAGTATCTTCTAGATTTTCTACATTAGCCTCTACCACTCTTGGATTTTAACATTGCCATCCACACCTGTATCCCTGTTGATCCTGGGTAGTACTATTAGATGAAGCCTTTACAAGCCACATCTAATTACTAAGTTCCTTATAAAGTTCAGAACCTCTAAATTGATAAATTTATTGTCTTGGGCATGTATTGAAACTCTTTAATAAAGCTAACCTCTTGCTACTTCTCATTCCATTATAATTATTTTATTCAAGGGCTGGGGTTGTGGCTCAGTGGTAGAGCGCTTGACCAGGACATGTGAGGCACTAGGTGTTCGATCCTCAGCACCACATAAATAAATAAAATAAAGGTATTATGTCCATCTACAACTAATATATATATTTTTTTAAATTATTTTATTCAAGTGTTACTAAAACCACTTATCCCATATTCTTCTTAATGTACAAGAACTCATCCTTTTCTATATCTGTCCACATCTATACATTCTCCAAAGACAGGTCATCTATTTACTTCTTTGTGAAGCTTTCCTTGATTTGTATGGATCATTCTCTCTCCTGGATCACAGTGATTTGGGCTAATGCCTATGTTTTTCAAATGTGAGTAGTATATGTAACTATTTAAAAGGAAGAAAAAAATATTCCACCTCTGAGTATGAATAGCAAAGAATGTTTGGTGTGTGATCAGAGACCAGGACAGCTTTAGAAACCCTAGCTTATCATTTTTAGGAGGGAATTAACTATGTTTTTTATGTGTTATCTTTTAACATATTTTTGAAGTTTTATTTAACTTATATTTACATAGCTTATTTATACCTTGTCTTTTTAATTTAATTATAAGCTCATTGAGGTTAGAGACCCTCTTACCTTTCTTGTATATACAAATATCCACTAACAATTTGTTATTTTCATTACTGCCTACTTTGTACATGTAACAAAATTAAAGTGCTTTTATCTTTGGTGCTACTAAAAGTGGTTGGATGTTATGGAAAATGTATAATTCAATGATTAATTAAAATAAGCCATGTTCTTGGATGGAAATTGTGACTCTCAAACCATATGTCTCTAATTCCAGCCACTGCCACCAGGTGGGGTATATGCTACCTTCTGTTACATGTCAAACAACTAAACGTTTTCAGGAATTTGAATAATTGATAAATAAGAGACAACTTTGGAACAAGCTCCTTGCCTTTTTAAAGCTATAAATCAGACTTTTATCAGATACACGAATCTACACAGAAATAATAAAAAAATTTTGTTTAAATATAATCCAAAAATATAAATATTCAACTGAAGGTAGGCACCTGCTATATCACTATTCTGTACTAAGTGGAATCTTGATTCCTTTGCTTTTTTTGCACATCCTTTTATCTTATCCCACTTTATTTTATCATATTCTTATTTTACTTCAAGCATTACATTCTTAAAGTCTGCTGCAAATTTTCCCCTGGAAACTCCTAAACTTGCCTTGCGATTAGCTGTCTGACACCTGCAGAGGTGACACAAGATGGCTTGGTGAACCTTATGCTTACTTGTCTCCAGCTCCAGTTTCAAAAACTTTTGCTAATCTCGCCAAGGAATGTTTGGTCTCTCTTGTCCTATACTTAATTACTCCAGGGACTGGTCCAGGCCAGCTATATTCTCTCCAGCTGTGTTTCTTTCTTCTCTGTACTTTCTAACTTGAAGCTTTGAGTTCCTAGAGCAAAACCTGAAGTTATTCACTCTATTCTACAATCCACTGTGTTTCTAACTAGGCTATCTCATTGGGATTTTTCTCTGCTCACAATTCATAAAGCAAATTGAGCTTTTCTACATAAATTGCAATTGCCTATTTCTCCTCAATAGAGCTGTCGGCTCAACGTCTTTCCAAGAACTTTCTTCACTTGAAATCATGACAGCTTTCATACATAAGATGTTTTCTTTGCATAAACATTGAAATATCTTAGCAATAACCAAAACCAAAGGGGGGGGGGAAACCCAAGTGAATTAAGAAAAGAGATTTTATAAGACCTCTGGATTTATTTCATGCTTTATTAACTCTTACAGGTTATGTAGAAGTGTTGGTGATACCTGCTGGAGCAAGAAGAATCAAAGTTGTGGAGGAAAAGCCGGCACATAGTTATTTAGGTAACCTGAGTTACAGACACAGAGACGATCCAAGTACGAGCCCCACTCCCTTCCCTGAGAGTTCTATGATGACAAGAAAGTCAGTCTGTTTCTAGTTTCGTGTTTGAACCTCCCAGGAAGCACCTCTTGTCACAGCAAGAATTTCTTTCCTTCTCTCCCAGGGGCTTCCCAATAACAAAAGCAATCTGGTTGCCTCCATGTTGGGGGAAGGGAAGTGTGGTATAAATTACTTCCACATGTTAGCCTATCATAAAAAAAACAAACAAAAAAAAACCTCATTGAACAATTTCATTTTACTTCACATATATGCATATACATGTAACATGTTTCATTAATATTTATTTCATATCTATAAACTTAAGTACATATCTTAATTGCATGTATAAATGCATATATATGTTTATGTAATGATTATTTTATAGGAAATCTTGTGGTTTGAAAAAAAATTCATAGTACAAGCATGTGATCAATGGTTCCTTCTTTTGTTGTACTTCAGCAAACAAAGAAATTATAAAAATTTCAAGTACTGCTTGTTGAAAAGATGTATTGGCTATTTTAATACTTTAGTTAGTTCAGTTAGTGGTTTTTAAGTATACACAAGGAAATACTAAGTTTTAAAAATATACTTTCTTATTTTTAGAGATTAGACAAAGTTAACCTAGGGCTGAAATTTCAATAAAGGGGGTTTTATTAGGGACCATGTGGAAGGGTAGGGAGATGTGGAGAGGTAGGGGAGGTCAGGGCAAGGGACAAGGGAGAACAAAGGCGGGGAGCAAGGAAGAACAAGGCAGGTTTCAGTCTGGGGCAGGCTTAAATAGCGAACTGGTGGTCAGAGGGACCCCTAGAGCAAGTCCATGCTTCCATAGGCTGCTGGAGGTCAGGAGGCAGTGGCAAGGGCACCTGGTGGCCAGGTTTGCTGGCCAACCTGAGGCACCTGGGAGATGTAGTCTTTTCACAAAGTACCTGGGGAGGTGTGGCCTACCTGGGAGGTGCAGCCTCCCTGCCTGGAATCCAACACTTATGTATCAAAGTTTCAGTCTAATTACATCATGTGTTTATAGTCATTATATCTACAGATAAATGGATTGAAGGGGATCAGTTCAGGAAGAAGACTAAAAAGTCAACCAGAATTTAAGCATTGTATTTATATTATCTTTTTAAAGGAAACACATCAAGACCTTCTCTTTTTTCCTTAAGAAAAATAATCTCCTCATTATTCTTTCTCAAGTGAGGAATAGATGTCCCAATGGGGAAACCTTTTTTCATAAAAAACAATCCATCTTCCATAATTGTTTTTACTGTGCACTATCTAAAACAGTTGAAACTTGGATGAAAATTATTTTTTCATTAAGGTTTGCTTTCTAGGAATAGGAAATTTTGAGAAAAAGAACAGTAAAATAAATCCTTTATTATGTGTCACACTCGTTAATTTGTTATTACCAATATATAATTTTGATCTGCTCTACTTAGTATGATTTTTAAATGCATTTTAAGTGCAGGTATATCATGCCAGATTTTCAAATTCACATCGAAGTCCTAAAACCCAGTTTTTGAAGACAAGGTACATTAGATTATTTCAATTCATTTGTTTAATAGCAGAATATTGGCTATACACTTGGCTATGTTTTCCTTTTTCTAAGCTTGGAATGAAAGCATATGTCACAAATGGAATTTTATCGGTTCTACAAAATTCCACATTGTACCATGAGTTTTAGTAACCTGAGAAATGTAGCTAAATAAACCAGCTGGTTTTACAACTAAGTAACATCTATGCTTCCTCCAGTGCCTTATTCCCCAGCCTCCTCATCCAATCCAGTTTTATTTTTCATCTCCCTATATATTTACTGGTCAGCAAATTGCCTTTTACAAGGTCAGCAAATGCCTTCCTTGTTGACAAATTCAGTACTCTTTGTTGTTTGACCTGTAAATAGCATCTAAGTCTGTTGACATCTCCTTAGTTTTTTAAATGTTTTTCTTTCTTGATTCTAAAAGTGCAGCTTCTTTTTCTGAGGATACTCCTAACTCATCTCTGTTGTTGGACCCATAACTCTTCTTGATCTCCAAATGTTCCCACCTTGTAGGGATCAGGCTTGGGCTCTTCTTTCTTTCTTTTCCATATTTTCTCCCTAAAGAAGTCTATTTAATTCTATGCTTATTAAGTCCAAAGTCAAAAGTCTAAATAAAAGATTCTGTTTCCACCCAGTTCTGAATTCATTCTTCCCTTAGTTTTCTCCACCATTGTAAATGTCACCATTAGAGTCCTATGGCTTGTAACTAGTACCACAAATTTGACAGCTTAAAACATCACAAATCAATGTATTCTTCGTAGATCTGGAGGTCTGAAATACAAAATCTGTTTCTCTCAACCAGAATGTGAACTGCCTACAGGCTGCATCACCTCTGGAGACTCAGGGGACATCATGCCTTGTCTTTCCAGCTTCTGGTGGTGACCAGCATTCCTTTCTGATAACATCACTTCACTGTCTGTCTCCATGGTCTCATTGCCTTCCCTTATTCCAAGTTCAAATCTGCCTCATTCTCTCCCTCTTAGATAACATTTGTGTTTAGGGCCCTCCAAGATAAAAAAGGCAATCTCCCTGTGTCCTGATCCTTAATCTTTTTTTATACCTTTATTTTATTTATTTATTTTTATGGGTGGTGATGATGGAACCCAGTGCCTCATATGTACAAGACAAGCACTTTACCACTGAGCTATAACCCCAGCCCCCTGATCCTTACTCTTAATATATGTGAAGTCTTTTGTTGTTGTTGTTTAATGTGCAACAGAAGGTAGCTATCTTCATACATTCAGGCTGCCATAACCAAATGCCATAGAGTGGGTAGCTTATAAAAAAAGGAAATTGATTTCTCACAGTTCTGGAGGTTGAAAAGTCCAAAATTAAGATCTGGTGTCTAATGAGGGCCTGTTTCCAAATTGGCATATGGCACATTTTTGCTGTGCTGTCATATGGTGTAAGAAGCTGGCTAACCCTGTAGGGTCTCCTTTATAAAAGCACAAATCTCAATCATGAGGGTACAGCCCTCTGGAAAGAAAGACTCCATAATAATATTACCATGGGATTCATGACTTCACCATATGAATGTTATAAAGGGACACAAATATTGAGATCACAGCTGTAGCATTCATACATAAATTCTGAGGACTAAGATGTGGATACCCCTGCCTTTATAACATGTTTTGTTTTGTTTTGTTTTGGTAATGGGGATTGAACTTAGGGGCACTCGACATCCCCAGCCCTTTTTTGTATTTTATTAGAGACAGGGTCTCACTGAGTTGCTAAGCGCCTCACCATTGCTGAGGCTGGCTTTGAGGCTGGCTTTGAACTCACGATCCTCCTGCCTCAGCCTCCCAAGTGCTAGGATTAGAGGCGTGCGCCACCACGCCCAGCTAACATGTTTTTTTATTGTGGTAAAATTACACAAATTTATAACATAAAAATTATCATCTTATCTAATTTTAAGTGTGAAGTTCAGTGGATTCAGTGGCATTGAGTACATTTACATCTCAAAATAATTTCCATGGAAATATAAAAGCCTACCTATAATTCAAATGATATTTCAAGCAACCCTGAATAATTAAACCAATCTTGCAAAAGAAGAATGAAGTCATAGGACTCACACTTCCTAATTTCAAAACTTGCTACAAAGCTAAGGTAATCCTAACAGTGTGGTGCTGGCATAAAGACAGATAGACCACAGGAATAAAAGAGATAGCCCAGAAACAAGCTCTAGATTTGTAAAAAACAAAAAAAGGGTGCCAAGACCACTTAATGAAGAAAAGACAGTCTTTTCATCCAATAATGCTGGGAAAACTGGATATTCACTTGCAGATCAATAAAGTAGTACCATTATCTAATACTATATACAAAAATACTCTCAGCTCCAGGGCTATTATTTGATTTGCGATTACTGATTCAATCCCTTTACTAATTATAGGCTTGCTTAGGATTTCCGTTTCTTTGCAATTCAGTCTCATTTTGTTCTGGTGTCTGGGAATATGTCCATTTTATCTCACTTTTCCAGTTTGTTTTCATACACCTGTTCATAATACCACTAATCTTCCCCCCCCCCCGTGGCATTTGTTTACAATATTCCCACTTTAATATTTGATTTTAGTAATGTCAGTCCTTTCCCTGCTTTTTCTTAGTCAGTACAGCTAAAAGTTTGTCAATTTTATTGATCTTGTTATGGAATCATCTTTTAGTTTTGTTGATTTTTCTCTATTATTTTTTTTCATTTAATGCTACTCTAATCTTGACCACTTCTTTCCTTCTGCTAGTTTTGGATTCATATTCTTCATCTTTCTTTATTCCTAAAATTATTAAGTTTAAATGTTAATTTGAGATCTTTTTTATTTTTAAATCTAAGGGTTTATAGAACATATTTTCCTCTTGACACTCCTTTTATATAGCCCATGACTTTTAGTATGTTGAGTTTTCCATTTCATTTGTCTTGAGATATTTTCTAATTTCTCTTGTGATGTTCTTCTTTAATACATTAGTTGTTTAAGTATGTGCTGCTTGATTTCTAGAAACTTGTGAACATTCTAGTTTTTTTAATTTTTTTTGTTTAATTGTTTAATTAATTGTTTTTTGTTTAATTGTTTTTTAATTGTTTTTTTTGTTTGTTTAATTAATTGTTTTTTGTTTAATTGTTTTTTTAATTGTTTTTTGTTTAATTAATTGTTTTTTGTTTAATTGTTTTTTAATTTTTTTAAATTGATATCCATCTCATTCTACCCTCTTTTTTTCTTCTTCCCCTTTTGCCCCCTCCCTTCCTCTCCCTCCCCATTGGCCATTCTAGTGTTGAACATATTTTTATTAAATTTCTCCCATATCACCTTTTTCCCCCTCTTGAACTGATGTGATCTATTATTTTTATAAAGTTAATTTAGGAGGGTATAAATCATGAAATGACTATTTTCTTCTCCAGTTACTGCCTCAAGTTCTGCTAATACATGTTCATTCTTTGCTATAGATCTCTAAGCATATAAGCCCCCATGCATTTTTGGTTTTTAAAAGACCATTCAGTTTAAAACTTGAATCCCATATCTGTCTTGGGCATCTGGTTTTAATTATTGTCAGTTCTCTTTGTGCTTTGATATAGGCCTAAGTTAGCAGAGTCTTTTATTTGAACAAAGAAATAGTATCTGTGTTCCTAAACTGTGTAAATGCTATACTCTGGAGATAAAGTCAAAGTTGAAAATGCTAATGTTACCATATTTACTCACATACCTACTATTTCCTTATGCTGTTAATGAAAAATAATTACCTTGATGAATTAGCTGAAGGGTACAAGAA
Organism: Tamias sibiricus; assembly: GCA_025594165.1. NCBI lineage: Eukaryota > Metazoa > Chordata > Mammalia > Rodentia > Sciuridae > Tamias > Tamias sibiricus. The sequence continues at coordinate 59,054,142 of CM046662.1, forward strand.
TGGGGGCAAAAAAAATAGTTATATAAACTAATCAAAAGAATAGGGATGGGGGATAACCCATTAAACCCATTAAAATAACTTAGTAAACCCATTAAAAAAGATAGAACTTGTTGACAAATTGGTGCAAGCGTTGACAGAGAATAAAGATTCAAAGGTGACTTCTAGAACTTTGGCAAGTACCCGTACCATTTACTGATACAGGACAAATGGGTGAGGGACAAGTTTGGAGAAAAAATAAATGACACAGTGTTAAACTTCTAGATTTCAAGCCCAAAGACCTGACAAATGGATTCATACCACAAATCATACTTCCTAAGGGTTCCATTAGGCATAGGCAGGAAGTGGTTGGAAATCTTCATCCTAAAGAGCTTTAGGCAAAAGAAAGGAAAATAGAATCTTGGCAAACTGACCATTCTTAAACAAATTAACTTGTCTACACCAAACTATATATTATTTCATAGGAGAAATTTAATTGTCTCCCAATACAATTATTCTTTCTTCATTATTCTCTTTTGATTATATTCTTATGTGCATTTATTATATGCTTTTCTGAATACAGTAGCATTATAATCATGTTATCAGTATCAAAAACCCTAAAGTGTAAGTCCCATACATTATATGTTTACAAAATCATTGTAGCTTATGATTTACAAATGGCTCATAAAAGATGTATGGGCCAATCTTCCTTGCCTGCAGTTTTGCATACAAAGTACTATGGACAATAGTCTCAATAAAAACAATTTTAAAGGAGCAAAATTCCAGAGAAAAGTACATTTGCCTTTTATTTTAATCACTTTGGGTTTCTATAACAAAATAAATGGATTGAGTGGCTTATAAACAACATAAATATATTTTTCACAGTTTTAGAAGCAGGAAGTCCAAGATTAGGGTGCCAGTATAGCTGGGTTCTAGTGAGGGTGCTTTTTTGGTTGCAGACTACCAACCTCTAGCTCTGTCCTTGTGTGGTAGAGGGAAAAGAAGTGAGCTCTCTTTGAATTCTTACACTCATCTCATTTATGAGAACTTTACCTTTGGATACTCACCTAATCCTAATCATCTTCCAGTAAACTTATCACCTAACACCATCACATTATGGGGTAGAATGGCAACGTATGAATTTTGGAGGATCACAGATATTCAGTTCATAATACCTCTTAAATGAAAAAAATTAAGGAACCCTTGGATGCCCAAAAACAAAGTGAAAACAAGAAGTCAAGTATTAGGCTGACTCCACCACTTAGTCTTAATCCTTGTAACTGAGTTCAGATTCTGAGTGTCAAAGGAATTGAACAGACAGAAAACAAAGCCCAAGTCCTTCACAAAATGAATACTCTTACAGGAGACTTCTGAGGGAAGCAATGTGAAAACCATAATCACAGTGAGATGGAGAGATAGAAATACATTTGCAGCCCAAAAGGAGAGAGGAAGACAATGTATCTATATTAACTGTAGTACAAGCTGAAGATAGGAAATAATTTTCCAGAGAATTTATAATGCAAAGCAATCCCACATATGGATGTATAGCACCAGGTTACCCTGTGAGGTCCCAACCCTCCAAGACAACATTTATCTTAATGTGGTTACCAAGATGACTGGCATATACAAGTGTAAATCCTTTCTGAAGGAATGTACCTTCAAACCCTGTCTCAAAACAATTTGTAAATTTCAATAAATGTAATTTAATAGTAAAAAATAAAATAAAATAAAATAAAATTCCAGAAGACACAAAAGGAAATAGACACCAGGAGCAAAACATAGTAAAAATAAGGGAAAGCAAAGTGAAGCATAATAAATTTTATCATATACAGCAGACACAAAATTAATTATGGTTAGTATGTTTAAACATACAAAAATTTAAAAATAAGAATAAGGAATAAGACTATGAAGATGAATAAACACCTTTTAAGGAACCAAATTTTAAAAGAGAAATTAAAATAATGGATTGAAAAAAGAAAAATGAAGAAATATAAAGGAAACTGGAAAAAAGAACACAAACTAATAAAACACTGAAAAACTGAAATCTTTAATTATATTATACAAATTTTCAGATTGAATTTTAAAAATAATCTTGGTATGTGATGCTCATAAGATACATATAAAAATAAGATTCACAAAAAATAAGATTCAATTTCTATTCTTTATCATTTTCTCTCTTCTATTTGTTTTGGATTTTTTTTGCTCTTCATACCAAAGGATGGAAAATGAGATTTAAAAAGTTATAATTTTTTTAATAAAATAATATAATTCATCATAAAATACTGGACTTTTAAAATTCCATGAACTTCAAAGCTTTAAAACAAAAATTGACAAAGAATAATTGATAGGTTCTTTGTCATAATGAGTAATTAAATACACAGATATGGAGTGAACTGACTTCCAACCAAGCTATCCAGATAATGAAGGGGGAAAAGGTACACTATAAATAAAGGTATTGAAGCAACTAGATTTGTATGTAGGAAAAAAAAAAAAAAGGACCTGGTCCCTCCCTCACACTTACACAAATATTAAAATGGATTAGAGATCTAACCCAAAAATCCAAGGCTCTAAAATTCTAGGGGGGTGGGTGGAAAAGATAAGAGAAAATCTCTATGACATTATGGTGGGAACCCATAATTTCCTTACAGTGTAACTGCAAAATTATTAATTCTAAAAAAAAAAAAGAAGAAAAGAAAAGGAAAAAAAAAGAGGATATGTTAGATTTTATCAATAAAAAGTCTATTGCTTTTTTAAGAATATCATTGAGAAAATCAAATTGTGTATAACATTTCCTTATTTCATTGTAATGTCTATAAGAACGATGTTTCCTTAATTCTGATATTGTTAATTTGTGCTGTTTTTCTTAACCAGTCAATAAAAAAGACGTCAGTTATTTGCCCTCTTCAAATGGCCAACTTGTGGTGTTATCAAGTGCTTGCATTTTTAATTTGCTTTGCAATCATCGATTTCTGTTTCTTATCATTTTCTTCCATTATTTGTTTTGGATTTTTTGCTCTTTTCTTCTGTCATAAATAGACACTTAGGGGACTGGTTTTGGTTCTTTCTTGTTTGTCCATATGGCAATTAAAAGCCATAAAATTGCCTCTAAGCATGCTTTAGTTGCATTCCACAATATATTTTTGTTCAAACTATTTTCATATCATCACTGTGATTTCTACTTTGATCCATGGTTGGATTATGAATATATTGTTTAATTTTAAAGCCTTTTTATTTTTAAATAGATATTTTGTTATTAATTTCTAGTTTATGTTCATTGTAGTAAGAGACTGTACTCGGTGTGATTTCACTTCAGATTTATTTTTATGACCTGTGGCTAATATTGGTGAATGTTTCATTTATTTATACTTGAAAAAAATGGCATCCTATAATTGTGACTGGAATTGTCTCAAAATATCAATTAGGACTATTTGGTTCAAGTCTTTTTCTGGATTCTTTTTTTTTTTTTTTTTTTTTTTTGGTGATACTGGGATTGAATCCATAGCCTCACATATGCTAGGCAAGTGCTACCAAGATACATCCCCTCCTCTTTTTATTTTATTCTGAGACAGGTCCTCACTAAGATGTCTGGGCTGACATCAAACTTATAACCCTCCTCTTACTCCAACCTCCTGAGTATCTGGCATTATAGGAGTGTGCCACTCTGCCCAGCTGTGTCTTCTGTATTCTTACTGATGTTTTCTTTTTTTTTTTTTTCAAATTTATTTTTTATTCTAAGTTGTTAGAAATGACAGCAGAATGTATTACATTTCATATTATACTTGTAGAACACATTTTTACATATCCTTCTTATTTCTTCAATTAATGAAAGAGAAGTAATGAAATCTCCAACTCAGGTTATTAATTTGTGTGTGTATCCTTTCAATTATATCAGTTTTTTTTTTTAAGATTTATTTATTTGCTTTAGTTGTACACAATGCATTTATTTTTACGTGGTGCTGAGGATCGAACCCGGGCCGCGCACGTGCTAAATGAGCGCCTTACCGCTGAGCCACATCCCAGCCCCAATTATATCAGTTTTTGCTTTGTTCATTTTGGTGCTTTATCATGCACTTAAGATCCTGAGGTCTCTTTAATAAATGTTGTCATTTTTAAATTTAAATGAATTTTAATATAAATCATGTATCTTAAAATGTCCTTTTCATTTCTGAAAGTGTTCATTTTCATGAAGTTCATGCTGATATAATATAGCCAGTTCTTTTTCCCATTATTATTATCAGTGTGGCATGCTTCCGTTTTTTCAGTCCTTTCACTTTTAATCTGCTCATGTCTTCAAATTGATTATAGTGTGGTCCTTCATTTTTCTCTAACCTGACAACCTCTCTCTTTTGACCAATGTCTTTAGTCCATTTAAACACAATAATGGACATGTTGAGCTTGTTTCTCTTTGCTTCATTTCTTCTTTATTGCCTTTTTCGTTTTGGGCTACTTTTAGATTAAATATTTATAAGTATTCCATGTTATCTCTTTCCTTTTTTGTTATAGCTCTTTATTATATTTAATTGATTGGTCTACCATTTACAGTATGCATTTTAACCTACTATAGTCTCCTTTCAAATTGTATTATACTGCTTATACAAATAATGGAAACTCCTTAATAGAGTAAACTTCACTTTTCCCTCCTTTTCACTATTTGCCTTTTATTTCCGTATTTCATATAATCAATTTATTTCTACATATCATTCAGCATTGTCATATTAAACACATTCAGCAACCAGCAAAAAATGACCATACATGTGAAGTCAGAAAATGTGACAAAACAACCAAAGGAAAAAAATCAGTCAATAAAATGAAAATGAAATGAACTATCATTGTAATCATTTTGCTCTAGTCAATTACACTATTAATGATTTTTATAAAAATGAACATCTTAAAATTTTATACCTTTACTGGTACCAACATTATTCTTTCATTCACACAGACATGTTTCTATCTGAAACCATTTTCTTCCAGCCTCAAGAACATCCTTTAACATTTTTTGTAGAACAAATCTGATGACATTATATTTTTCACGTTTTATTTATCTGAAAATACATTTATGTTGCCTTTGTGTTTGAAAGATATTTTCAGTGTATATAGAATTCTAGATTTTATTTACTTTTATAATTTTCCATATTGTATTCATTATTTTCTGGCTTGGATTGGTTCTTATGATATGCCTAATGAATGCTTAAATCCTTATATCCCTCTTCTATATAATATGTCTTTTTCTCTGTCCAATCACTTTGAACAGTGTTCTTCCTATTACCATTTACCTTGTATGGTTTTCTTTGTACTTATTCTGCATAGGTTCCCTTGTATCTTTTGTATCTGTGAGTTTATAGTTTTTATCAAATATAAAATATATTTGAGCACTATATCTTCAAATAATTTGTATGCCCCCACTCCTATTCTGGGATTGCTATTACACATATTTGTTTACCAGGTATTTCCCATGGGTTGCTAGTACTCTGTTCCTTTTATTTTTTAACCTTTTTCTTCTGAATTTTGGTTAGTTTCTATTCTATTAGCTGGTTTCCAGTTTATTAAGTTGTTTTTACTCTACTATTCACTTTCACCTCCCCAGTGAATTTAGTTTTACAGACATTGTATTTCTATTTTGAGAAATTTTATTTGCTTATTTTTATGGTTTCTAGCACTCTTCAATGTCACATGTTTCTTTAAATTCATGTATGTACTAAACATACTTATCATTGCTGTTTAATCCACTAGGTCCATCATCTCTAGTATTCTTGAATTTCATTTTATTGAGTGATTTTTTCCCTCTTGGTTATGTTAAGTCATAATTTCTGACTTCTTCATGTGTATAGTAGTTTTTTATTGGATGCTGGACCTGATTAATAAGACATTGTTAAATGGCTATATCTTGTTGTTCTTTATTATTGAGCATTGAATTTCATTTTGCTGGACAGTTAATTTACTTTCAAATCAGCCAGACTTGTTGAGTCTTTTTTAAAGTTGGGTAGCATGGTGCTAAATTATCCTTTCTTCTAGGGTTACTAAAGACTTATTTCTTGTAGCTTTTCTACTGAAGACCATATGTTCAAATAGATCTCACCATTCTGCATAGAACTCATGTATCTTCCATCCCTACTTGAACTCCAGGGGTCGTAAAGTTTAGATGTTCACAGTAGTGGTTTCCTTCCCAGCTTTGGGGAATCACACATCACTTGGGTGAAGCTGAACATTCAGCCATGGACTCCAAGGACCCTTTGGATGTTTTTGGAGTTCTTTGTGTCACTCACTCTTCTCTTCTGTACACCATTAAACCAATGCCAGGAGCCTCAGTCAGTTTCAGCTCCATTCTCTTTGTCCTCATCTCAGTGGATCCCTCATCATTTGTGTTCTGCTTAGGTTCAGCCTCTCAGTGAGGGGTCTAGCAAATATTTTCAAGCAGAAAGCCAAGCAATTTTGAGATCATATCATTTGTTCTCCACCCCTTAGGGATCACACTTTTCTGTGGTCAGGAATCCAATGCTTGAGAAGATTTGTTTCATACATTGTCTAGTTTTCTAGTTGTTTGTGGTGGGAAAGCTAAAGCAGTTCCAGTTATCCAATCAAAGCCAGAAGCATTTTTCCTGAAAACACAATTTTAAAGTTAATGAACTAAACACAAAAACTAAGAAATATCACATGACCAAACTACTGATTCTTCATGTGAGATGATTCTTAAGCTAATAAAATTTGTGAATTTCCATGTTTATGTGTGTGCCATTTTCTGGGGAATGCTGAATGCCAAAAATATGAATGGTGTCTTAATATCCTATTCTATCAACCCCAAGAGGTTTTTTAAGGAATTTTTATTAGAGATTTTCAGGCCCTATTCCTTAGTAATTGTGCCCTGAAAATGTCTTGAAATACAGTGGGAAAAATGAGATTGTACTGATCACTATACAAATCTAAGCCAAAAAGATGTTTCAAATATTTTATAGACTGTAGGGAAATATAAAAAAATACTTTACCTTTTATGCAAAATCATTTGTTTTTATCAAAGAGTTTTAACAATGTCTAAAGTACATCCATTTGTAGATCGTGATAAGTATTTCCTATTCATTCATAGATGGTAGTAGCTCTCTTCATAGTTTTCTTTCAATATATTTTCCTTCAGATTTAAAATTCAAAGTAAAAATTAATCCTTAACATATTTTTATAACCCTGGAAGCATGTTCACTTATTTCATATTTCTATTAAAATTTCATGTTAGACTATATAAAGTGAATGATAAAACATTTGTTAGAAGCTGAGATTGATGAAGTAAATTTCAATAATTATAATTTCATGAATACTTTGTATACAAGCACCAGAAAATCTTGCAATGACCATAAATATTCTAACAGGTAATTAATATGAAAAAATAAGTGATTACTAAGCAGATGCTTTTTGCTTATTTCTGATTTTTGCTCTTACCAAAATCATCATTTTTCATAGTAATAAAAAACAAGAGATACTTTTTTTAAAAAACTAGATTATTCAAAATTTAACTTCTGATATTTCTACTCAACCATGGTTGATAGCTTTTTCCATTATATTATTTATTATCCTCATATCCCACTGATTTCTTACTCTGGAAATCTAGCATCATACTTAACAATTTCTTTCACCCAAGACAATTAAGTCATGACTATATCCTGTCAACTTCCTCCAAAGTATATCTTGCTGTTTTTCTCAATTACCTTTTTCTCAAGCCACCATTATTTTCAGCTGGGCTACCATGTTGATGGTATGCGCTATCTTCTCTATCTAAATATACTACACCAGTCCCTTTTCCACATAATACTTTTTCAATTTTTTTAAAAAAGATTTGTACTTTTTTTGTTGTTTTGTAAAAACTCACAACATACTATAAAACCTATAAGATCGCCAGCCTTTTGTCTCTAGCCTTTTGTCTTCATGATCTGCTCAGCATGGTTGGACTCATGCACACTTATCTCCCTGAACTCCATCAAGCTGCATGTTAAGACCTTTGCATTTGCAGTCCACTTGGTCTTGAACTTTCTCTCTGCTTCCTTTATTCCTCCTAGCTAACGCTCTCAATAAATAACTCCTCCCACACAATCCTTTCTCAACTCCCTTCATAAATTAGTTATTTAAATAATTTTTTAATGACAAGTTCTCCCATTAGGTTACAAGTTCCATGAAGAGAGAGAGAGAGCATATCTATTTTGTTCATTTGGGGGCTTTCTGAACATTAAGAATTACTGAGTATAGCAAATATTTAAGTAATTATTCAATCATGGTTAAATGTTATATAAGGAAATATAGATCTCAGCTTCTGCCCCAGACCAAATTAAATCAGAATGTACATTTTAACATGAACCCCAGGTAATTTGCAGGCACATTAAAGTAGGAGAAGCAAATGGGCCAATGTATGATTTGAACCTCTGATTCCTAGGCTAGCAGTACAGTTATCCCCATTGAAGATAAAATAAATTTAAATTGTGGGATCAGTTGACTGGGATTGTAGGCATGGTGGTATAAATCTGTAATTCCAACAACTTGGAAGGCTGAGGCAGGAGAGTGGCAAGTTCAAGGGAGCCTTAGCAACATAGACCCTGTCTCAAATTTTTTTTAAAAAGGGGGTTGGGGGGGCTTGGGATATAGGTCAGTGGCAAATACCCTGGGTTCAATCCCCAGTTAATAAAAAAGAAAAGGAAGAGAAGAAAAATTCATACAAAGGATATATTCAGAAATGGAGAAATGGACTTTCTCATGTACTAGTATGGGAATATAAATTGATACACCCTTTTATGAAAATCAAAATATTTAAAAGTTCAATTTCTTTGCCTCTATAATTACAAATCTGAGAATATGGTCAAGGGAATGTTTAGACATAGTTAGTTTACAGTATGTGTATTCAAGTATTATAGAGAACTTAAAGAACTTGGAAACACTCAAACATCCACAGATGAAGATTGGCTTACTTAACAATTACCAATAATTTATCAGCTTAAATTATTAGTGCTTTTAATGAAATTATGTGAAGTAGGTATTGCTGCTGGTTTTTTAATGTTCATTACACTTTTGAACCTCTTTATAGCTCTCCGAGATTCTGGCAAACAATCTATAAATAGTGACTGGAAGATTGAACACTCTGGAGCATTCAATTTAGCTGGAACTACTGTTCATTACGTGAGACGAGGCCTCTGGGAGAAGATCTCTGCCAAAGGTCCTACTACAACACCTTTACACCTCCTGGTATGAGGGAAAGAATTGATAACATTGCATAAGCAGTTTCTCATAATAAAGACATTCCTACTGTACCTTCTCTAATCTTTTTCCCAAATCCAAATTGTCAAGTAGGCATTTAAAATTATTTAAGAGGTGAGATTTTAGTGTTTTAAAAATGTATTTGAATTTATGATTTCTGAAACCAACAATTATTATAAACAGAATACAATGTTTTGGGGTCTTCACAGACTCAGAGTAGAGATATAGTACCAAGGAACAAGGACCTTCTTTTTCCTAGAAGCATTCATTTACTAACGAGATTGCATATCTATGAAAAGAGTGCTATATAATATTGCAAATTCTAGCATTTCAAAATCCATTGTGTGGGTACTGTCTGATCCTGTATAAAATGCATTTGATAAAATGTTCTTTTGCTGAGGAAAATAATTTGGTAAATATATATATGCATATATATATGATACATATATATGTTTATGTACATATATATGTATATAAAACAGTGTTCCCATTTACCCTGTTATGTTCGCTTACTAGGCCAATAGATTCCAGCAAAGAAATATGAAAATTTGAATGTTTGGGATGATAACTTAGGCTTAAAGGTAATAAAAGACTAGATAAATGTCCAGAGAGATTTGAAGAGAAAGAATTAGGATGATGGGGCTCTGTCCAGGCTGGTGGCAGGTCCACAAGCCCCTTTTGACCTTGATCACGATAGTCAGTGCTGATTCTATAGAAGCCAGAGGACTGACTATATCACTAGCATGAGTTTTCTATTTTAGTGGCAAATACTGTTCTAAAATTCAGACATTTCAGCACCTCCTTACATCTGCATATAAAACTGATCTAAGCCATGATCCATTGGCTGTTTATTTTGGAGTGTGTTATGCTACATTATTTAATATCTCCACACATTTTATGTTGACTTTATCTTCAATTGGAGACATCTGTGTTGCTAATGTAGGAGCCAGAGGTTCAGATCACATATTGGCCCATTTGCATTTACTTCTTTAAAGTGCCGACCAATTACCTGGGGTTCTTGTTAAAATGTACATTCTACTGATTTGGTCTGGGACAGGACCTGAGATCTGTATTTCTAACCAGTTTCTACCTGATGCCACTGTTGCTGGTCCCAAAACCATAATTTAAATTACAAGGTTTTATATACCTGCAATCACTATGCTTTACCAACAGCCATAGTGGGAGCAAGGTAAGTGGGTATGTACCTTCTGTTCCAATCTTAGTACTATCCACCATTCATTGAGCACTAAGAATCAGACACTAGCCAAGGGTGCTTTACACTCAGTGCAACACATAATCCACATAATAACCCTGTGTGATATGTATGATTGTTATTGTTTCATTTTTATAGACTAAAAAGAACTAAGTATGAGGAAAGTTAAGCATGGTGCATAGTGTTGTCTAATAAACTATTTAACTGTCAGTAAATAATCATTGTTCAATGTTTTCTCTCCTTTATAAAGTTGAGATTTTTATAATAAACTTCCTTGGATAATAAATATACATATTTTAAATAATTATTTTAAGCATCTCCCCACAATTCCTTTGTGGCTTACTCTATAAATTCAATTATAAACTCCCTTCTGTCCTCTGTGCCACTTAGAGAAAGAGAGAAAAAAGAATGACTGACATTGTTTGTGTAATATATAGCTTCTTCTATGATTGGGTCACATGCAATAACATTATCAAAGCAAAAATAGTTTTAATGATTAGGTTTCATAAAATACTATCATGTTTGCTGACTTATGTAAGTGTATCCTACATTTTTTTTTTAATGGAACAAGACCAAGGCTCTTATAATGAGCCTCTACTTTAAAACTATAAAAGTGTGTATGAGAGACCTTGTGTTGGGCAGAGGGAGCTTTGTTGCTTCAGAATCTTTAATCTGACTGGTAATTACCAAGGTTTTTCCTGGAAGCATGAAGTATAATTAAAGGCAGTGAACTATGTCTAAAAGAAGGCATCTATGTGACCTGGATTTATTCAGTAATCCAAGGGAAACTGCACTTCTAAGATATTTTTCTTTAATGACTATTACAGACTCAAAGCTGGTACTGATTTTTGAAAGGCAATACCTCTGCTGCCATGCTTCCATATGTGCCCATCAACTTTAACATGGTCACACTTTCCTTTTGCAAAGCATACTGCCAAATTCAAATGGTTTAAGAAAGAGCTAATGATTTTGTGGCCAATGTCTCTATTTTAAGTGGCATTAGATATTCAAGGACAATCTCAAGTTCTATCAATGAAAAGGCAGTTTATTAGGTAAAATAGACATGTCTTCATGTAATTAAGTAAGTTGGCAAATAGTTGTTATTTATGTTTATTCCATCATTTAAAAATTATGTAATAGTCTGGTTAAAAACCATAAACAAGTAAGTAGTTTAAAAAAAAAAAAAAAACCTGAGTTCTCTCTTTTTAAACTTATTGGGCTGAAAGTAGCCTATAATCAGCAGCATCAAATGAGATATTTGAGATATTTAAGCCAAAATAAGCACTGTGTAAGCACTGTGATGTATTGTGAATTAGTACCTAGTATGGTACTCATTTGTGAACTTAAAAATCATTTTATTTATTTATTCTTCTTTTTCTTTTCTTTCTTTCTTTCTTTTTTTTTTTTTTTTTTTTTTTTTCTGGTGGTTCTGGTGATTGAACCCAGGGACACTCTCCCACTGAACTACATCTCCAGCCCTTTTAATTTCATCCCCAGACTTTTTCAATTTTTATTTTGAGACAGGATCTTGCTAAGTTGCCCAAGCTGACCTTAAACTTGCAATCTTCCTACATATGCACACTATACCAGGCTTATATTTATTATTGCATAGTTATTTTGTAAAGTCAACAACCAATTCACACATCAAAACATATCTTAGTATTTCTGTTGATATATTGAATAAAACATTGAGAAAAAAATAAGTGGGAAAGACGTAATAGAAATACAGACCCTGAACCTTGGGCTCATTTAACTGTTTTTCCATGGAGTGTTAATTCTTTTTACCTATCATTACAACTATCTGGACACAGGTGAAATATTGAACAAAGTTCCCTAAAATTTAGCATAATTTAAAAATGTAGGAATATATGTTTTTGTGCATCACATTGTATTGTATAGATTTTTTTTCCATAGTTCCTCAGAGTCAGAAGTGATATATTTCATGTTGTTGTTCGACAGATTTTCTGAAAATGAATTCATGAAGAAACATAATCATTCTTTTTTCACTTAAATACATACACATAGATACATATGTATATGCTTATATACACTATATATAAGTATCTGTTGTGATCTAGTTCTGAGCTTGGTCCTGGGTATCTGTAGAGAACAAAACAGACATGATCCCTGCCTATGGTTCTGGGCAGTGTAACCTACAGTTCAGTCCTTCCCACACATCCTTTATGGCTTATTGAACTGTTCATTTATATGTACATAAATATACAGTTATTAAGTTAATATTTATAAATTCATTTTAACATTTTTGAAGGAAACCATTTTTACTACAAGTGGAAAATTGGTAAACTTGTCAAAATTCAAAGTTAACTGCAAGCATACATGGAATGAAAGTCTTAACCTGCAGTTGGCTTACAAGTTCTCTGTCCCTAGGGAGAGATGAGACCCAAAGTCTCTACCTGAGGATGGAAGGAAGAGAAGTCCTCTGTTAACTTGGGGACTTCCTATGTATCTTTTCTTATTCTAGTGGAAAGGTCACAGTTGATATTATACTGTGAGTCATATCTTAATGCCTCATAGAACACACATTCCTGCCACCACTCCCTTCTACCTCCACTGAAGTCATCATGCATGTGCCAATTCTTTGGGAAACTGTTCAGTCCATCAAACTGAAAATAAATGACCAGGTATTTCTGATCTCATTCAAGTGAACTTTTCTTCATGACCTCTTAGGCTCAGAGGTAACTATGGGCTCCTATCTTTTCAAAAGTATGACAATTTTGATATTTAAGAGTACTGTCACTTTCCTGCTACATATTAAAGAGGTATCTTCACCATGCAATAAGCATTTTAAAATATCAGTGTCCTTAGTTTATATTTCATATCAAATGTGTTCTGGTTTGAACCATCTGTCCTAATCATTTTTATATGTTATAGGTACTCCTGTTTCAAGATCAGAATTATGGTCTTCACTATGAATACACTGTTCCATCAGACCCCCTTCCAGAGAATCAGAGCTCTAAAGTGCCAGAACCCCTCTTCATGTGGACTCACACAGGTTGGGAAGACTGCGATGCCACGTGTGGAGGAGGTGAAGGATTTTTAAATATTTATCTCTCCAAAACAGCTGTTGTTTTCTCAGTAACCATTGATAAGTAAGACAGATTCCAGACCCCTAATGTACAATTCCAAAATCCATAAAGGATTGGAAACTGAGTCTTTTTTTTTTTTTTTTTTTTTTTTTGATGACATGTTTAGTAACTAAGTACTCAACTACTCCATAGCAAAATCTGCCTTGAACTGAAAAAAGCACTTAGAGTTGTTACATATTTCGCTAATAGGATGACTCATTGCATTGCATTGCATACATAGTAATGAATTTTGTTTATAATGCACTAGGTTCCATAGACACTATTTAGGTCGTTATGTAGTATTTTTGTACTGCATTACTTTGATAAAATCTTTAAAATTCTGAATTCCAAAATACGTCTGCCCACAAGAAGGGTAGAAGGAGAGATATATTTCACCCTGCAAGTGATATATTTCATGTTGTTGTTTGACAGATTTTCTGAAAATGAATTCATGAAGAAACATAATCATTCTTGTTTCACTTAAATACATACACATAGATACATATGTATATGCTTATATACACTATATATAAGTATCTATTGTGATATATAAGTATCTATTGTGTATATATCTATAGATATATAAGTATCTATTGTGTCACCCTGCAAAAGGGTAGAAGGAGAGATCAGTTTGGAAGTTACTACAGTAATCCAGGAAAGAGAATAATAATTGTACCACTTCACTGTGTTAGAATTGTAAGCATGCTTTGACAGAATAGTATTGAGTTTGCTTCTGTGTTGTCTGCATACTTAGGCTAAACATACAGAATATATGAAAAAAAATAATTTCCCTAATTCTTTAGCTTACTCGTTTTTAAAAGCGTGTCACTATTTTTCTGAAATTGCGCTCCAAGATTTTCTATTTTTTTTTCCATGTAAGAGACTGAGGAGACAAAAAAATGAATTTATTTCAACACAAAATGTTAGACTAGGAAATCACTTCATCTTACCTTTATTTTGCCCATGAGAAACTTGTGTGCCACAGGTTAAGTGGACTTTTGTTGCTCACAGAAGCAGTGAATAGTAAGGGCGAGTAGTGGTAGATAGTAAGATTTCCACCTTCCCTGTGTATCCCTGTGCATCAGTAGCATATTATTATTTCAGTTATTTTCACTTAATAACATTTTGTACAGCTCTGTGTATGAAATGCCTCCTAAGAACAAAAGGAGAAATCTTTACCATATAAAGGTAGTGTGTGTGTGTGTGTGTGTGTGTGCGCGCGCGCGTGCGCGTTTGTGTGTGTATAATATGACATGGTTTGTGTAAAGAAGTAAACGATTTATTTTGTTTTCTTTGTGAAGGAATATCAATATGCAAAACTTAATGTTGCTACAGCAGTGGGCTGGGAAAGTACAGAAAGAGACTGGCAGGTGGGAGAGTGTGTTTGGTGTACAGAAGACAGAAAATAAGTATACAAATAAAGAACACATTAAGATATCAAGATGTGAGAAGTATCTGGAGAAAAATAAGCAAGGAAGGGAAATAAATCTGGATTGTTAAGAATAGAGGGAGTAGGTTCAATTTTAAATATGGTGGTCAGAAAAGCCCTCAATAAGATCAGGATGAATTAAAATGAACAAGCAAATGAACAAACAAATTCTGACATGACCATGAAGGTGCATGGGGCAGGTGGAAGCCCTGGGGTATGAGCAGAGCTGGTCGCTCAGGAATAGCAAGAAGGCCGGCATGGCCCTCCTTTGCTCTGCATGGTGTGGGATGCTTGTGGGAATGCTCAAATAGAGGAGTAACTTAATCCAGCTTATATTTTGAAAGGTTATTTCTGCTTCCAAGTTGAGAGTTGGCTGAATGGAGCAAAAGGGGAGAAGGAGAGATCAGTTTGGAAGTTACTACAGTAATCCAGGAAAGAGAAAAATAATTGTACCACTTCACTGTGTTAGCAATGTGAGAGGGAAGAGTAGTCAGGATCTGTACAAAATATCAAAGTAGAACTAATAGATTGTTTTGATAGAAACATGTGGAGCTATGTATGTCAGAGAATGAATGTGATGGTTTTACCAACTAGCAAAATGAAGTCACCATCGATTTACATAGGAAAGTGAAGTCACAGGATTAGGAGGGAGTTTGATTCTCATTGTCAGTTTAAGATGCCTAATAGACATCTAGGGGTGATCCCAAGTAAGCAGTTGGGTATAAAAGTCTGGAGTTCAGGATAGACTATTAAACTAGAAATACTCAGTCTATGGATGATATATTAAAATATTGAGACTAGAAGTTACCAAAGGAACAAATGTGAGGAGAGAAAGCGAGAAAAGCTGCTTGAAGACTGAGACTTTGGGTCCTATGCATTGAGAGTTTGGAGGGGCGAAGAGGAAGGAGCAAAGCATTTTGAAATGAGTAGCCAGCACAGAGGAGAAGACACGCAGGAGAGAAAGCTGTTTTGCTAGGCATCTGAAGAGCTGTTATAAGGACAAAATGATCAAGTATCAAAACTACCAAATGGAAAATAATGTAAACTAAGAGTTGACTGTAACATTTAAATATATTACATGATTGTGTCTTAAAATGGATTACATTTAGTAGATTTGAAACATGGTCAGTATTTACCCCATAGAAATTCATTTCAATGACATGTTTGGCTTAAAAGACCGAATAGAGTGGATTCAAAAGAAAATGACAGAATAAGTAGAGAAAGGAACTCTTAAGTAATTCTAGAAACGTTGCTGAAAGAAGAAAATAGAGAAATGTGGCAGTAGCTGGAAAAGAATGTGAATCAAAGAAATGTGTTGTCATTTTTAATAAGAGAAATTATACATGCTTGTTTGTCAGTGTGCATTTTCTAGAACAGAACAGAAAACTAGAAATGCAAAAGAGAGCAAACATTTGATGAAACAATATCCATGTAGGATGCGAAAGTTGGATGGTCCGTCACTAGTAACAGGAAAAACGTTTAGTGCCAGGAACTATGGCAATGGTCTTCTTACTGTATCAATTTTCTCCAAAAAAATGTAGTCTTGCTGAGAGTGTGGGTAGAAAAGGAAGTATTGGAGTTTTGAAAAGAGGAATGTGAAGTGGCCATTTAGAGAATAAGGAGACAAATTGAATGGGCATGTGTATTTTGATTGTGTGACAGCGCTAATGGTCCGCTTGAAGTTAGTGGTATCAGCTTAGTAAGACACCAGTCCCTCCAACTACATATAGTATGCAGGTGCTCATGTGAAGTAAGTTTGGGAATTTCCAGGGAAGTATGATAAAATAAAATCAGATTAAGAGGTTGATCTGAGGTTGTATGTAACAAGTTGAAAATAGCGAACAGTGAACTTTAGTTCTGTGAGGAAAAAAGCAAAGATATGACAGTGAAAATATGATAGGATCAATGGATACTGAGCCTGGTGGGGTTAAAGAATTGCTGGACACACAGTACTAAGGGGCTGGAAAAGCAAGATATGACAGGAAATAGAGTTGAGATTATGGATCAGATATAATGATTGGTCGTACTAAGTGGTGAGGGAATTACTTACATAACTAAAATCAAAAGCAAGATCACAGCAGAGAGAAAAGAGCCAGGTACTGGAAAGACATAGTTCCAGAATCACTCAAATTGATATTGTAATTTTAAGAATTGTACCAGGACCAGTGTTATAAAAAATATAACAATAAGCCAGGAGCCAAAATCTAATGTAAGAAGAAGGAATGACCCAGGAGTTTGCATTTGAACCACAAGAAGAGTGATGCATTGCATAATCTGATGCAAAGCTGGAGTTTTTAAAAGAAGAAAGGAAGAAGGGTCTGCTAGAGGCAGTGAGGAGCACAGAGACCCACACTGCCTCTAGATCCCAAAGGTACCAGGGCATAAGCAAAATGCTTACCTCATTGGAGGCTGCAGGGAAAGCAAGAAACAGTATTCTCAGAAGAGAGCAGGAGGGTGTGGGAACATTCAGAGGTGAAGAGGCTGGAGGAACAGTCATTGGCAGAGTGCTCATAGCTTTAGGGTGCACCTGTTGCTGCATCGCCTGGCACTCTGAGGCCACCAGGCACAGGAAATCCAGCAGGCAGGTCAAGGTGATACTACACAGCACACTCTTTGCTGCCAAGGATATACAACAAATAGATTTCAAATAATTCTCTCAAATTAAAAAAAATGTTCTCAGTCATCCTTGCCACAAGGAAATTTCCAGTGGTCATGTTTCCCTTCAGGCCACATTATCACCAAGTGACTTCAGTCCACCATCATCCTATCCTCTCTTGCCGACACATCCTGTATACATGCAAATTCCTGGTCCTCTACTTCACGCATTCTCTACTGATGCCAATGCTGATCTCCCTTTACCTGTTTCACATCTCCTACACAGATAAAACAAAAATATAACCTAGAAGAAATATATTCACAATGGAATATGCAGTTACAAATTTCTCTTTTACTGCAACTCAGGTAAGAATTTCAGTGATGTATGCAGTCCACTGACCAGTCAGTCCCTGTCCCATAGTCCTGGTAAGCTATGGGTTAGGGGAGTGATAGAGAGTCTGATGGATCACAGTCATTAAAATCTGTTTGCATTTTAAAAGTCTGAACAGGAAAACGTTTGCCCAGTAAATTATATTATCCATATTTTTTCTTCTTCTAAAATTGTGAGACATCAAAACATACAGAACTTGTCAGCTTTCCGTTTGAAATAGCAAATTGTTTAGGATTAAAATTTTTCCCTAAAATCATATTAGATGGATTCCTGGAATATGTTTTGTCAATTTCTAAATCTTAAGAAATAGAGATTCACAATAAATACTTTTAGTCTCAGAGTCAGAGGAATATTAGATACCTTTACACATGCTTTCCTCATCATCAAGATGATATAACTGAAGTGCATAGAGACCAGGGACCTCCTGGGGTCGCATGGCCTGTGATGGGTGGACCCAGGATCAGACTCCACCACTCTTTCCTCCTGGCCACACTGCTTCAGGAGCAGCTCAACAGGCTTCACATATTTTCTTTCCACAAAATAGAGAATGTCGTCTAGAGATTATTTAGGTTTTCTTTGGATTCAGAGATGTTTCATTTAAGAACTTATATGTCTTTATTTGTATTTGAAATGGCAGATCTTGCAACATATTCCTCCTAATTATTTACAATTCCTCTATGATTGGTGCTGGTGTGGACCTTCCCTCTGAACTTTGTTGCACTGTTTAGTCAACAGTTTTCAATTATCTATGACTATGTTAATAGGTCACATAATCGTGTCAATGCCAAAATATTTCTGGGCTTTTGGACATTATTTTTCTTTTCAGTTCATAAATAAAGTAGATGGACAGGATTTCAAGAATTGCATTGTTTCTAACTTTATGTTGTTGATTTTATAGCCAGAAAGGGCTTTGTAATCTTTCAGCATATTTATGAATTAAATGAGAGTGTGTTCAAAACACAGAACATTGGAAACAGATTCATGCAAAATTCATCTTCAAGAGCAAAAAAGAATAACAATTGAATTATTCTACTTCACATGAATATCGTAAGAGCAAATAACATATCACAGGGCAGTATAAAGTTTCAGTGTTTGACATGTTAGTTTTCTAATTTTGTTGGAAGATATTAGATTGGCAGTACTAATTGGGGGTAAGAATAAAAAAAATGCTTAATGTTGTCTTATGTAAATTTTTATTGCTAATGATATTTTATGTCAATACCTCTGCAACTAAGTTTTAAAATAATTTAAACTACTTTTATCCACTGTGCATTTGTATGAATTTATTAATGCCAGTTATTACAAGTTATTAGAAACCTAACGTTCTAAAAAGACTGTTTTCTAAAAATATCTAAAAGTATTGATAATCCCAAATAAGTTTTTCCAGAAGTTTAACATAAATTTACTAACTCTCAGATGCTTTTCATCACAGTTTTTTCAAGGACAGAGGGTAGGTATAGAAAAATTTGAATGAATATATCACTTTTATTTTAGCATCAACCATTGAAACTAGTTTTTATTTTCAAATAGCTTAAAATGTATTTGTGAAATAAATGTTTACTTTGCATTGGAGTTCTAAAACATTAATCACGTTTATTTTAGCATCAACCATTGAAACTAGTCTTTATTTTCAAATAGCTTAAAATGTATTTGTGAAATAAATGTTTACTTTGCATTGGAATTCTAAAACATTGAAGTATTTGAATAGGCATTTTAAACTGCTTTTGAATCTTCAGAAGCTCATTACAAATTCTTTGCGACATAAAAGACCTGTTTTGAGTGACTATGGTCTTGAAAGGAATTAAAAAGTTACCATTCTAGCCCGGCATGGTGGCACACACTTGTAATCCCAGTGGCTCAGGAGACTGAGGCAGGAGGATCGTGAGTTCAAAGACAGTCACAACAACTTAGTAAGACCCTAAGAAACTCAGCAAGACCCTGTCTCTAAAATAAAATACAAAAAAGGACTTGGGGATGTGGCTCAATGGTGGAGTGCCCCTGAGCTCAACCCCTTGTAAAAAGTACCACTCTAAAGTATCTGAAGGTTGTGTGTAGAATCAGCATTAACTGCATCAGAATTTATTTTGATCTAGTGAATGGATTAATAAAAAGAATAAAATCTGGAATGGAGGTGCAAAGATTCAACAATCCATTTTGAAACAAATGAGTTAAACATGCTTTTAGGGATACAATTTGAAGAGATACAATTTGAAGGAAAATAATAAGCCAACATTGTATATTCTTCACATTCTTTCATGTTCCTCTAGCTCACCACCCCTTAGCATCTTAGTATTGTGGGACCCTCTAGACCCTGCTTTCCTTATTCATGTCCAGATCACACAGATGTGTCCTAGCCTTTGGATCCAAATCAGAGCCACCTCTCAGTATGAAGACTCTTGTGTCTTTTAAAATCTTTTAGAATGTGTTGGACAGAAAAGAACATTTTTGGACATGCAGTTGTTTCCTTTTCCCACTTTAAAAGTTGATATACTCTTGTTCCAACATAAATGTTATTAACTAAAGAAAGAGCACCGAATATATTTATTTTCCATTTTTATTTGCATTGCTTTATTTCAATAATAAAATATACTTTGTATTCTAATTTGTTTTCTTAATAGAATAAAACATTTTTATATTACCATAAACTCCTTACCAGCTTGATTTTGATTTTAAATATTAAATGATGATCTGTGAGCTGGATTTGCCATAGAATATTATTTCACATAATAGGTCATTTTATTTGCAAAAAAAAAAAAAAAAAAAAAGAAAAAAAGAAAATACCATTCAAGGAAACTCAAGTGTTAAGATGAACTTTTTTAGTACAGAAATCACCAAAGGCTGAAATCGCAGGTTTATACTTTGTTCATTCATTTCTTTACCAATACTGACTATACACCAACTAATATTAGATGAATGAGAAAAATTAATGGTTCCTACTTTCAGAAAATTTACATCTAGCTTCTAGGGGTCAGATGATACTAAAATCACCATATGGAGCAATAACAGGAGATACAGAAAGTCTCTCAGGGGTAAACAAATATGCAAAGGCACTGGGGCCAATGAGAAAGTTATGATGACTGAGGAGACAGAAGTACCTTGGTCATAAAGGTAGGAGGAAAGTCAGTTCGTGAAGTCCATTCAGTGTGATGCTAGTACTCAAGTAAAATTTAACTTGAGGGTTATGGGCCCCATTAAAACATTTGCATGCATGGAAGTGACAAAATTAGTTTGAATTATACACAAGTGTTATAAACAATGCATAATAATTTTTATTATAATAAAAATGAAATGGTCATTTTAGTATTGAGCTCAAACCCTGAGGGAAAAATATCTTATGGAAATGTAAAAAATAATGATCAAGAAATAAATAGTAGCTAGGCATGGTAGTGCACACCTGCAGTCCCAGCAACTTGGGAGGCTGAAGCAGGAGAATCATAAATTTCACACCAGCCTGGGCAACTCAGAATGACCGTGACACAAAAAAAAAGGGGGGGCTGGGGATATATATAGCTCAGCTGGTGGAGTACTTGCCTTGCATGCACAAGGCGCCACCCCCCCCCAAAAAAAGAATAATAATAAAATAAAAATAAATAATAAATAGATAAGTAAATAAAGGGCTGGAGTGCTGGGGATGTAGCTCTGTGGCAGAATTCCTCTGGGTTCAATCCCCAGTACTGAAAAGAAAAATAAAAAAAGAAGAAGTAGTAAATTGTTGTAGTCAGCTTTTTTGCCACTGTGACCAAAGAACAAGAACCATTTTAGAAAAGTTTATTAGAGGCTCACCTTTTCAGAGGCTTCAATCCATAGAGGGCTGACTCCAACTTGGTCCAAGTTGAAGCAGAGAAAAAGCAGCCCAGGACAAGGTAATCAGGAAGCAGAAAAAAAGAGTTCCACTCACTCGGGACAAAATACAGATCCCAGTGACCTATCTCCTCCACCCACACGCTACTTGTCAACAGTTACCACTCAGTTAATCCATTCAAAGGGATTTATTTACTGATAAGGTTAAGACTTTCATAACCTGATCAATTCACCTCTGAACTTTCTTTTACTGTCTCACACATGAGCTTCTTGGGAATACCTCATATCCAAACCAGAACAATTACATAAAGTGACTTTGGAAGGAGTTCCAATTTTTCAAATGTGTGCATAAAGAATTGCAAGCATTGTGTGAGTGTACCTTTTTCCCCACATCCTCACCAATATTTATTGTTGCCTAGAGTCTTGATGATTGCCATTCTGACAGGAGTGAGATGAAATGGTAGAGTAGTTTTGATTTGCATTTCTCTAATTGCTAGAGATGTTGAACACTTTTTCACATATTTGTTGATCAATTGTATTTCTTCTTCTGTGAAGTGTCTGTTCAGTTCCTTAGCCCATTTGTTGATTGGGTTATTTGTTTTTTGTTTTTGGGTTTTTTTTTTTTTTTTTGTTTTTTGTTTTTTTGTTTTTTTTTTTTTTTTTTTTTTTTTTTTTTTTTTTTTTTTTTTTGGTGTTAAGTTTTTTGAGTTCTTTATATATCCTAGAGATTAATGCTTTATTGGAGATGCATGTGGTAAAGATTTTCTCCCAATCTATAGGCTCTCTCCTCACATTATTAATTGTTTCCTTTGCTGAGAAGAAGCTTTTTAATTTGAATCCATCCCATTTATTGATTCTTGATTTTACTTCTTGCACTTTAAGGGTTTTGTTAAGGAAGTCAGATCCTAGGCCGAGGTGGTGCAGATTTGGTCCTACTTTTTCTTCTATTAGGCACAGGGTCTCTGTTTTAGTGCCTAAGTCTTTGATTTACCTTGAGTTGATTTTTGTGTAGAGTGAGAGATAGAGGTTTAATTTCATTTTGCTACATAAGGATTTCCAGTTTTCCCAGCACCATTTGTTGAATAGGCTATCTTTTCTCCAGTAAATGTTTTTGGCACCGTAGTCTAGTATGAGATAACCGTTTCTATGTGGGTTTGTCTCTGTGTCCTCTATTCTGTACCATTGGTCAACAAGTCTATTTTGGTGCCGATATCATGCTGTTTTTGTTACTATAGCTCTGTAGTATAGTTTAATGTCAGGTATTGTGATGCCTCCTACTTCACTTTTCTTGCTAAGGATTGCTTTAGCTATTCAGGGTCTCTTATTTTTGCAGATAAATTTCATGATTGCTTTTTCTATTTCTATGAAGAATGTCATTGGGATTTTAATAGGAATTAAATTAAATCTGTACAGCACTTTTGGTGGTATGGCCATTTTGACAATATTAATTCTGCCTATCCAGGAGCATGGGAGATCTTTCCATCTTCTGAGATTTTCTTCAATTTCTTTCTTCAGTGTTCTGTAGTTTTCATTGTAGAGGCCTTTCACCTCTTTTGGTAGATTGATTCCCAGGTGTTTTCTTTCTTTTTTTTGAGGCTATTGTGAATGAAGTAGTATGATATATCACAAATGCAAAAAATAAATAAATAAAAAGCAAAAGAGAAAGAAAAGAATTGTAAGCATTTTCCATAGCTTTAAGTGCTTAGAGAAAAGTCCTTCATCTTCATCAAAGTATATTTACTTTTGGTTCTCATGGCTTATTGGTCATCATTATTTCAATAGAAAATAAGTAACATTTTCAAAAGAAAATTATCAAGACAAATTGTATATACACACGTATACATATGATATTTCTCCTATAAAATTCCACAACTTTATTTTAAAAATCAGGATGTCCAATAATATCTGGATAGTTTCAATTATGTTTATTGAAACACCAAACCTACCCCCAGGAATATATATCTACATTTATGATGTAAGTTCTATAAATATGATCAACCTGGATAGAGAAATTTTATTTTAAAATATCCCTTTTATCTTTTATGTATTAAACATTGGGCATAGGAGGAAAGAAGGCTTCTCTGTGAGTTTGAAAAAGAAGGCTCACTTAATCGAATGGGTTGTCTTTGTTAAATGTCTTCAGAGCAGAAAGAATCAGCAAATAAAATGACTTCCTTTTTAGATTTTGCCCAAATTTGTTAAAGGGATGAATGCATAGTGATAATTTTATTTTATTCTTAACTATATCCAAAACAACCAGATTTCCCCATGACTGTTACTGGGAATGGCACATGTGAAGTTATTGACCATCAAACAGATAACACACTGTCCACAGCTTACTCATAGTTCAAACAAAAGGGCAGTTACTTCATTGCTCTGTTTGCCCCTAGGTTCCACAGTATTGGATGCACTGTAGATACTGCTATTAGATGCTAGAATGGAAATTTCCTGTGCTGGCTGGGATGTAAAAAATATAAAAGAAAAACATCAAACAATAACATTTCCATATGGCTTTTAGTTCTTAGTTGTATGTTCATAGGCACGATGTGTCTGCAACCGAGCAATACGTTTTTTCCTGATTCTATTGTTTTTGTTCAGTGAAATAAAAAGGGGGAGCTAAGCCTCTCCTGACTGCCAAAAACTTAGAGTATTGAGCTTCCTTGCTACAACATGGATGGAAATGTCCCAATTTGTATTCACACGCTTTTGTACTTAAAGCACCAACAAGGAGCTCCCAAAAATGAGGCCAATGCCCATATTTCTTCTGCAATATTAATCTTACACTTAAAAGATTTTTTTCAATAGTTTAATATGTTAACTCTAGGCTTACATAGTTTAGTTTTGGTACCTTCTGAGAAAAGGCAGAAATGCAACATAATTAATCCTGAGTTATTTATTATGTGACTACATAAATGTTCAGCAAAAGCTTTCTGGATTATGTGTTTGTCATGCTTTTTTGTGCCATAGTTGGTAAAGTGCCATTATTTAAATCAGTTTAGGCAACTATATTCTTGTAGGAGTGTTTTATAACTATGAGGGCTTCAAATTAGATTTTAAAACTAACATTTACATTTCATAAGTCGCATTTATTTTAATTATAGTTTCAGTATTCATCACAATAACGTATAACTAATACTTACATATGCTATCATTAAACAAAATTATATAATATCTACTTACTATATGTGTAAAATCATAACCCAGTCCCTGAAGCTAGGATGCTAGAAGAAAGGTAACCAAACATCTTTTATTTTTAGATTTAAGTAACCTCTACCTTATAAGGTCTGTTTTCTCTGTGTGTTAAAAAAGAAAGAAAGAAAAAATCTAAATGAGACGAAGTTGGTTTTGTTTCTCTCACAGTTTGACATTGATAGACATTGAGAAATACTATGATTAAGTCTGGCGTCACACACTGCCCTTCTTGACCTGCCAAGGAATTCCCTAGGTGTGTACCTGGACATGAAAGGTGATTTTTCTCTACAAGTTAGGATCAGGTCACCTTGCTTGGTGAGCTGCACCAGTAAGGTGAGATGACCTCTGAGGGTGTAGCTATTGGCTCTCAGGCAGGTCTTTGTGCCTGAGGTCCTTGGCCAAGGGTTCTGCAATCCAGGCATACTCCACTTGGACAACACTGTGCTGCTATCTGTTAGAAAACGGAAAACACTGAACGTTTCAATAACAAGACGTCCAATAATCACAGATATAATTACTACTTAATATATGTGTATATATGTATATATGTTGTCATGTTTTAAGACAATGAATAGTGGTGAGGGCTGTGTCATTATTATTGAGATGAAGATCAGAAAATGATCCTGCATTGTACCTGTTCTTTTGCCTTCTACTTGGCCACCCCATTTTCTTTCAATCACTCATTGAAATAAGAAATGTTTCAAATTAAAATAACTCTCATTTTACATCCCTTTCCTTCCTAATGCCAGCCTCCTCTTTCTGTTAATTGAGTGACAGAGTGGCCTCTCTGGCGCCAGCCTAGCCTTTCATGTTTGGCATGACCAGCATGAATGCTCTGAGCTTCCTAATTACCATCGCATGACAGTCATAGGACCCTAACTAACGGGCCTTTCAATACAGACCCAGAAGACTTCTGACTTCTTCTTAATCCTTCATAACCCACCTGACTTTAAAATTGTTGGCTCATTTAATTATTTTATAATGTCAAACCATCAATTAAAATAGGTTATTAAATCTTATTCAGATATATTTTTTTTTACTCAGGTTATTTGCATATAAGACTTTCATGGAGAAACAGAATTTAGTACATATTTACTAGACTTTAAGTCAATAATAACAGTATTATCAAGGAATTTTGCTTTTATAGAGCTGTAAGCAAAATGAATGTAGCACACAAATAGTCATTCTTATTTCCTGACTTCTCCCATAGCAGAGAAAGTACAAAAGTGAGTTTTTTGAAAACCAGTGAAAGATGGTAAGAAGCCTATGATTTTTCTTAGAGAAAATAAAAATCATTGCAGAAAAAAGATTTCTGGAATTCTCAGGGTCTAGAATTCTCAGGGGTAAACAAGAGTTAAGTTCTGAGTTATATTCAAAGTAAGTTAGTTTGCTTCCTGTCACTCACTACAGGACTCTGATGATGACAACCAGGTGATCAAATGTGCACACACATCTGTGTGCTTTTTATGTGCTTTCAAGAAAAGGCCGGTATGCAGAGGGGATTCCTAATGCTTTATGCACATACAGTTTTTGTTTTTCTGGGTGCTAGGGATTGAGCCCAGGACCTTATGCATGCTAAGCAAATGCTCTACCTCTGAGCTCCCTCCCCAGCTTGTACACATGGTTTTCAACCACTTGATGCTAAAAGACAAACACAGTTTATTACAACAAACTTTCTATTAACCTCTTGTCCACTTAGGTTGCTACCATCACTTTGTAATATAAATGCTTGCCATTTACTTTCTAAGGAGAAAAAAAAATTCTTAAGCCTGGAAATACATTTTGTTATGTAAAGTATAAGTAGTATCATCATCATAGATGGAACTTAAAATCAGTTTAAAATATCTATGAAAATTACAAACCTATGAACATCTAAATCCATTTCCTAAATGCCTGTGATAACATTGCTTTATATGTTAATTTGCAATTTTTAGGAGAAAGGAAGACAACAGTGTCCTGCACAAAAATCATGAGCAAGAATATCAGCATCGTGGACAACAAGAAATGCAAACACTTAACCAAACCAGAGCCCCAGATACGGAAGTGCAACGAGCAGCCATGTCAAACACGGTACCCTGTGCCAGCAACCCTACAAGTGTTGTTTGACTGTTATAGTCTATCCCTAAATCATACTCAGAATATTATTAGAATCATGTTTTCTTAGGTATCTTACAAAGGGATACGTACCACAATGTGAACTTTTAAAGAAGCAAAGCCTAAGAATGTAAGGCTAATATTTATAACTTTGTGTTCTCCATAGTGTGAAAACAACCACTTAACTGGGGGTGGGGGTGGGGAGATTGTGGTGAGAAGTAATTAAGGTTACTTGGTAACATTACATCACCTCTTCAAAAGTCTAGTTATTTAGTTGAATTTAGATATTTGCTTTTGTGTTCTCTGAAATGATACATTAGAACTTTTGGCAGGTACATGAACCAAGGTAGGATGTGGCAGGACCAGAATAGCTGCAGAATAAGGGGGCAGAGTGGTCCTTCTGTTTCCTGAAGCTAGTTCCTCACTTCCTCCCATAATTCTCAGTGCAAACTTCCCAGTCCCTGATCTCTGACCATCAGATATCTGACCTAGCTCCTCATTTTCCCAGTATTAGGAAACCAAGCAGGCGAGAGACTCCTGAATAGGAGACAAAACAACTATGCCAAGCAGCTGAGAGTGGGGTAGGAAGAAGAAGACCATGCCTTAGTAACAAGAAGATGAAGCAGAGACAAGATGAACCTGAGTATAATTTTGGAGCAGCCTAGCCTCCTGGCTGCTTTCTACAGCTGCCATGACAGGGCTACTGAAAATTTACATGCTATTGCATAAAAATTAATGTTGAACTTGAGTAGAACTCATCCCTAGTGTTAAAAAGCCCTGAAATTTTTAGGAATGGGATGATGAAGAATGTGAGGCTGGACTGATTCCTTGAGAATGGTAACAATAGTATTTATTTTATCTGGCATTCAGGAATTTGTTGAGGCTCAGTGAGTCAGGAGTAGTTGTGAATTCTTAGGAAGTTAAATAGAGGATTGATCTCCCCTTAACAACAGCTTCTGCAATGGAGTCATGATGAATTTACACACTGTAGAACTCAAATATGCAAAGAATTTATAGCTTTGTAGTCATCTATAACTAATATAAACTTTATAACCTCCTATCACAATGAGTAAGTGTGGGACAGGATGAAGGAACAAAAGTGCAGGAGGAGCAAAATTGCAAGTTAACCATATTTGCACTTTTCTTTCTTAAATAACCTCTGGAATACTCTTTAATGATCTCTGGAGTGTCATCCAGGTAGATGTTCAGTTCTGGTTTTCTTATCCCCTTTCTTCCACCGCCCCTTCTTTTATATCCTCAGTCATCTCTATTTCTGCCTTGTTGAAAAACTCAATTCTTAAGCTCTCCTGATCCCGTTCATGCCATGTTAATGGAAGCTTAAAAGGTTTTGGAAAGTGCTTTCTTCTTTTAGAGTATTGAAATTTCAGGGCTTGCTTTGCTGTAGATTCAATGTATTTAAGATATTGAAAACTGCTTATCAAATTTTCTTTATTTTTACTCTTGCTCTAACAATGCTATGCCCATGCAAATATATCCTCCTAAAAGAAGAAAATAGTGATACATAAAATGTTATGCAAAACAAAAAGAACATCAATATACTTTCAATAGTATCATGCACACTGTACCCTCCCATGTAATGCTTTTAAGCCTAACTCCATGACTGGTGAACTAGTAAAGATCTTTTATAATGCAGGGTAGTAATTAGGTAGATAAGCTAGGTTATTATTGTTTTCTACAGGCAGGTCCTTGAGTCCTTTCTGTTCAGGTCTGGACAGGTCTGTAAGTAGAACTTTTGGTTTTTGTACTGTCATCTAAAGAACCTGGATCCTTGGAATTATCACTATGTCTAAGAACTCTTTTTCTCCTTTCTTATCACTTTTTTTCTATTAAAATAATTGATTTCAAATTAAACAGTTAAAGCATGAATATATTTTTATAAAAATTCATACATTTCAAAGCAAATTTTCCCTTAGTGATCAATGTTTCCTTTTCTGTTATTACTGCTCCCAGCTTGGAGGGTATCCTGGACAATTAGCTATGTATTTGTATAAAGTATATCTGTGAACCTAAAGAAATACATATTTTGTGTTTCTGTGTATTTTTTTTATTAATTGAAGTAGTACCACAACACAAATTTGACCATTTTTTTATGTTCTCTGCCTTTATTTTTTTTTGTTCTAATCAGTTATACCTGACAGCAGAATGCTCTTTGATTCATTGTACACAAATGGTGCACACTTTTAACAGATATTTACTAAATAACCTATGTGAAACATTTGTTAACATATTTCAAAACCCATGTGAAATAAAACCATTTGTTTTATTTACCATATAATGTTTTTAGTTTTATGGAAGAGCTTTTTCTGATGCCTCAGGAATCTTTGAAGAGCTAGATTTAAGGAGCAGAACATCTTGGTCACTTCCTAACTTGGTCTGTGAGGGAGCAAAGTGTACAGTTCATGTCATTTGCTGTTCAATCACTAACTTCAGCTGTCTTGGGGAAAAGTGCCTTGATAATGACTTGGCAAAATGAATAGTTTTTAAAAGGTCAGTACATTTTTGAGTGAAAATTTTTGCAGCTGGAGACTGAAAGGTTTTTTTTTTTTTTTTTTTTTTTTTTTTTTTTTTTGGTTAGAGATTATTATCTTTCTTCCCTTGGAAAGAAAGGCAGTATATTTTGAACCACCAAGAAGTAGTGTCAGTGAGGTTAGCCAAAATAATGGAAAGGAAGAGACAGACATGGGCAATTATTAAGGATCATCACAGGAAAGGTTTCCAAGTCTTGCTGGCAGAGCACAGCCTTTTAATTCTCTTGCTTTTTCTCCTTCTCTACCCTAGAAGTAAGTTTTCAAATTTCCATTCACATTTATTGAAACAATTGCCAAAGGCCTCATAGAACTGTATGTATCAGAATTTTAGAAATTTCTAAATTTCTAATATCATTAGACTGACACAATAGGAAATAGCTTTTGAGGATATGGCATTTTCAAGATCAGTAAATGGGATAATTCCAAATTAGGTGAATTCTAAATTTCTAATTTCATTAGAATGCAGTCTACATTTACTTCTTACTTTCAAACAGTTTTCAAGGAATAGAAAAAGTATATTTTTATTATTATATTAAGGATCTGAAAAAATGTTTTATTTTAAAAATGTGAGATTCCATGAAATTTCAAAATTTCTGTTTTCGGTAGTATCTTCTGGGTTCCATAGTGGGAGGAAGAGGTACACAAATCAATTTAAATTATGATTATTTCTAGAATATTCTTGTGTAAAAATACAAAGTAAAAATATAGCTATATTTGAAAGATAAATACACATTAGGCAAAATCCATGGGAATACTCCAAAGCAAAATGGTAGATCAGCAAACAAGAACCTGTAAGACTCAATAATGGATTACAAATATTACTCTGAATATTTTATTTTTCAGAACTAGAGACATTAAATCATTTAAAACTAAACCATCTTAAAGATGAGCAAACTAGACTGTTAGAGGGTATGTCTGCTCAAAATGTAGATTATTGCTAGGAATATTGGAGTAGGCAAATTTGGAGAAATTGAGACTATTTCTGTAAAACAGACAAATCTAATTTCCATGTCAAGAATGTTTAAGGAAAAGCTATTATATGGAAAGTGTTATTGATGCAAGAACAAGGCTTTGATCTATGATCTTGAAGAATTTATTTACATATTAAATGAAAAGGAAAGTCAAATTCCTTAAGTCACTGTTATGGTTTAGATGTGCATTTTCTCCCCAAAACTCCTATTAATGCAGGAATATTAAGAGGTAAAATGATTGGATTATGAGAGCTATAACCTAGTCAGTTCATCCTAGTTTAAATGGACTGACTGGGTAGTAATGGTAGGTAGGTGGGGTGTGGTTGGAAGAGGTGGGTCATTGGAGGATGCCCTAGGGCATCTTTTCTGTGGCTCCTTCTCCCACTATCTCTACTTCACTATTGCCATGAGAAGAGCAGTTTTCCTCCACTGGAATCTTCCCTCATCATGTGCTGCCTCACCTTAATCCCAGAGCAATGGAGTTGGCTATTGACTAAGGCCTCTCAAACAGTGAGCCTCTCCTCTAAGTTGTTCTTGTCAGCTGTTTTGACCACAGCATTGAAAAGCTAACTAAAACAGTAGCCTTCAAGCTCCTCTACCTCCCCAGGGAGTATCTAGTAAGTCCCTATGAGAACTACAAGCCAGGTGACAGAGGGCAGAGGAAAGCAGCAGACCCTATTGGCTGGAGGGAGAAGTCATTTTGGGAGGAAGGGGTTTAGAGCTGGCAGTCAAGGATGCAGGCAGAGGAACCTACATGAACAAATGGCATGAGGTGAAAATAGAAAGTATTTGGGGAATAAGTTCAGATTATGGTCTGTTTTCCAAACAAGTAGAAGATGACACAAGAGAAAAGTATGTACAAGAATAAATTTTTAAAAATATACCAAAATGTATATACAATACTATAATAATCATCCTTTATCTGTGGTTTTGTTTAGGAGATTTAAAATACCCACAGTCAACTGCAATTCAAAAATATTAAATAGAAAATTCCAGGAATAAGCAACTCATGGGTTTTAAACTGCATATCATTCTGAATAGCACGTTGAAATCTTGCTCCATTCACTCCATTCCACCTGGGATGTGAATCATCCTGTTGTCTCAAATATACCTGTATATTAGTCAGCTTTTTGTTGCTGTGACAAAATACCCAAGAAAAACAAAGGAGAAAAGATTAAATTATGGCTCAGAGTTTCAGAGGTTTCAGCTAGCTCCTTAGTTTCTGGGCTTGTTGTGAGGCATAATGGTGCAAGGGCTTGGCTGAGCAAAGCAAAGTTCACCTCACAGTGGCCAGGAAGCAGAAAAAGAGAAAGAGAGACAGAGGCAGGCCAGGGACAAAATATGTATTTTAATGACATGCTTCCAGTGACCAGCCTCCTTAAACAGGCCCCACCTCCCATTAATGCCACGGGCTTTTCACCAAGCCTTTAGCACATGGTCTTTGGGAAATATTTTAGAAGCAAGCTGTAACAGTCTTCCCCTACCCCTAAAGGTTCATGTCCATATCAATGCAAAATGCATTCAGTCTGACTAAGAGTTCCCAAAGTTTTAACTATTCCAGCATTGCTTAAAAGTCCAAGTCCAAAGTCTCCTCTCATACTAAAGTATCTTAACTATAAAAAAATAAAAATAAAAACAATAACACAGGATAAATAGTCATGTTCCAAAAGTGGCATAGATAGAGGGATGGGACCAAAACAAGACCAAAACCCAGCAAGGCAAACATTACATCCTGCAGCTCCATGTCTAGCATACAGGGCATATGTTAACATGGTGTGAGCTCTAAAGCACTTACAATCTCACCCTGTGGACTTGCCTATAGCAATCTATGTGGCCACTGTCTTGGACTGGCTTCACTCACTGTCTTAGTTTACCTGGGTAAACATTCTGCATTCTTGGTATCTCCAAATTCCTGGGGTCTTCATTGCAGCTTGGACTTTACTTCTGCAGTTTTACACATCATCTTGTTAATGCCTGACCTTCCAGGCCTTCTTTTGAAATCTAGGTGGAAGCCTCCATGACTTTCTAACTCTGCAAACCTGCAAATTAGCACCATGTGGAGGATGCCAATGTCTGCTACCAGTGGGAGCAGTAGCCTCTTTCACTGTAACTACAGAAGCCTCTGAGTGCTTGTATGACTGAGTACGATGAAATGATTCCTAGAAAAACAACTTCCTAGGCAGCCTTGTGGGTACAGGGCACCCAGGGGCTCTCTTCTCAAAGAAGTCATTCAAACAAGTTTGCACTTTTACACATTTGAGACTGAAACAGTGGGATAAGGGGCCTGCCAGTTCCCACAGACATTTTTCCTATTGTTTAGTGCAAAGTACTTGGCTTCTTTTTTAATGTTGCAAATCTCTTCAGCAACCACAACTTCCATGACCACAATTTTATGTGTGTTTCTGGTCAAATTGCAAGTTTTCCAGATCTTTCCACTCTAATTCTTGCTTTCATTGTAAACCTGGTTAAATGCACAAAGCCACATCCATGCCACTGCCTGAATGCTGTGCTGCCTTGAAATTTTCTCTGCCAGATAAAACTAGTCTTTCACCTTTAAGCTCAGACTCACACATAGTCTCAGGGCACAGATGATATGCAGACAAGTTTTTTTGTTTGGTTGGTTGTTTTTTGTTATGTTTTGTTTTTGCCCTACTCCAATGTCCAATCGAATCCTCCTTTTCATCTGAAATTTCATGTCTGCTTTCCTATTGTCTTTCTGGTCTTCCAAGCTCACACCAAAATCATCTTTGCTAAGCTCCACTTTCGACAAAGCCCTTCAAGGATACACCCTCAGTAACCAACCTCCTCCATCCAGGCCCCACTTCCAGTAGTACCACAAGCTGGTGACTAAGTCTTTAGCACATGACCTTTGGGGGACATTTTCAATCCAAACTATAACACCAAGCTTAAGCACTTCCTGCCCCTTAGTCACATAGTCTTCTATTTATCAGATGAACTATCTTGGTATCTCAGTGCTTGTGTATAAGTTACCTTTACATAGTAGCCAAAGACAATGTAACAACACCTCTATCATTCACCTCATTTTATCTCAGCAATTGGACATTATATTATCTCATATCACAAGAAGCAAGAGAGAACAGCATAATAAAGTATTTTGAAAGCGAGACTTTTGGGCATAGGTCTTGGTTCCTTCTTAAAATAAATTTGGAGAGGTATTGAACTTAGTGGTCTTTATGATAGACCTTACTTCTTTAGAAATGGAATTAATAAGACATAAATACATATCGATGCCCTGATGATTATTTGAAATAAAAAAGATTTCCATTAATTAAAATAAATATGTGTTGACTGAGTGATTAAATCAATGAATTTTTTTTATATGTGGGATTCCTGAGGACTTGTTAAATGGTAAATGGTATCATGTTAAGTTCAGACTAAGACTGTCACTGCAGTATCTGTGATTACATCACAGCTGGACAGTGGCTGGCTGAAAAAAGTACATATACCTCTCTCTGGAAAGGTATGCCTCCATCCTTTGGTAAGAGAAATTTCCCTTTCTGTAAACATTCATGGCCGTTGTAATACCTAACACGTGGGGCTACTGTAAATATTTGAAATGCAAAGAATAGGAATAACTCCTGGACATTACTAGTTTTATATTTAAAGGTGTTTTGATGGGATAATTTGATGAGCAATAAAAGTTAACATGTATGATGACCTGGACAGACTGTGACATATACTTTGACATTCTAATAAGAACAAGCCCTGTAGATAAGACACATGGAGAATTTAAGGCAATAGACATCATAGATCTTGGATAAAAAGCTAATGTTAGTAAAAGCAGATACAATGTTGCTGGTAACTTGCTTCCAATCCAAAACATGTCAGATATATGACAGTGGATATTTTTTAGCATGTTTCCAGTCACTCTTGCTTTACTTTTAGATGGATGATGACAGAATGGACCACGTGTTCACGAACTTGTGGGAAAGGCATGCAGAGCAGACAGGTGGCCTGTACCCAGCAACTGAGCAACGGAACTCTCATTAGAGCTCGAGAGAGAGACTGCACTGGGCCTAAGCCTGCCTCTGCCCAGCGCTGTGAGGGACAGGACTGCATGACCGTGTGGGAGGCAGGAGTATGGTCCGAGGTGCAGTACACGACCCATTCCTTTCCCTTCTCTTTCTCTGATTCTTATGTTATACAAAGTCATACTGTATCATGTCCAGAATCCCTCTGCATCACAGTTGTTGTTTTTAAATACTATGCATTACTTTCACTGATAATAAAAGGAATGAACATAAATAATTTTGAAAAAAAAAAAGATATCTACTCCTTATTTTATAAATATGGTAACACAATCAATAGGAAATTTTATATACATTTTAGAATTTTGCTACCTCATTTATATACTGTGAGTATACTCTCAATTACACACACATTAATATGCACATTTGACTCATTTCATATCCCCAAACATTTAAAAGGGAAAGAAGAAAGGAAATTAACATTTAGCAATCATGTGAGCAATGAGTATGCTTTTACTTCTTATTTATTGCATCATGTATATTTAGTGACCAAGAATGCAAGAAACTTAATAGCTTTCACCATTTTATAAGTGATGGAAATACAGCTCAGAGCATTAGTTTACCAAAAGTCCTACCGAAGTAGTAGAGCTTGGATCTGAACCAGAACTCTCTCACTCACTTATACTAGCTTGTTTTCTATAACCTACAGGTGTAGTTCATGCTGATCAAGAGTATTTTATTTTCTGTTACCATGACGCATATCTGTGCATAATAATAATAATAAATGCCACTCATTACATCTATTTACTGACTGCTCTGAAGTATTTTAGTGTTGAGTTTGTGGGTGCATAAATCTAACCTCTTACATATTTATACTCATACACAGGTGCAAAGATGCTTGCATGCACACACAGGAAAATCACCTGTCTACTTAGTTTGACTATTAGGTAGGATCTGAAAATAATACATAGAAAAGTAATTAGCTTTGTTAAAGTAAGTAGCTACTCTTTTAAGATTGGGGATAAAGTGGCATAGATACCGCACTTTCTAAGTATTCTTTAAGTAACTCAACTACCTGAAAACACATTAGCAAAGAGCTCAGTTTTCTGTTTTCTTTCCTTGGTTTTAGCTTTGTGTTCAATAGATTATTTTTCATTTATAATGTGTCCTTTTGAAAATGAATGCCATATCAGGTTTTACACTGAAATGAATCAGTTCACTCTGGAGAGAGGATTCACATGAACATGAGAGAAACAAAAGTAACTCACACCAGCCCAACCATGACATTTTTACAAGCTTTTTAGGAAGAAATAGGTCAGAAATAGTCTACAATACAGATTTTTAGCAACAGCTAAGGAGAAGTAATATGTCACAATGCAATATGCCAATTTTTAAAAAGTCTGTCTTCTTTTGATTTAATTTAAAACTTGATTGTATGGATCAGGGATAATTTCAATCACAAAACCTAAAAATATAAGGATTAAAATGCCAAATCACAATATATGATCCACTCTAAAGCTCAGCATAGTCAAATGCAAACTAAAAATTATGAGACAAATTACCAATTTATGCAAGATTTAGTATATTTCAAATGTCATCATTTCCAGGTACAAGCTTCCAGGAACACAACTGTGGCTAACGCCTGTAAAAGTAAGCAGAGTGGTTAGCTGAGTTTCTGCCTCTCACTGCAGCTCTGAGCAATGATCTGGGCACAAGCATGGTTATTCCTATGTGATATCATTGTTAAGTGTGTCCTGCAACTCTTTCTTTGGACCTTTTTCAGACACAAATATAAACTGGAATTTCAATGTGCTATCTCTGCTACACTTCAACCACCACCCTCCCCGCAACCCAGTACAGTTTTGGTGTTCACATCCAGGTCTTCACTGAGCCTATCATTGGAAAGCAGGGATGCTCTGTGCATGTTCCATAATAGGGACCACAAATGTAAATGAGAGAGTAGTTTGTACCTGGAATACATGAAACATACACATATGCTCTAATCTGTTATCTCACCAACATCAAGAATCAGTTATTTGTAAAATTAGCTGAATCGTTTTTGAACCAAATTATATTTTCAATCCATGCAACCATTTAGAATAATGATCTGTAGGGGCATATGATTATTTAAGCTATCCCCTTTATTTTTGGTAAGATTTTCTCTATTTTTAGTTTTAAGAAATGTTTGTAAAAAAAAATGGCATTCTATGAGAAATGGTCATTTTTCACTAACCTTTCTTTAGGCTAAAGAAAAGAGTAAATATTAGCAAAAACAAAATGAAGATATTCATTATATCATTATATATAGAAATTTGATATTAATTGAAGATTGATATTTTACTTTTTTTTTTGTTTGTTTGTTTGATTTCTGGCCTTGGGTATTGAACTTTATCACTGAGCCACATCCTCAGCCCTTTGCATTTTTTTATTTTGAGACAGGGTCTTGCTAAGTTGCTTAGGGCTTCACTAAGTTATTGAGGCTGGCTTCACGCTTATGTTCCTCTTGCCTCAGCCTCTTGAATCAATGGGATTACAGGCTGACACCACCTCATATGGCAGTGCTTTACATTTTGATCATGGTATATTTTTTTGTCTTTCTTAAATTGCCCTAATGTTATATTCTCTCTTTATAATGGTCCAGTGTTTGTTTTTGTTTATTTTTCCTATGGGGGCAGGGTACCGAGTATTGAACTCAGGGGCACAACCACTGAGCCACATCCCAGCCCTATTTTGTATTTTTCCCACAGGGTCTGAGTTGCTTAGTGCTTCACTTTTTACTGAGGCTGGCTGTGAACTTGTGATCCTCCTGCATCAGCCTCCTGAGCTGCTAGGATTACAGGCATGCACCACCTAGCTGTGCGGTCCAGTGTTCTTGAATCCATTTTTCTCTAACATTCTATCTTAAACTCCATCTGGTGTTTGATATAGCTGCTTAGCATGGAGTTACCCATAAACTTGTCCTTAATTGTTTTGCCTGGTTTTTATGTGGATCATGGTCCATTATAGATTATTAGAAACCAACGCATAACAAAAGTTAGTCTATGGTCTGTGTCTTCTAATGGCCAACTGTTTTCCACACCTCCCATGTCATCTTTCAGTGCTCTGTCAAGTGTGGCAAAGGTGTACGTCATCGTACTGTGCGATGCACTAACCCAAGAAAGAAATGTGTCCTCTCTACCAGACCCAGAGAAGCTGAAGACTGTGAAGATTATTCAAAATGCTATGTGTGGAGAATGGGTGACTGGTCTAAGGTGAGAATCATCCTGTATATTCCTAATAATAAGTTCAATAGTGTCAGCATTATTCCAGGTACTACAACCATGTAGTATAGAATTAGTTATGGAGAATACAGGTAAAAATTATGGGGTGTAGAACATTTTATACTCAGGTTCTAATCCTGTTCATCTGTCTGTGATCATGATCTCTATAGAATTGTGTTACAGATTAAAGAAGATTAAAGAAAAGGCACATGCAAAAATATTTGACATAAAAAGACCTTAAAAGTAATAACTATTATTATTATTTTGTTTATTTATTAGTTTTTGTTAACATAGTTCTTTCTTAGACTATTTTTGCATCATCCTGATCTAATATTTAAAATACTATAAAATAAGTAAAATAAAAATATGATCAAGGGAAGTAGTGGCAAAACCAAGTAAAAGAACTCACATCTTAGTAGGTAAAAGGCAGTCTTATTCCCATCAATGTTTTGGGTTGTGTATAGTAGAAATGTAAAGGAACAGAACTCCTGAAATCTTTTGGTCAATTCAAGCAGACGTAACTTATTTTTCAAGTGACTAGTAAGTTTAATTTCACAATAATAATGTTTACTTAAAATTTATATAAACGAAGCCTCACATATAATTAATTGGGCCATAAAAAATACCTAACACTTTTACTCAATAAAGTACTCACAAAGCCCTATTTTAAGATGAAATTCTGATTAGATCCGGGTGAAAACAGCTCTAATATACTAGTTTTTAGAAATATAAGTGTGAATTAAATCATCCTATATTCAGCTATGATATTATACACTTATTATCATGGAATCATAAAATTCTATGACATAGTTGATCTTTACTCCTTCCCATTTTTTTTTTATAAATGGAAAAAAGTAAGAGCTGCTGGAATGTGGTGAGGAGCATTGTACTTACTCAAATATGTAGAACGTTGTGGGAAAAATCATTTCAATATATAAAGCACTTTAATTACATAGTTTTCCCAGTGTTGCCTAACATGAAATCTTTGACATATAGAATCCAAGTTATTTTATTATGACTCTTTCTTTCCTAACAAAAGTTTGCATATTTACATTGTATCTGAATTCTCAATGAACTATGTTCTCATTCAACTACTTTCAACATTCAAAATTTCCTCTACAAGAGAGAGACAAGTGTGTCTAATCTCACTGCTCTCATTCAATAGAGTACTGGGAATTCTAGCCAGAGCAGTCAGGCAAGAAAAAGAAAAAGAAAGAATGCAAGTAGTAAAGGAGAAAGTCAAATTATGTGTTTTCTTTGGCATATTCTATAAATAGAAAATTCTAACTAAATCACCAAAAGATTTAAAAACTGATAAATTATGTAAAGTAGCATGACTAAAAAATCAAAACACAAAAAATCAGTAGCTTTTGTAAACATCAATAATGAATTCATTGTGAAAGAAATCAGAAAATCAATCACATTCACAATAACCACACACAAAACTAATAAGATACTCAGAAATAAGCCTAAAGATGTGAAAGACCTCTACAATGAAAATTACAAAACACTGAAGAAAGAAAATGAGGAAGAAATTAGAAGGTGAGAAGATAGAAAGACCTTCCTTGTCCATGGATTAGGAGAATTCGTATAGCTTAATTGATCATACTACCCAAAGTCATCTATAGATTCAATGCAATTCCTTTTAAAATATCAATGATTTTTTTTCACTGAACTAGAAATAAATCCTAAAAAGAACATTGAAATACAAAAGAACTTGGACAGCCAAAGCAATCCTGAACAAACTGAGTAATGCCAAATACAGGACAATAATAGATTTCAAAACATATTACAGTCATAGTAACAAAAACAGCATGATATTGGCATGTAAACAGAACCATAGACCAATGGAACAGAACAAAGGACCCAGAAATAAATCCATGAGTGTTTGGAATTCAAGAGATATGGGGACAATATGGATACCTTCATTGCTTGGATGAATAAATTGGTTAAGCCATCAAATTTCTTTGTGCATTTGTTTCCATATCAGTAAAACAAGAGAAATGGACAGCAATAGTGCTTTCAAGCTATATTTCAAACTATTTCAAGCCAACTCTTAATTGCTACACTTCATTGTAGGGAATCATTTATTCTAGCTAGTGAAGTTTTCTTTGAATGAAACAATTCTGCCCTATGAAAAATAGTCTGAAAACAATGAGGATAGATGAACTATATATTTTTTCAATTTTAGCAATAAATAGAATTATTTTAAATAAGTCTTGTTAACCCTCAGTTGACTAGAAATACCAAAAGATGTAACAAACAAAAGATCCATGTTTAATTGCAATGTTTGACATGGAATTAGAAGCTCATAAAATGCTGCATGTGGAAATGTGGTTAGTCAATCCTACTTGCATGACAAATACTACTACCTTTGATTAATAAAAATATACCTATTTTGTAGCCTCTGGTTAAATCTCAAGCAAAACCAAAATTAACTAGGGAGATTATAAAAAACATTGATTTGGGTTTCTTTTTGTGTGTGTGTGTGCTTAACTTGAAAATATTTTGTTTTTTCATTTTACCACAAATATGTGTGTGTGTGTGTGTGTGTGTGTCTGTGTGGGTGTATGTGTGTGTGTGAGATTCTTAAGTATACTAGGATTGAACTAATTTTAATTGGGTTTGTTGTATTACTGTAATACTTCTCAGCTATAACATAGCTTTTGTGAGTCAGGGGGAAAATGAATGGCTCCAATAAGTATTCATCTTTATTCCAAAGATTTTACCTTTATTAGGTCATCTATTTATTTCTTTGCTTATTTAGAAGATCTCCTGTATTGTGGGTTTTCCCCCACCCCCTTTAGAATCTCTTCAAGTCAATATGTCATCTCTTTACATTAAGGACATATTTCCTTTTATACTTCGAGGTCTCAGCATCACAAATTTAAACAATTGTGTGTGCAAATTAAAACCAGTGGCTCCATGTGAATTTTATTGATTTCTCTCCTCCTTTGATACTTCTAAGATACCACTTTTATGTTAAAATGAAGATTTTTCCAAAACAATTACAGAGAAAAGGACAGATGCTGTGATTATTAAGTTTCAGTGCTTGAAGTATTCAGGGACTGGAAAAAAAATACGTACATCTCTTATTCTTATCAGCTGTGTCTCTGGAACAGAAATAGTAACAAGATGTGTGTGGTTGTGGCTGGATTTCTGTGCTCCTCTGAGATGAATTAATCTGTCAACTCCATTCAAATTCTACTCATATTTTTAAACTGTCAATACACCTAAGAGGACTTAAAACTAAGCCTTGGGTTGGCTTCGTTTGGGAGTATTTGATGTCCTAACTACAATGCCTAACACTGTAAAACCCAATCCTCTCTTAATAATATAGACATATTACTCAGGGAACCAACTAAACCAAAAATGTGTGCTCAGGTATCCCAGTGCCTAAGAGTTGTTAACCACTCCTGGGGAAAAGCAGTGGAGGTTAAGAATATGGCTTATGCCTCAAACTAGGTCCACTCAATTTGTATCTGCCTACAAGATGTCTAGTATTTATGTTTTGGGTGATTTCATGTAAACAGTGGAAGAATTGTTCTCAGCTTGAGAGGGAGGCAGAAAAGATCCAGATAAGGTGAAAGAGAAAAATCTATAATAAAATAATTAACTCTGATTTCTAAGTAGATAGAATGTAGTGTCACTGAACATTTTTCATGTTTACATTAAGACTAGAAGGTTGGCAAAAAAAAAACATGGCACAGCTTAGCTCTGCCTTGGGTTAACAATTGCCACCATTGTAGGTCACATTCTGACTATACCTGCAATGTGGATATGCCCTGATGATCTTTCCTGGGAGAACCCTAACCACATGTTACCTAGCAACATAAATCTGAATTCACTCATTTTAGCTGTCCTGAGTATGGAACACAGAATTGAAATATTGCAATTTCTTGTGTTTAATAAAATGACATATTTTCTGCCTGAATTTGACCTCTTTGCCTTTACTTGAACTTCTGCAACTTCTGGTTTACATTATTGGAGACCAGCTATAGAGCAAATAAAAGGGTATTGTTTTATCTACCTGTTACACAGAACTCGGTCCTTTATGAAGTTTTTATAGAACTAACTGTTTCATGTGGCATTAGCAAGTGTTTTAAGTTTATTCAACCAAGTTTTAATGACAAATTAGATACCTTAGAATTTTAATTATTCTTTATTTATTCTTAGATTCAATTTCTACTCTACAATTAAAGTTTATTCAGTCCTTTAAAATTCTAGAAAATGATTAGTTTGGGCCACATATCAAACTATTATGGTATTTGGGCTAGAAATTATGAGTCTCTTTGAGATCATATAATTCAAAGCAATGCTGGAAGCACAGTGAATCATTTTGGAAGATTTACATTTACAGCTAGTTGGATATATCTTTATTTAGAAATAGTAGATATCAAATTTGGAGTATAATGAGTTGTTTTTAAATTTTCCTGCAAAAAGAAACTGCAACCATATTCAGCATGTTCTGTTGAATAGAAGAGGAATTAGGTAGATGAAGAATCTACAAACTAAAAGAATTTTTCCTAATAAATAAGGGAAATATATTGATCAAAATACATGTGCTCTAATTATAAAAATTATATTTGGGTGAATGAGAGTTCTACTTATTTTGTAGTTATCATCACAGTATTTTCAAGTTTCATGTAGCTTTAATATTTTTCTTTATTTTTTTCAATGTTTTTGATAGTGCATTATAGTTATACATAACAGTGGGCTTCACTTAACATAGATACATGCATGGAAGATAAATTGCTGCATTTTAGCCTTTAGTACTTCTGCTTTCATTCCTCTTCTACCTCCCCTTGTTCCCTTTCATCTACTTTACTGGTCTTTCATTTATTGATTGATTTTTGTTTTTAGTTAGTGATATATAGATATACATAAAGGTGGAATTTAGTGTGGGTATAGTCATATAAGTATATAGCATTGCTTGGTCAATTTCGTTCCCCATTTCCTGCCTTTTCCAATCTCTTCTCCCTTTCCCTGACCCCTTCCTCTTCTTCACTGATCTCCCTTCTATTTTCATGGGATCCCCTAACTTTTTCCTCTCATTGTGCTCTATCTTCTATATATGAAAGAAAATATTTGGTCCTTGACTTTCTGAGTCTGGCTTATTTTACAGAGCATGATTTTCTCCAGTTCAATCCATTTGCCAGCAAATATTATAATTTCATTCTTTTTTTTTTTTTTTTTTTTTTTTTTTTTTTTTTTTTTTTTTGGTACCGGGGATTGAACTCAGAGGCATTTGACCACTGGGCCACATCCCCAGCCCTTTTTTGTATTTTTATTAGAAGCAGGGTCTCACTGAGTTACTAAGTGCCTCGCCATTGCTGAGGCTGGCTTTGAACTCTCGATCCTCCTGCCTCAGCCTCCCAAAGTGCTGGGATTACAGGCGTGCGCCACCGCGCCCGGCTATAATTTCATTCTTCTTTAAGATTCAGTAAAACTTTTTTTGTGTATATATACCACATTTTTACCTATTCATCTGTTGATGGGCACCTGGGCTGGTCCTCTAACTTGACTGTTGTCAAAAGTGCTACTATAAATATTGATATTTCTGTATCACTGCAGTATACTAGCTTCAGTTCTTTTGGATAAATGTCAAGAAGTGGGGTAGCTGGATCATATGTTTGTTCCATTCCTAGTCTTCTGAGAAATCTCCATACCTCTTTCCAAAGTTGTTCTAATTTGCAGTCTCAATAACAATGTACCTTTTCCCCTATATGCTTGCCAGAATTGATTATTATTTGTATTTTTGAGTAAGATGAAATCTCAATGTAGTTTTTATTTGCATATCCCCAATTACTAGAATGTTGAACATTTTTTGTATATTTGTTTGCCCTATGCAATTCTTCTTTTGAGAAATGTTTCTTTACT
This sequence comes from Tamias sibiricus, assembly GCA_025594165.1. NCBI lineage: Eukaryota > Metazoa > Chordata > Mammalia > Rodentia > Sciuridae > Tamias > Tamias sibiricus. The sequence goes on from CM046662.1 coordinate 59,097,793, forward strand.
TCTTTTGACTATTAATTGATTGGGTTATTTGTTTTTATTTTTTTTTCTTTCTTTTGTTTTGGTGTTAGTTTTTTTGAGTTCTTTATGTATTCTGGATATTTATCCCTTGATGGGGGAGTAGCTGGGAAAGATTTTCTTTCACTCTGTAGGCTCTCTCTTCATACTTTTAGTTGTTGGCTTTGCTGTGCAGAAGATTTTGCTTTGATGCCATCACCTTTATTGATTTTTCCTTTTACTTCTTAAACTTCAGGAATCTTGCTAAAAAGGTGGGAGCCTTTGCTATATGTTGGAGTATTGGCCCTTTTTCTTCTAGGAGTTGCAGACTCTATAGTCTAATTACTATGTCTTTCATCTACTTTCAGTTGATATTTGTGCAGGGTGAGAGATAGGGATCTAGTTTTATTCTTCTACATATGGATATCCAGTTTTCCCAACACCATGTGTTTAAAAGGCTATCATTTTTAAATATATGTTTTTGGCATTTCTGTTGATTATCAGATGACTGTACCAATGTGGGCTTATCTCTGTGTCTTCTAGTCTATTCTATTAGTCTTTTTGTCTATTTCAATGCCAATACCATGCAGTTTTTGCTACTATAGCTCTGTAGTATAATTTGAAATCAGGTATTGTAGTGACTCTTAATGTTCCTTTTCTTGCTGAGGATTCCTTTGGCTATTCTGGGTCTTTTATTTTTCAAAATAAATTTTAGTCCTTGTTTTCTTTTTTTATGAAGAATGTCATTGGTATTCTGATGGGGGTTGCATTGAATCTATAGATGACTTGCCGGTATGATCATTTTGACAATATTAATTCTGACTATCCAAGAACATGGCACTGGGTGGGGGATGGCCTTTTAATCTTCTAAGGTCTTCTTTAGTTCATTTCTTCAGTGTCCTATAGTTTTCATTGTAGAAGTCTTTCACTCCTTGGTTAGATTTTTTTTCTCAAGTATTTTATTTAATAAGTTTGAGGCTATCATGAATGAAATAGTTTACCTCAGCAGATACATTATTGGAGTATAGGAAAGCTGTTGATTTTTTAATGTTTATCTTGTATCCTGATACTTTGATAAATATGTTTGTGAGCTCTAGAAATTTTCTGGTAGTTTTTTTTTTTTTTTTTTTTTTTTTTTTTGAGGGTGGGGTGGGGTGGGGAGTGTTCTACACATAGGATCATGTCATTAGTGAACAGAGATAGTTTCACTTTTTTTTAAATTTGTATCCCTATATCTTGCCTAATTTTTCATGCTACAGTTTCAATAACTATATTGAATAGAAGTGGTAAGAATGAATGTCCTTGTCTTTTTCCTGATTTTAAAGGAAATGCTTTCAGTTTTTCTACATTCAGTATGGTGTTAGCTTCAGGTTTATATATAGCCTTCATAATATTGAAGCAGATTCTTCTATTCCATGTAATGTCCTTCTATTTCCAGTGTTTTTTACATGAATGGGTGCTGGATTGGGTCAAAAGCTTTTTCTACATCTATTGAGGTAAACATATTATTCTTGTCTGTAATTATATTTAAGTGGTGAATTACACTTATTGATTTGCATATGTTGAACCAACCTTGTGTCACAGGGTTGAAACTCACTTGGTCATGGTCTACTATCTTCTGAATGTGTTTTGAATGAGGTTTGATAATATTTTATTAAGAAATTTTGTATCTAGGTTTATCAGGGATATTGGTCTATAGTTTTCTTTCCTTGATATGTCTTTTTATGGCTTTGGTGTCAGGTTGATTCTAGCTTCATAGAATGAATTTGGCAATGTTTCCTCACTTTATATTTCATGAAATAATTTGAAGAAGACTGGTATTTATACTTCTTTAAAGGTCTGGTAGAATTCAGCTGAAAATTTATCTGGTTCTGGCCTTTTGCTTATTTGAAGACTATTAATTTTTGTTTCAATCTCATTGCCTGGTATTGGTCTGTTCAGATTTTCTGTATCTCCGTGATTCAATTTGGGCAGGTCACATGTGTCTAGAAGTTTGTCAATAACTTTTGGATTTTCCAGGTTATTGGAGAACAGATTTGCAAAATAGTTTCATTAATCTTATGGATTTTAGAAGTGTCTGTAGTATCTCTACTGTTTTCATCTCTAATTTTGTTGTTTTGGGTCCTGCCTCCTACTTTGTGGTAGTTTGGCTAATTGTTTATCAATCTTATTTAATTCTTTTCAAAGAACCAACACTTTGTTTTATTGATTCTTTACATTATATTCTCAATTTCATTAGTTTCAGCTTGAATATTAATTATTTTCTGTTTCTTTAATAATTTTGGAATGAAGTTATTCCTTTTAGATACCCTCCAAGTGTAATATTTGATTATTTATTTGGGATCATTTTTGTTTTTTATTTTAAAGTGGGTATTCAATGCTATAAACTTCCCCCTTAGAATAGCATGAAGGTACTGTCCAGAAATTTTGATACATTGTATCTCTGTTCTCATGTGTTTCTAAGATTTTTTTTTTTTTTTATTTTCCCCCTGATTTCCCCTATGACCCATTCATTCCTCATTCAAAAGTGCATTATGTGGGCCTGGGGTTGTGGCTCAGTGGTAGAGTGCTTATCTGGCATGTGTGAGGCACTGTGTTCAATCCTCAGCACCACATAAAAATAAATAAATAAATAAATGTCCAACTACAACTAAATTAAAAAAAAAAAAAAAAAAACACAGTGCATTATGTAAGTACCAACTCAGTGGTAGAGCACTTGCCTAGCACATGTGAGGCACTGGGATTGATCCTCAGTACCACATAAAAATAAATAAATAAAATGATGGTTAAAAAAGAATGTTTTTCCTTTAAAAGAAAAAGTGCATTATATAATTTCCTGTTGTTAATATTTGATTTCTAATATCATTCCATTATGATCTGATAAGATACAAGGAATTTGCTCTTTCTTTTTGTTTGTTTTTGTTAAGACTCCCTTTGTGTCCTAAAATATGGTCTCATTTAGAGAAGGTTCCATGTGTAACTGAAAAGAAAGTGAGTTTGGTTGTTGATGGATGAAATATTCTATAGTTGTCTGTTAGGTATATTTGATTAATAATTTTTTTTCTTAGTTCTGAGGATTCTTAGTTTATGTCTGGATGAGCTGTCTATTGGTCAGAGAGATATGTTGAAATCACCCAGTATTACTGTATGGGGCTTTATTTGAATTTTATATTGAGTAGGACTTATGTACTTAGATGTAAAAACTTTTGAGGCATAAATATTTACAACCCTTATATGTTGTTGTATGATTGCTTTAACCTGTATGAAATTACCTTTGGCTCTTCTGATTAATTTTGGCTTGAAGTCAGATATGAGAGTAGATATTCCTGCTCACTTTTAGTCTTCATTTGCATGGTAAAACTTTTTCCATCTTTGCACTTTCAAGCCATGGACATCTTTGCCTGTAAGGTGAGTCTCTTGTCAACAACATAGAGTTGGGTTTTGTTTCTTTAATCCACCCTGCCAATCTATGACCTTTGTAGAGTTAAGACCATTTACATTCAGTGTTGTTATAGAGAAATAATTTTTATTTCCTGCCATTTTGACTTATTTTTGATGTTTAATTCAGACTTGTTCTTTTTCTTTTATTTATTTATTTGTTTTTAGTTGTAGGTGGTCACCATACCTTTATTTTATTTGTTTTTATGTGGAGCTGAGGATCTAACCCAGTGCCTCACATGTGCAAGGCAAGTGCTCTACCACTGAGCCACAACCCCAGCCCTTGATTCTCTTTTAATTGACTATTCTAGTGCTATCTATCATTCACTGGCTGTGATATTTACTGTTTATTTTTTCAGCATGTAATACTTCACTGAGTATGTTTTGTAGTGATGGCTTAGTGGTTATGAATTCTTTTGTTTCTCCTTATCATAGAAGGTTTTTATTTCACTTTCAGGTGTGAATGATAGTTTCGCTCTATGTAGAAATTTTGCTTGCCACCCATTATGTTTCAGGTATTGGTATATATTATTCCAAGCCCTCCTTGTTTATAGAATCTGGGGGCTAAGAGATTAGCAGAAAGTCTAATATTCTTAACTCTAAATGTGACCTGTTATTTTTCTTTTACAGCTTTTAAAATTATATCCTTGTTCTGTGTATTAGATATTTTAATAGTAATGTGTCTTAGGTTTTTGTGTTTTTTGTTTTGTTTTTGTTTTTGGTCTATTAGTGTTCTAAATGTCTCTTGTATTTGGTTTTCCATCTCATTCCTAAAGTTTGGAAATTTTTCTGATATTATTTCATTGAAAATGTTATGAACTCCTTTGGTTTGTATGTTGGATCATTCTTCTACAGAAATGATTCTTAAATTTGGTTCTTAATTTTATCCCAGATTTCTTGAGTATTTGTGTCCCAGTCTTTTAACATTTTTATTGTCAACTGTATTTCAAGATTATATACTTTGTTGCTGCCAGGTGTGGTGGTGCATGCCTGTAAACCCAGTGGCTGGGAGGCTGAGGCAGGAGGATCTCAAGTTCACAGCCAGCTTCAGCAAATGGGAGGCACTAAACAACTCAGTGAGACCCTGTCTCTAAATAAAATACAAAAAAGGGCTGGGGAGGTGGCTTAGTAGTTGATTTCCCTTGAGTTCAATTCCCGGTACCCCCCAAAAAAGATTATATACTTTGTCTTTGTGACCTGAAAAATACCTGTCTTCTTTAAGGTCAAACCTACTAGTGATGCTTTCAACTGGATTCTTCATTTGATTTATTGAGTCTTTCATATACAGGATTTATTTGTTTTCAGAATTACTATCTTTATTGAAATTATTTTTCACCTGTGGATGGGCTGCAGAACTGTAGGTCTGCTGCCCCCTCTGGAGTGAGTAGCTCACAAATTGGTGGGCTTGAATCTGGGCACCTTGGCAGTGGTTGGTGTTAGTGGGATGCTTCTCTATAAGCCCTTTGTTGGGTGTACTGCCTTGTGTATACATGAGGGTCTCTGCTGGCTCCTTGGGATTATCCTCGGGAAATGCTTTCTGCTCTAGTCAGCTTTTTCACTGCTGTGACAAAAGAAACAACAAAAACAATGTACCATGTAGCAGAGGATAAGTTTATTTGGTGCTCACAGTTTCAGAGGTCTCAGTCCAATAATGGCCAACTCCATTGGTCTATGCCCAAGAAGGGTATAATGAAAGAAGGCAGCTCAGGACATGTCAGTTAGGAAACAGAGTTCCACTCACTGGGAACAAAATATAAAACCCAAAGACACACCCTGTCATTTTGAGTCTTATCTTTATGCAGATTGGCCAACAGTCAATACAAGTGGCTTAATTTGTATCATTTTGCATATCCCTGGAGAAAACATTACTTAATGTCTTATTTTTGTTATAGTGGATTCTTAGAGAGACAGAACATGTACATTTGAAGTTTTCACTTAATTAAAGGGCTTTTATAGGCTCAGGGTCTGTTGCCTGACCATCTGCCTTCTATTTTCTATACAGAAGCTTGTCAGTCCTTAAAATTAACATTGACAGTTGTATGACTTATCCATTAAGTAGGAACTTATGAATAATCACAGAGGATGTTTCTTTCCACCAAAAGAAAAGTCAGTCCTTGAAGAAAACTTCAAGAAACAAACTTTGATCTGTTGAATCAAGAATATTCTGACCAGGTACAATGGCACACACTTCTAATCCCAGCCATTGAGAAGGCTGAGGCCATCTGATCTTAAGTTAGAGGCAAGCCTGGGTAATTTAGCAAGACCCTGTTTCAAAATAAAATGAAAAGGAATAGGGATGTAGCTTAGTGGTAGAGTGACCCTGGATTCAATCCCCAGTACTGCAGGAAAAAAAAGAACAAATGAACAAGTGGAAGAGAAAAGTTCTGAACTAAATGACTAGATAATATCACATCTTTTTTTCCTTCTTGTGGTGCTGGGGATTGAATTCAGGGCCTTGCACATACTAGGCACATACTCTACCACAACTTTTGCTCCCAGCCAAAGATAATACCATGCATGTAACCTTCTTCATCATGCACATCCACAGCTCTCTTTCTATGTTGTCAAAAGGAACAAAAAGCATTAGATCAAAGAACTCCAAAGAAGAGATTTCTTCCTCTCCTTTGATCAGGCTAGGACCCTAACAAATGGATTCCCACATATCTGGATGAACTTATTGCTGGCATAGACACAATCCCAATTAAAATTAGCTTGCAAGGGATCTTAGAGTCCTAGTGAATGCATGTATAGTTTCTTAGTTTTAATACGACTAAATGAAGTGGATTGATACTCAATCTAATATTAGAGAGATTTCCCATTCAAATTTAAGGAAATAATTAGCAGTAACAGCAAATACCCAAATTAAATATCCTAGTAAGATGTAAAACAGAAAATGTTAAGTGTCAACTGAAACTAGAGAATAAAAGGAATGAATAAAACAAAAACTGCTAAAATGGAGAAAGTATACTATCAAATAGACATAATAAAAATGGTATATACTAAAGACCTGAATGGCATCACTGTTAAAAGGCTAAATTCATATTAAGTATTCTTTAGATTTACACTCCCAAAGTTATGTTCTGTGGAAAGCACACCCCCTGGAATGTGCTCTCCATGTATGGAGAAAAGCTGGCATTACATAAAAATAGCAAATACTCTTTGCTGTTGGACTTTTCAGATCTCTTAGCATTCTGTATTTGGTAAATGGAAGGAGAGATTATGGTATTTCCTTTTTCATCTTTCTTTTTACCAAAGGTCACTTTTGCAGAGGATGTAGCTAGTTTGTTACTTAGCATAATATTCTGCAGGTGACTTCACATTAGGTTACTCAAATTTCAAAGGCCAGTTATGTAATTTTTTTTTTCTAGTTATAGGAAATTTGTAGATTGAAACCAAATTGAAATCATACAATGCCATTCTTGAACTGGATTAGCATATGTATTTATTAGCTTCTAATTATGTTTACAAGTATATTGATATTTGGAAAACATAACTGTTTACAATTTTTATAATTATAAGCAATTATATAAGACAAGAAAATTTGTCAGATATCCCATAAACAAATACAAAACTATGCCACTGAAAGCTATAATTGTCAGATCAATCAATGAATTAAAGAAACCAAGGACTTTTAAAGTATGTGGTCTTTGCTCAGCATTGTTTGTGACAACAAAACTTTGGAGACAACCTGTATCCTATTAATTAGTTACATAAATCCTGATATATTCAATTTGTGGTATATAGAGTGGAATACAGTAGCTTTTAAAAATATTTTTAGATAAATGTGATGATGAGATAATTTCTTTAGACCTCTATTATTATTCAGTAAGTAAATAGCATGCAGAAGTAACATAGTGTCAGCAAAGGTGATATACATATTGTGTGTGTGTGTGTGTGTGTGTGTTAAACTTTCTCTGTAACAGTGCAAAAACAACAGTTCATTTGAATTACGTGGAAGGAAAAGGACTTCTGTGCTTCTAATTTTACCACATACATATATTAGTTTTAACATTGCAAACTTGACAGTTTCTACCTGTAATATTAATATTAAAATATCATACTCTAAATCCCTAGTGCTTTTTGTGCTGAAATATTAATATGATTGATGTCATGGATATAGGAAGATGTTGTGAAAATACTGTTGAATTTCTAGGGAGGGATGAGAACTCTGGACTTTTAAGAGATGAGATAGCTCAGTGGATGGAGTTAGAAAGTTCTAGATTGAATTCTGAATCTTCTGTTCAGATATATTAATCAGTCTAAATGAGATAATTCATGGAAAGTTCTTAGCATATGGTCACATACACAGTAGCTTCATAAATAGTATTTACATATTATTCAATATAATTTTAGATAACTATATGACACCCTTCACCTTTTTGTGTACGGTAACAAATTACTTGAAAGTATAATTTTGTAAAGTAGATTAACCCTTATTTGAATATCATCATATTTGAGCTAAAAGTTTCTCAAGTTTGAGTTTTAAGAAAGCTAGAAGACTGGGGCTGGGATGTGGCTCAGCGGTAGGGCACTTGCCTAGCATGTGCAAGGCCTGGGCTCGATCCTCAGCACCATGTAAAAATAAATGCATTGTGTACAACTAAAGCAAATAAATATTTTTTTTTTTTTAAAAAAAAGAAAGCTAGAAGACTATTTTTTCATCTTCTTCACTCATTTGATTAGAATACCCCCCACCAGGTTAGATAGGAATTATCTGAACTAGAAGGGAAATAGTAAATGGAATCAAAACTCACCTAAGAACGTTTTCTGTGATCTGGCAAATTGTGGTTTATTTCCAATTGGATTGAGTTAAAGGTAGCTATGTAATGTTCTCTAAATTAAAGCTTTATTTTAAAATAAAACAAAATAAAAAGCACACACTTCATTTTTTTACATGACCACAGAGGGATCTGAACCATTTTTAACAGAAAATTGTTGGACTATATTGGAAATCATTTTATTTGAAAAGGAAATTTTATCACTGCCATTCCAAAAGAGTTCACTCTTGGAAGAAGATGTGTCACTGGAATGACAGTGATAGAACAGAACTGTCTTGATTTGTATACTTTTTTATTGTTTTATTTTTTTTAACCTCTGTAATACCCAGTGATTTGTGAACTGAGCTCTGGGTGAATCAAAAGAGTGATTAGTAATAATAAAAAATTATTAATTGCTTTATAATGCAAAATGTCTTTCTTTTCTTCCACTTTCATCCTAATCAATGTATTTTTTGTTATTATGGCAGTCCTTTCACAACATATTCAGGTTTCTCTTCATCATTCATAAGCAATCTGATTTTGCCACATACATTTTCTTGATTTGCTATAACTATGAAACCAAGGGAACTTGAAATTTCGGACCAAAAAGAGAAAGGAAAATAGAAATGGAGAGAGAATTAATTAAGCACACACTGAAAACACCCTGAAATATTTGACCTCTAGCAATGGATTCAATTCCAAATACCCATGTTTTAAATAGGCAGACGAAGAACTTTAAAAAGACGTTGAAACACTGACCAAAATAAATAGCAAATCTTAAAAAACAAAGCTAACTTTTTTCTACAGTGTGCTTGTTTCACACTCACTTTATTAAAAAGTTGAAAGAAGGAGCTGCCAAACATATACATAGATGAACAGGAATGCTGCGCTAATAATTTCCAGTGGAAGTCATCCTTCAGCTTCTCTGTGAGGTCCACTCTCCACTGTGAATGCTGCTGCACTCTTGTTAAACCACTTTGGAATAACCCATTTATTCACAAAGACAAATTGCCCAAGACAATGCTGTTAACCTTGTTACAGATTGGCACTTATCATTATAGATTATATCAGATTCTGCAAGATTGTCTATTATATTGGGTGAGGAAAAAAATTTTGAGTTCTGCCAGTGACAATTTTCCTCTAATTTAGGAATTCCTATTTCTTGTAGAGGCCAGCTGGAAATAAGTAAAGCATTACAGAACCTTTCTTAGCTGTTGGCCTGAGAATACACATTCTCTCCAAAAATATCTTTGGCACTGTCTAGAAGTAAGGAATCTCGGGTAATCTCTATGCTGTCCAAGTGTGAGAATTATTATTTTTAACCCCTAAAATACTATTTTTTTTTTTCCTTATTAAGGAATATAAATATAAATCAGTGTTAGTTTAGTTAGGATTTTTTTTTTATTATCTCACAAAAGTTTAAATAAATACCTAGGACATTTTTGCTGTTGGTTTTCTGCATCTTTGGTAAAGTCTTCAAGATGACATTTTGTAGGATTTATAGCTTGAAGAGTTTTACACTTCCTTTAGGATTGTGTTTAACATGCACAGATTAAGAGTTCCATAAACTCACTGACAAACTAGTTGATTATATAACCTAAATCCACATACTTATACCATGATATCACATATGGCCCACAAACCTAAGTAATCTAAACAATATTCAGAGTGACAAAAACTAGCTAGCACCAAAATAGTTCTTATGTGACTCTTCTGAAGTCCTGAAATAAAAGGTAGAAACAACATTTTATCAATGATTTTCAAGTTTGGCATTTTACCATAGCATTTCAATATCTAAGACTAGATACAGAAATCTTGTTTTAGCCCTATGTTCAAAATCACATACTATTTCAAACTATAACTCAATACAAAAAAATAGAACATATTCTGTAATAATAGTTACTTGCTAACAGCATTTAGTCATTATTTCAATATATATTTTCAAGATGATGTATTTAAAGTAAAATCTCAAATTGCTAGTTCAGGAAATATTCCATTCTACTACTAAAATATGTATTGCTTTTTTTAGTTTTAATTCCTTTGTATTAAGAGCCAGAGAGGTCCTATTATATGTTTCAATTTAATTTTTTTATACTTCTTCCTTTCACATTCACTTTGAGAAGCATAAGGAAATATTTATTTCTACAGTAGAACAATTGTACACTGTGGTATATATATTATATATATAATATACAATGGAATATTACTCAGCATTAAAAGAGAATAAAATTATGGCATTTGCAGGTTAATGGATGGAGTTGTAGAATATCATGCTAAGTGAAGTAAGCCAATCCAAAAAAAAACCAAAAGCCGAATGTTCTCTCTGATAAGTGGATGCTGATTCATAACGGGGAGAAGGGTGGCATGGAATAAATGTAGGAACTTTGGGGAAAGGGGAGTAAAGGAAGGGAGGGTGCATGGAGGCAGGAAAGATGGTGGAACGAGGTGGACATCATTACCTTAGGTACATGTTTGACTGCACATATGGTGTAACACTACATTGTGTACAACCATAGAAATGTAAAGTTGTGCTGCAATTGTGTACAACGAATCAAAATGCATTCTGCTGTCATATATACCTAATTAAAATAAATTAATTAATTTTAAAAAAGAATTGTAATATTCAGTGTCACAATTCAAGCATAGCTGGTCATGCCAGTTAAAGAGAAACAGGCTAATTGTTGACTGTTTGCTAGATAGCAAGACTGTAAGACATTGGCATGTGAAAGGATCTAGTGGATCTCAAAGTCCACAGGTATGGAAGCAACACAAGGATCAAATGCCAGTGAAAGGACTAAATGTCTCCTTTCTAAAAGGGAGAGTAGTTAGTGGCGTTTTTGTATATCCCATTTATAAAGTATGTTGTCCAGAAATACAAGGATTACTTCTTAATCTAGAAGATAGCAATGTTCTTTGGTGAATTTGACAGACATGGTAAGAAATATGTTATGCCATAGCCATTATGGAAATTCTTACACACTTTATGAATTTTCAATGGAAGAAAGAAAATTTTATACTTTATATAAGTAGATTCAAATTGTACTAGGGATAACCCTTGAAGAACCTACATTCTCTTCCCTTACTTGGGCACTGTATAGATTTATAGATGGCTGTTCATTGGTGCGTGTATTGCCCCTTTTCTTTGATTAAACATGTTTCACTCATTTCAGTATATTTCAGAGTATGTTACCATTCAGTGGTATTTGGTGGACTACTAAACAAATAGTATTCATAGAAACAGTGGGAAAAACACATGTACATTAGTTTTAAAAGATATGGATTTTTTTTTTGGCAGGAGATGGGGGGTACCAGGGATTGAACTCAGAGGCAGTCAATCACAGAGCCTCATCCCCTGCCCTTTTTTGTATTTTATTTAGAGATAGGGTCTCACTGAGTTGCTTAGGGCCTCACTAAGTTGGTGAGGCTGGCTTTGAACTTAAGATCCTCCTGCCTCAGCCTCCTGAGCTGCTGGGATTACAGGCATGCACCACCACACCTAGCAAAAGATGTGGATTTTTTGTTTTTTCCAGAACCAGGGATTGAACTCAGGGGCACTTGACCACTGGGCCATATCCCCAGCCCTTTTTTTGTATTTTATTTAGAGACAAGGTCTCACTGAGTTGCTAAGTGCCTCACCATTGCTGAGGCGGGCTTTGAACTCGCAATCCTCCTGCCTCAGCCTCCCAAGTGCTGGGATTACAGGTGTGTGCCACCACGCCCAGCTTAAAGATGTGGAATTTTTGATAAACATTTAAATATATTGTAAAAGAAATACTTTCACATAAAATAATGGACTCTTAGCAACACAGTACATTCATATCTTCTATTTAGCACTTGGTTCATCAACAAGTTATTTATACCACCTAATTATATCATAACATAGACCTAATTACCCTCCATTTCTAAAATGTAAAGATCAGACTTCAGAAACTTTAATTTCATCAGACTGCAGTTGTTCAGCAGCACACACTGACTGCTTTTGAACATACAGTAACTATGATAGCAATAAATGTCTCCAACTAAATGGTCATTCCTTGAACACCTACAGGTTCATTCAAGATCTTCACCACACTTTCTATGAGTGAAATTCCATGTTCAGTTTCTTGCTGTAGTTCAACTGTTTGTCAGTGCTTCACAATTCTTTTATCTTCTATGATAGGAAAAAGAATTCCACACTTTGCCTTGTCCAGTTGTTGAACATCATAGGCATATATAATTAATCTTTCCCCTTCTTTTTAAATTTTTTGATAATGTTACAACTAAGCATTTGTTAAGAATTTTAATGTGTTTTTATTTTCTATAAATTTCTACTTTCCATCATTTGTTTATATTTTAACAAATCTATAAACTCGCTAAATCATTCTGATATATTGGCCTTTCTTTGTCAGTATTGGTAGACCCTTTCTTCTCAATGCTATCATCTAATTTGGCAAAAATGATTTCCCAAGAGTTGACCTTTGTATCAATTACTAGAGCATCCTTGGTCATTTTCAGAAAAAAAATATAAACATCCGAGATAAGTAAAATTTACTCTGTATTTCCACAAACTAGGATATTGCATATTCTTCCCCAGACAGATCCTTTTATATTAGCTTATTTTGATAAAGTTTTTTTTTAGGAAAAATCAAGTCAATCAACAATTATTGTATTGCATAAGAATGACAGAAAGGAAGTAGAGATTTAAATAATGGGAAGTGTTATAAAATTTGATGACATGTATCTCCTTTTAATGGGAAATGAATTATTGTCACTACCAGGTTGATTTCCTGACATTTGTATGTGTGGTTCTCCTTTGCCAAACTATTCCTCTTATCATTTTGATATTCCAAACTATTCAAAATATTGAGCAGATTTTTTTTTTTTTTATTGTAGTTAGTGTTTGGAAAGTGTAGATGTTATACAATATAGCCTTAGAAATTGTCATTGATTCCCAAGACAAGAAAAGTATATCCTGTTATTAGAGAAACATAAGTTGAGATTATTTCAACATATCACTCATGAGTATCCAAGTATAGGGAAGATCATAATTTTCTCAGGTAGGATGAAATCACCAAGTCAAAACAAATTTTACTTTCAGAGACTTGAGGGCTTAATTTTAGAGGGGAAGGAAGGATTACTAACATTGATTTTCCTTGTGCCTTGTTATCTCTGACAAAAAAAAAAAAAAGAATCTGTTTAACTGTAAAATTATTGAGTAAATTTCTAAGCTGTTTTAGTTTCTTCTAAAGATTACTACTTCCTTTTTACACTAGTAAACCTAGAATATCAGGACTGTTTCCTGTGCAGAATGAAAGACTGCTAGTTCATTAATTCATTCATGAGGTATTTTGTTGCAAAGGTCCTTCAGGGCAACAGAATATTTTTCAGACAATACAAGTCTCTTTTTAAAATACTCTAGTCAGTAATTTTTCCTTGTAAAAGAAGTATCAATGGCAAGTTATCTGGTGTTTCTTTACCAGCTGCTGGTAAATTGATATTGACATTTCAGTATTTTGGCCTTTGGTGAAAGTCTACAGTGCTGCCTTGTTTCAGATACATTTTCGATTTACTTGATATACATGTGAAGAGCAAGATTCAAATTTATTGGAGAGCAAGACTGAAAGAAAGGAAGGAGAGTGAGATGGGGTTGGGGGGGATGGAAACTGATCCAGGATCTGATGAAACACTCCAGGTACTCACCCTTCATATTAAGCAACTAGGAGAATCATGGCCCCAAATATATAGATGAAAAGCATATAGTGCATACAGTAGAGAGACCAAAGCACACAAGTTTATGAATTATTATATTGAATATGATGAAAGAACATAGCATTTGGAATCAAAAGACATGTATTATAGGCTGCTCTCTTGTATGTCACCTTCTCCATGAATCGCTCCCTGGTCATACTATTTGAATTGCAAACCACCCACCCCCAACTTTCCCCATTCTAAGTTTTATTTTTCTCCATCATACCTGCTAACATGTAAAATGCAGTATATTTTACTTCTTTATATTCTTGATCCTCCCCTGATCATAAGAATGTGAGCGCCTCAAGAATATTTGTTCTTTTCTGTTTTGTGACTCTCACATCCTAGCATCCAGAACAGTGCTTGGCACATTGTCAGCTCCTTGTACAGGCATGTTGAATGAATGAATTAACTAACTTGCATGTGACTTGTTCTTTGAGTTATGAATATATTCTATAAAAATGTATACTAGACAATGCCCAGAATATATGAGGTATTTCACACGCCATTCATTTGTGTTTATTGTTTAATACATAGATCTTTTAGGTGGTCTGTAGATAGGGTGACTGTATATCATATCTGTTAGGTGATCTGCAGATAGGGTGACTGTTTATCCTAATTTGCCCAAGACTGCCCATTATATGTCTATAGTCTAGGAATAATTATCATCAACAACTTCTTCCATAAGTGCTTGATTTGGATAACAAATTATATGATTATCTAAAGATGAGTCAATAAGAATTGTACTTAAGGGAAAAGAATTTGTCTCGTGCTACATAACCTGATCTGTAGCAAAACAAAGCAAAAAAAAAAAAAAAAAAAAAAAAAGAAAAAAAGAAAAAACCTTCTAGTTCATTGTTCAGCTTAATAGTAAACATAGGAGGATAAAGGATTAATTTGGCAGGGTGGAAGAAAAGAAAAGATTTCTGTTTCACCAGAAGAGGAACATTAGTAATCAGCCAGTATCAAGTAGTACTTAGGTATCCAAACTCTGAATTCATATGTTTAAGTTCAAACTCCAATTCTAGCACCTTTTAGCAGTAAAGGTTTGGGCAATTTGTTTAACTTATTTGAGAAACTATTTTCTCATCTGTTTAAAAGGGATAATAATAGTACTCATGGGTATCGTGTGAGATATTAAAGTAAATATAACCTCTAACTGAAGTGCCTGGCATATAATAAATGCCAAATAAGTGCTAACTTCTATTAGCATTGTACGGAATCAAAGCTTATGGAAGTGGTACTGCTTTGATCCCAAAGCAGCAAACAGTAGCTTTGTAGTGCAACTCATTATTTAAACGTTGAACAGTTGGCTAAGAGTATGTAACATTGCTCAACTTCCACAGGATTTAAATATTTGTATTGCGCCTTATCTTTAAATCTTAGGCCTTTGAAAAGTGTCTTCCCAAACATTGCTGGTGTCATTAACTCTCTTTCCCTTCAAGTTATACTCTCTAATTTTCTTTATTACTCTTCAATGTCCTGCAATACCCAGAGCTCTGCCCTAGGTCCGCCAGAGGTCCTTAGCAATATTGTGCCCAAGTTTTAAGCATCAGTGTTTCTGACTCATATTTTTCATTGTTTCTGGATGTTGTTGCTTGTGTTTGATTTTAAGAGATATATAGAAAATGTGGCTAATGGTGTAAGAAAGGGAAACAGCAAAATAACTTTTAACAAACTTTGTATCTCTCCTTAGTGCTCAATTACCTGTGGCAAAGGAATGCAGTCCCGGGTCATCCAGTGCATGCATAAGATCACAGGAAGACATGGAAATGAATGTTTTTCTTCAGAAAAACCTGCAGCCTATAGGCCATGCCACCTTCAGCCTTGCAATGAGAAGATTAATGTAAATACGATAACATCACCCAGACTGGGTAAGTGACCAAAAACTGGATCATCCTGAGAAACAGTGTTTTAGTCAGCTTTTTCACTGCTGTGACTAAAAGGACCTGACCAGAATTTATTTAGGGGCTCACGGTTTCAGAGGTCTCCATCCATAGACAGCAGGCTCAATTCCTTGGGGCTCGAGGTGAGGCTGAATATCATATTGAAAGACTGTGACAGAGGGAAGCTCGCATGGTGATCAGAAAGGGGAGAGAGAGAAGAGACCACTCTCCAGATACAAAATATATACCCCATAGCCACGCCCCAGTGAACCACTTCCTCCAGCCACATCCCACCTGCCTCCAGTTACCACTCAGTTAATCCTACCAGAGATCAATTCACTGATTAGGTTAAGGCTACAACCCGATCATTTCTTCTCCAAATCTTCTTGCATGGTCTCACACATGAGCTTTTGGGAGACATTTCACATCCAAACCATGACACATAGAAATGCTCTTCCACTTGCATATCACTTAAAGCTTGAGCATTGTGAAGTTATACTGCTTAGTTTGGTCCTGACGAAGTTGAATTTATTTAGATATAGTTTAGTCTAAATGGCCAGGTGGGTACAAAAGAATCCCAAGTGCTGGGATTACAGGCGTACGCCACCACGCCCGGCCAATATTCAGATATTTACATAGTTATTATATTATGAAATGCTTCTATATTTATTCTCAGTTCTTGTTATTTAATATAATCTATTATCAATAAGTATTTTAAATAGATATAGCCTGTATTTTCATGACAGATACTGATGAATGAATTAGTCTTTATTTCTGTGTCTTTTAACAGCTCTCCTACATGGTTGTCAGTGGGTGAATTTATGTTCAACACCTTGAGTTTTAACCTGTGCATATAATCTCCAGGAAAACTATTTGAATTGTGAAGAATAATATTGCCTATGCAAGGAATTAAATTACAAAATGCACTTTTTCCAAGCATTGGAGTCAATGAAATGGAAAAGTTTTTTTTTTTAATAGAAATACAGAAACTCTCAGTTGGGCGCGGTGGCACAAGCCTGTAATCCCAGCACTTTGGGAGGCTGAGGCAGGAGGATCACGAGTTCAAAGCCAGCCTCAGCAAAGGCGAGGCACTTAGTAACTCAGTGAGACCTTGTCTCTAAATAAAATACAAAAAAGGGCTGGGGATGTGACCCAGTGGTCGAGTGCCCCTGAGTTCAATCCCCAGTACCAAAAAAAAAAAAAAAAAAAAAGAAAGAAATACAGAAACTCTCTTTTCTGAGCCAAATAGTTAACATTTCTAAGAAATAATCAGTTCAAGTAAAATAAGACTAATTAAGACAAAAGTTAAGTAATCCTAAAATAGATGACCCAAATTCATGTATTTAATAACGACACACTCCTTTTCTCCAACAATTACTTGGAGTCCTTAGAGTATCATTTGGAAAAAAAGAAAAGAAAAGAAAAGAAAGAAAGAATACTGGATTAAGAGAAGAATTTTGTTAAAATTGCATTTTCTCTACTATTTTCTGAAGATATACTCCCAAATACAGAAGCACAACAGTTGGAAAATCAATGTTTATTTAAGATTAAAATAGTGAATTGGAGTAATGGCAAGAGAAAGAACTGCAGCAAGACACTTTCATTACACTTGCAAGAGCATAATATTTCTTTTTTCTTGTTTTTTAATTTTTATTTATAGTAGTATATATTACAGTTCATACTAAACATATATAGCATCTTTTTACACAAAACAGTTTGTATACAAAGTATATTCGCAGCATTCAAGTCTTCAATCATGCATTTAGAATAATGATATCCATCTTATTCAACCACTTTTTCCCCCTTCCCCCCTTGCTCTCTCCCTTCCCCTCCCTTCCCTTTGACCATTATAGTGTTCCTCTAATCCTCCTATGTACCCCGACCCAACAGTACTATGAACCGCTTCCTTATATCAGAGGAAACATTCGGTATTTGGATTTTTGAGATTGACTGATTTCACTTAGCATTATATTCTCCAACTTCACCCATTTACCTGCGAATGTCATTATTTTATTCTCTTTTATTGCTGAATAAAATTCCATTGTGTATATATACCACATTTTCTTTTTTTTTATACATATATTCACATTTATTGTAACATTATACACAATAGCCAAAGATAGAAGCACCGAAATATCCCTGCACAGATGAATGGATAAACACAATGTGGAACCTACACACAATGGAATATTATTCAGTCTAAAGTGGGAAAGAAATTCTGACATGTGCCACAACACTGATGAACCTTGAAGACATTGTGCTAAGTCACAGAAACTAGTAATGGAAGGACAAATGCTGTATAATTTCACTTGTATGAGGTCCTTTCAGTAGGCAAATCAAAGACATAGACAGTAGGAAGGTGGCTACCAGGGGCTGGTGGATGGGTAGAGCAGGGAGTTATTATTTGATGGGTATACCACATTTTCTTTATCCATTCATCTACCAAGGGACATCTAGGTTGGTTCCACAACCTACCTATTGTGAATTGTGCTGCTATAAACATTGAGGTAGCTGTGTCACTGTAATATGCTGTTTTTAAGTCCTTTGGGAATAGACCCAGGAGTGGGATGGCTGGGTCATAGGGTGGTTCCATTCCCATTTTCCCAAGAAATCTCCATACTGCTTTCCATAACGGTTGTACCATTTGAGCATAATATTTCTTAAAAACTGAGATTGGATCTACATGGCCAAATTTGCTATACCAGATTCTCATTTTAAACTCTTTTACTATTGTTGTAAATTTCAGTCATTTGTGACAGTCAGCTTTGATTTTATAGAGACCTAAAATCATTATCTGCAGATATTTCACCTATAATTATCTGTCATGTAGGAAACTAGGAATGTGAAATAAATGTGAGCATATTTTCATTTTGCTGTCTGTGATTTCATTCATAAGAATGCTTATTGTCTTGCATTCCCATAGAGGTGGATGCATTGAGTGCATTTTTCCTTTTCATTTTCTCTACCAAATTCCAAAATAAGCTTAAATGAAAGGCATAATATGGAAACTGAGAAGTACCCCCCATTGAATGTGGGAAATCTATCTTTAGGAAGCTTTTAAAAGTTAATAAGTAAGAACACTGTTCATTCCCTTTATTCCTTTATTACAGTGTGGGGAGGGGGGATGTCTATGTGCATGTGTGTCTTTGCCTTTTGCATTTCAGTAGGTAATATAAATGAGCAAAATGAATGCACAAAATATCTCCCATTTAAATGAGTGAAATTGGTTTCTGTTAATGTATATATTGAACTCATTGTGTTCTGTTTCACAGCTGCTCTGACTTTCAAGTGCTTGGGCGATCAGTGGCCTGTATACTGCCGAGTGATCCGTGAGAAGAACCTCTGTCAGGACATGCGGTGGTATCAGCGCTGCTGTGAGACATGCAGAGACTTCTATGCCCAAAAGCTACAGCAGAAGAGTTGACCTCTAGTAGGCTGGTTGGCTGGCTCACATTTCTTTGCAGTTACATTATTTATAAGCACACACACTAGCATGTCTTTCAGACCAAATATTAGCAGATTACATATAATTTAATCAAATTAATTTATTTTTTCCCTGCCAAACATCCAATGTGGCATTTGTTTTGGTAATACAAACATTTTGATTTATACGATAAGGCAAAATTTATATGAATTAATGTTGATCCAGTACCCTAATAAAAAGAAAATGAAAAAAAAAAAAAAAAAGATCATTACACTTAAAAACTTTTTTTTTTTTAAGTTAAAGTTAAGGCTGTCTCTAAGGTGCTACTTTCCACTAATAACATTGAGTTATCCAGTACATATACTACCTTAGCATAATAGTTTAGTTATATTTGGAGAAAATCATGGTTTTTTTTTTTAAATGTCCTGCTGCAGAATTAGCCCATTTTCTGTAATCTGCAGGAGATGTGTAAACATAAGAAACCTCATAGTGTTGAACAGGTTTTTAGAGAATGTATTATGAATTTGGTTCAGATTTAGAGACATCCATAGGAAAAATTCTACTGTAACTATAACCTTATTTTAATAATGGAAAAGAAAGTCAAAGCAGAGACTTTGATCATGTTCATGAACATGTACTTGAACACAAGTATTGTAACAATGAAACACTGTAATGATTTACACTGAATCACCATTGCACTGTTGATATAGTGTAGAGAAACTGTTATAGAAATCATGACATCCTACAAAAATGTGTATTATTTTATCATGTTGTCATTAGATTTTAGCTTTTTAAATATTTTGAACAAAGAAAGCATCAATCCACCCATTTCCTTGTGTCTGTTTAGCAGATTTATGAAAGAGTATAGTGCTTAGACTCACAAATCATAATGAGAAAACTTACTGAATATTTTTCAGCCTTTTCCTTAGGAACAGGAAAAACGAAAAGCATATAATATTATGGTAGTTTCATTGTGGTTTTTTTTTTTTTCTTTTAAAAAATAAAAAGTTTTACAATTCTGTGAAACGTTCAAAACCCAGCTTAGAATTTTTCTCGTGAGAAAATATTGTACATGATTCACATGATTTCTTAGATTTTTCAATAAAGTATGTAAAACTTCCTTTGGGGAGACAATTCTTCATAGATCTCTCATACTTCCACATGTTTGGCAAGAAAAGGCACTGTCTGCTTTTGTTCTGAAGTCTCTTCTAAAGGACTTTTATACAATGAACCACTGTGGAAGACAGAGGTAGTGTATTTCTTTGGAACAAAGGGCAAACATGCTTGCTTCCCTTTATAACATTTTCGGGCTCTCTAAAATTGAGGTTCTTTTATTATAATACAGCCTTACTACATGTGCAGATATCACCTGGTTCTCTTCATGTTACCCTGTGTGAATTGGGGCTCAGAGAACCAGTGCAAGGAAATGCAGATTCTCTAGCCAATTTTATTGCTGTGAGTAATAAAGTCCTTTGTCTCTAACCCAGGAGTCTTGTGTCTTCTGCCCTTAAAAAATGACTGATGAATTTGATAGATTGTGAGTAGGGTAAAACTTCAAAACTTTCACAGTACTTGACACTTCTTTCGTTATTTCACTTTCATCTTAATAAATTTGTTTTAATGTTGGGGTAATTTTGTTTCTAGATTTTTCCTAATTATGGAACTCTTTTGACTTAATTTCTGAGATTTAAGATTAACCAGTATCTACAAATCTTATGAAAGACAGTAGGTGAATAAGAGAAGGAAGAAAAAACAAACTAGTAAGGAAGGCAATCACAATTCCATCCCTTGATTGCTGAATCTATGAATCTTGGTAGAAATGGCATCACATATTGGTCAATGATTTAGAACATATACAGCATCTTAGAACTAAGATATTACCTCAGACTTACAAAGTATTTTCAAGTAACTAGTGCCAGAAATATTTTTTTTTTTCTTTTAAACAGACATCGCATCATTCTGTTAGCCCATCTGCTTCAGGTGAAAGGGAGACTGGTAGGAAATTTACATGAGCATGAGCCCATTGCCACATTTTATTTGTTATTAAACAAGTTCTCTGGACTGAAACAATGTTGTATGGAATACCAAATCAGTAAATGAAACATTTGTTAAGTTCACAGATGGTATTTTGACAGAAGCATTGCATGTTGAGAAAGCAAATCCAAATTCAGAGTAAGTGACTATTTCTGTGAGAAGCCATCGCATCTTTTGTCTTAGAAGCAATCTAATGTAATCAATCTATGATCAAGATGGGCTGTTCTCCTTCAGAATGGTTCCATATCTTCTCTGCAATTGTTAGCTTGAACCCTCAACAGACACTTTAGCTAGACTAACTTTGGTGAGTGGAAGCTCGTGTTGCTGAGTCCATGCGTAATTTCCTCTCCTGCTACCATTTGTTTCTTTGTTCATGAGCCCATTGATCAAGTGGCTGGTGAAAGAGACTGGCCAACATCTATAAGATACATCATCTTACCTACTTGATAATTACTATCCTTCTCTCCCAAGTGAGCTCTTTGGTAAGCAGTCAAATGGAATTATAAGTATGTAGACTTTTCAAGGATGTTCATCTACATCCATTCCCCCCCCCCCCCCAGATTTCCTTGTCACTAATTTTCAGATCATGCTCCAGGTGCCTGCCAAAGCAGCCAAACCTTTAGCCACAAAGCACAAATTACTGCATATCATGCTTCAGGCCATTTTTCCTTTTAGACAATGTGAATAGCCAGATGCACATTCTTTCTAACTGAAAAGATTAAGGATTTTCCTTAGTAGTCTCATGCAAGATCACCTCTCTCTGCAGTTGTAGAACCACAGGTATACACCCTGGGTGACACTAGTGTATTGCAAATAACTATTAGCAAACCAGGCCTAGATATTTTTTCTATCTCAGTTAATAAATCATAAGAAAGACTCTATGAAACCTTAGGTATGAGTTGAAAGAAAGGATGCAATGCAGTGGTGGTAGGATCCCTAGTAATAAAAGCTGGTTGTTCGTGGAATTTATTTATGCTTTCAGAATGTGCTCAAGACTAATCTGGTACACTTGATGATGGTAGTGATGTTACACTCAGATAATCACTGCATAAGCTTGGAGGATCATACATCATCAAATTTATAATCAGCAGTTCAGGTTACATGAGAATTTGGTGAAACATTGCCAAGCATTAAGCGTTTACTAAGATCTAGAAGCAAGCCAAAAATGGCTTCTGAGAGCAAAAATAATTATTTGTAGAGATTTGCACAGCTTTGCTCCAGAATCCAAGAGATCTTACTATGATTTACCAATAGGAACCTTCCAGAAGCTCCATACAGGATCTTCATGCTCGAGTGATTCTTTAAGTGCCATACAGTCCAAAGAGAATAATAGCTTCAATTGCAGCCTGGACTGGTTGCAGACTCGCCTCTTATTCTGTGTATCACACAAAACTGGAAGTCTTATGGTTACTCATTAATAAGTCACAGAAAACATCATTCCCAAATGAGGTTTAAATTACTGCCACTGCCCAATTGGATTTTGTATTTCTTTCTTAGAAAAGGCCAGGTTTAGAAGCTTGTCCTTCACATTAAAAGGCATATCCCAACAAGCCATTGAATCCTAGAGATTTTACCAATGTATAAAGTCACCAACATTTTAAGGGAGTTAACTCACATTCTGGCACACATAAATCTTATTAAGGTGCCTATATAGTATTATTAGCTATGACTTTCTGTTCACCAGATCCAATCAACATTAAATCATTGATGTGGTGGACCATTATATCATCATATGCAGTAGAAAAGAGATCATGGCCCCTGTGAGTTAGAGAGCCCTAAGGTCAGACAATGAAAGCAATTGCTGAATTAAACCAAACTGCTATTGATAGTTTTTACTAGGAAAATAATTTAACACTTTTCTTCTAGGTCCCCAAAGATATTCATTGCTCTGATAATACATATGGAAACACAACTGAAATTGTTGGCACCATCTGATTGTTTGTAGTAAGCCAATGTAATTCTTCAAATCCTCTGTGTTCAGAGGATAATAGGCAAAAAGAATGAGAATTTACTACCCCTGCATCCTTCTGATCCTTAATGGTAGAGGAAATTCTGAAACCGCTTCAGGAAAGCATTTATTGATTTATTTTCCAATTCTAGGGACTTCCGTCAGCATTACCACCATAAAATCTCTTGTTCCAACAATCATAAGTCTAACGAGGGGCAGGGGCTCTGTGTCTGAGTATGTCTATGACAAATATGTCTCTCAGCATTAAGACAACATCTGTGAGGAGGGTAAGTATAGGGACTCTTAAGCCCCACTAGAAGACAGACTTAAGTAAAAAGTTGATGAATTTATCAGACTTCCATAAGCTCTGCCTTTGACTTGCCTTTAAATGCATTTTACTCCAGGAGACTACAGGTAAGAATTTAAATAACACTTGATCCACTGTATGCCATGGATGACTCCTAAGGACTTTTGGATTAATAAATTCTACTTTCATTTTGTCTTCACATCTTATGCAACATCCTTTTTTGGCCAGTTCTTACTCAGAATCACAAAAGAAAGAGGTTTATGGAAAATGTAATTGGCTTTTAAAATACAGATGGTTAAAAGTTAGACAAGGTGGTGCAAGCCTGTAATCTCAGCTACTTGGAAGCCTGGAGCAGGAGAATTTCAAGTTCAAGTCTAGCCTCAACAGCTTAGTGAGACCCTGTCTCAAAATAAAAATAAAAAGGGCTGGGGACAGAGCTCAATGGTAGAGCACCTCTGGGTTCAATCCAAGTATCACGAAAGAAAGAAAAAGAATGAAGACAGATGGTTAATACGGCTTTAATTTTTAATTTTTTGAGTTTTCTTTTTATCAGAGTCAACTGAAATGGAAGTTTATGTTCTTATGCAGATTTAAAATAATAGCAAATTTCTTTAGTGCTTAGTATATCTGAAGGGCAAAAATCACACCAGAGACCACCATGCAGCCAAGAGATTTATTTACCAGCCTTTATGGCTGGTTGAAGGTAGAAGAGGTACGGGGAGAGAGGAGTCGAGGGGTGCAGCTGAGCACCGTATGGGTGGATAAGGAAGGAATTAGGTGCAGCTGAGCACCTTATGGGTGGATAAGGAAGGAATTAGGGAGAGAATGGTATAAGGATTTGGGACCAGAGAGTGTATGGGCCTGACAGCCTCGTTGATGAGACGAAGATCTTGGACTAGCCGGTATGACCCACTGGACTTTTTGACTGCCAATATGGGAGTAATATAAGGTGAATGGGTGGGTCAGAGAAAGCATTTCCTCAGAAGGTCTGAGATAGGTTGGAGACCGCTGAGCTTAGTGGCTGGGAGTGGGTACTGGGCTTTTTTGGGGAAATGCTGGGAGTCTTTAAGGTGTATTTTTATGGGGTTGCAGCAAGCAAAGGAGGGAGTCAGAGTGTCCCAAACTTTAGGGTCTACCAGATGGGTGGGAGCAGGGTAACAGGAGGTTTCTACACAGTAGAGCATTGAGAGGTCTTTTCAGGGTTATCAACTTCCAATACGGTGAGGAGAAAGACTGAGGAGGAGACGGAGAGTCGGGGAGCACAACTGGACGAGGTGGGTCAGAGAGCACAATTGAGGCCTGAAATTTGGCCAGTATATCTTGGCCAGTAAAGGCACGAGCCATTGAGGCATTACTAGGAACTGGTGAGCGAAGGGATAGAGGTGGAGGCAGCAAGACAGCATGGGAGTCTTGCGGGGTGAATGGTGTGTCCCTCTACCCCCAACAATAGGGGATGATGCTATGGAAGTGCACCCCAAAAACTCCCTCAAGACAAAGAAAGTGGCTCCTGTATCTAGTAGGAAATTTATGGGGTGGCCATCAACAAGAAGGGTGACCCTAGACTCCTGTAAGCCGATGTCAACTGTTGGGAGAGGAACCCTAGGGCCCCATCAATCTTCCGCAGCCTGTCCCATCAGGCCAGGTTTCATGACTGGTCCAGTCCCCCTGTAGGAGCTGGGGCAGTCAACAACCCAGTGGCCCATCTTGGAACATTTTGGACATGGGCACATAGGGGGCCTGGGGTTGAGGCAGGCTCTAGCCTAGTGTCCATTGTTCCTGCACCTGAAACAGGGCCCTTGAGGTCCCCTCTGCATGGGGTCATGGCACCCTGTTTGTGAGACCCTAGAGTCGGAGCCCTGTAAGGCCTGGGCCAGCATTTGAAATTTTGTTCGTTCGGCCTTTTAATAAAATTTCTGAAACTTATTGCATTCGGAATCCTCATCTCTGTTATGATAGACCTTAAAGGCCATAGCCAAAATCTCCGTCTGAGGTGTTGCAGGCCCTTGCTCTAATTTTCTTAATTTAGTCCGTATGTCGGAATAACTCTGGGATGGAAAGTAAGTCATAAGGACCTGACGTCTCCCTGGAGATTCAGGATCTAAATTGGTGTATTGTTGGAGAGCTTTTGTCAGTTGATCAAGAAATTTGGACGGGGTCTCTTCCCTTTTTTTGTATGATTTCCTGCAGCTTGTCGAGATTGACGGCCTTTTGTGCTGCATGCTTAAGACCAGCTACTATACAAGTGGAAAATTGATCTCTCAAGCCACGTCCCCTGGGGAATTACAGTCCCAGTTAGGGTCCCGTTCAGGGATAGCCTGAGGTCCAATGGGATGGCTTGGGTTGGTTCTATGGTTTTCATCAGCATAGGCCCTTGCCTGCTCCCAGACTCGCCTATGCTCATCAGGAAGGAGGGTATTTTCCAGAATCGTGTGTGTGTGTGTGTGTGTGTGTGTGTGTGTGTGTGTGTTTATCATGGAAGGTAAGGCTATAAGCTTGGAGGACCCATTGAAATTCCCAGAGGTTTGTAGTGGGGTCAGTGGTATAGGAGCCCAACCATTTCTCAATTTGCAATACATTGGTCACTGAGAAGGGAATGTGGACGTGGACAATTCCTTCTGCCCCTGCAACTTCCCGGAGTGGGGCCAGGACTTGGGCAGGAGTAAGTGAAGGAGGGTGAGCAGACATTGTGTGAGATCGCGTGGAGGGTGGACAGAAGGAGAAGGTGGCAGAAGTGGGTAGAAGTGGGGCTGGAGGGGCTGAGGGACGAGAGGGGTTTCAGGTAGAGTACGGTTTGGGGGCGGTTTATCCACCGGATGGAAATAAGGAGGGGAATGGTAGGGGAGCAGCCAGTTGACAGGCAAGGAGGACATTTTTAGGGCTGCAGTGGGTACGGAGTGAGGGATTTGAACAGAAGAGGGAGAAGGGTGGAATCTCTGCCCATTTTTTTGATCATTTGCAAAAGTTGAAAAGATCTCTCAGTATAGAGGGATCCAGGGACCCAGAAGCAGGCCATTTGTTTTGGTTATCTATGGGTACGTGGGCGAATCTTGAGTGCAAAACTTGATGCGTCTCATTGGTTGTATATCGGGAGTTAGGCCAGGAGTGGCTAGGTTGCTAAAGAGGCATATTAGAGGGGAGTCGGCCAGGAGGGATAAAGAAGTTCCCATTTTCCCGTTCTGAACGGGAAGAAGCTAATATAATATCTAGAATAGCGTCCCCCTCAAGATAAATATTAGAGAGAGCCAGGCCCGTGAGACCCAGTCGTCACTGGAGTCAGGCGGGCAAGGGATCCAGAAAGGACAGGAGGGAGGTCAAAACGACTGGAGGACAATGGGCCACCCTGTGCAGGGGTTTTTTCCATTCCAAACGAGAGAGGTTAGACCCAAGTCTGGACTAGGCCAGAGGCCGGAAAAGGGCTTTCTTCAATCGTTCCCAGGAGGTGGGGTTGGGAGGGGGAAAGAGAGAGAGCTCCCTGAGGTTCACTGTGACCTTAAAGGTCTAGGTGGGGTGCGGTCCTCCCCATATGGGCCACCAGCAGGGCTGCCAGACAATTAACAGTCAGGTCCCACTGTGGAAAGGCCCAATGGGTTTAGGAGCTCTGGGGACGGGGGAGGGCTTATCAATCTGATGGCCGGTGGTGGATGCGTTAGAGTGGCGATCGAAAGATGGGCGAAGGCTGAGGCAGGGTCAGGATATTATGCCCTCCAGCTCAGGACAGGGTCCCGGGTTTCAGCACCAAATGAAGGGCAAAAATCACACTGGAGACACTGTGCAGCCAAAACATTTATTCACCAGTCTTTATGGCTGGTCAGAGGTAGAAGAGGTGTGGGAGAGAGGAGTTGGGGGGCTGGTACACAGTTTGCCCAGCTGCTTGGCACAGCCGGGGCAGCAGCTACAGCTGTCCAGCACAAGGCTCACACTGGCTGGGCAGCATGGCACCTGCCCTGTCCCGCACTGACACTGCCCACTGCAGTTCTGGCTGGTGGCCGGTCGCTGCACAGGGCGAGGAGAAGGATGAAGACAAAGAAGACAGGTCCCACAGTGGTGGCCATGGTTAGTGTGCTGACCATGTCTGAGTGGGTGGTGGGGCGCAGTGCACGGCGACGGCGAGGGGCATGGTGGGCCGGAGCGGGGAGCAAGCTCTGGGTGCAGATGGGTGCCCGGACGCGCTGGCTGTGGTCTCTGAAGCTGTCGGCTGGATGCCTGCCATTGGACTGGAGGCAGTGGGTCACCTAAGGTTGGTGCAGTGGCTGCCTCCTCTCAGCGGGGAAGAGTTGTGGTGGTAGTGAGCTCCAGACCGGTGGGAGCTTAAGTAGAGATTTCTGGTGGGGGGTGTACCAGAGTGACCTTTAAAGCTATTGGCTCTTACCAGGGTGATCTTTAAAGCTATTGGCTCTTACCCAAGGAAAATGAAACATCAGAGCAACCTTTAAACCTATTGGCTCCTGCCCGGGGAAAATGAAACAAGTTTGCTTAGAAAAACAAGTTTGCTCAGGACACAGAAACTTCCAGGGTGTGTGGGTGGCCCATTGGCCCAAACCCATCTATCAATATCCTAAGCATGTTAACCACTACACTATACTTATTAAACCTCTCAGAAACTTTGTAAGATCTCTTAATGTCTTTATAACCAAGGAAACTGAGTCTTGGAGAGATTCATAATTTCATTGGATATAATAGAGCTACTCTAACTCCAAATTCTGGGTACTCAAGTACCCTGACTGCCTCCCTTTTTCATTTGTTTTGAAAATGTTTTATAATAGATAACACAAGGATTTATATAACCATACTCACAGGCTTGCTTTGTAATCAAAACTATTCAAATTATTTTCAAATTTTTTTCAGATAATTTGATGACCCTCAACTGAACATCTGGACATTGTACAGGCTTTTCAGTTGGTCACTGGCACAATTTTGAAAGAAAGAGAAGGAAGAAAGGAAAGAGGGAGGAACAGAGGAATAGGAAAATTAAAATAGTCACTTTTATCTAGTGTATCTATATTTAATCTTTAATCTTTTTATTTCAATTTTCCTGCTATGAAAATTAATGTGGGGTGAGAATCTATGAGTAAATAATATTTTTATAAAAATTTGCTGATAAGAGAGCAAATGGCTGCTGCCGCCTGCAGCTGCTGCCGACTGCAGCAACGATACCGCGGGAAAGAATTCGGAGGCAGACTGGAAACGAGTAGGTTCTTTATTCTGCTTTCTCTTCTGACTTCTCTCTCCAACTCCAACAACAACCCCCACACAACTCCAACCCTACCTGGTTAAATACTCTTCACCTTAACAAGTATACACGTGTCACAAGCTCAACTTACAGGTGCGTCACACAGTGTTCACAGGCATAGAAAGATTCTTAGTTGAATACATTAAGGTCAGGAGAAAACAATTAAATGCCTCTCTTTGGCTCTCAACCAGCCGCCATCTTAGCTACCTCCTCATTAAGGCTCTTACAAATGGCTACCAATGTGGGAAAGTGAGCCCTAGATGCCATGATTCCCAATGGAGTATTCCTCCAACATAAACCTTGCTCGAGTATATTTATATCCTTTGTTGCTCTTGAATAAAAATAATTTAATGACAGTAGAGAAATAGAAACCATAAGCCAATATGTACCAGTTATTCTAAAATAACTCAATTTTTTTCAGCTAATGGAAAAACAACAAATAGGTGTCATGTGATCAATTTGGAAATTGCTAGCATTAACAAAGCAGAACTAGTAAGTTTTTAATATGAATTTATTCATCATAAACTAGTGGAAGAGAATATCATCACAAAACTTTTGGAAAGCAAACCCTTTTTTTTTTCAGTAAGCATGGGTGGAACATAAGATTAGAAAACAGAGCACCTGATCCTTCTTTTTTTTTTTTTTTTTTAACTGAATTTAATTGAATTATCAATTTCCAACAATAGTTACATCATTGGGGACTGGAAGAGACAACAGTAATCATTATTTGTTGAACAAAGGGTTTTATTAGGATCTGCAGACATGAGTCAAGTAAAAGGGGCCATTCAATAGGCCTGTTATTTCACAATGTATTATCTAGTGTAGGGGCTATTAAAAGAGGAGTTAAATAAATTATCAAAGAATAGTAAGATGAATGGATTAAAAAATGTGGTATGTACACATAGAATATTATTCAGCCACAAAGAAGAATGAAATTATGGCACTTGCCCATAAATAGATGGAACTGGAAACTATCACACTAAATGAAATAAGCCAATCCCAAAATACCAAAGGATGAATGTTCTTTCTGATATGCAAATACTAACACACAATAAGTGGGAGAGGGTAGGGAAGAATAGAAGTTCATTGGATTAAACAAAGTGGAATGAAGGGAAGGGAGGCATGATGGTAATAGGAAAGTGAGTAGAGCAAATAGGACAAAACTTTCCTAAGTTCATATATGAAAACATGACTAGTTAACTCCACATCGTGCTCCTTTTTTTTTTTTTTTTTTTTTTTTTTTTTTGTACTGGGGATTGAACCTGGGGTCTCACACATGCCAGGCAGTTGCTCTACATCTGAATTATATCCCCAACCCCACTCCACATCATGTTCAACTACAAAAATAGAATTCTAATTAGAATAAGTTATACTGTATGTATGCATAATATGTCAAAATACACTCTACTGTCATGTATATCTAAAAAGAACAAATTTTTTAAAAAGATGAAGGTACAAATAAAGTTTCAAAGGAGTAAGAAATCATATCTACTAAGGAAAATGTACAAAATGTATAATGGTTTCACAGAAGGCTAGGTGTGAACCGCGAGCCATGAAGGATGGTTAGGGGTAATCCACAGCCAGGATGGGAAGGAATGTCTCCAGTCACAAGCAGAGGCACAGGGAAAGGGAGTAGTAGAGGAAGAGAGGGCCTGAAGTTTGATTTCCCGTCTGCAGTCCTGTAGGCTACCTGTAGGCGTAAGAAGAGAATAATGATTTTCAGGGTGCAAACAAAGGACTGGGGAAGAAGATGGAGAGTCAGAGACCAAACTTGAAACAGAGAGGGAGTATAGAAACCTCTGGGCACACAGGGCATAGCAGAGAAATCTAAAAGAACGCCTAAGGAAAACTGAAGGCTCATTTCACCTACCTCATACTTTGGCTAAGGAAAAGGCCTAATCAAATGTATTTGGATCTAAGTTCTGTGTCTCCACTTGCCAATATAGAGAGCCAAAGACAAGAAAAGTTCTTCTTGAAGATGTGTGTTATTCCCCAAAGAATCTTTTAGGAAAAGCAAGCAGTCTGAGAAATATTTGTTCATTGGATATATTCTGGCAGCAGACTGAAAAACCAGAAAATATCAAACACATGTACATGTACATTACACACTTCATTCTTAGAATTTGTGGTTTAATTGTTTTGTTAGTAACTGCCATTATGAAGTACCTATAGCTTTCTCTAGTAAACACACTTAAAAATCACCCAAAAGGTATTTAAAATATCACAAGACAATGATGGAGTTTGTGTCCAAAAATTCTTATAGAAAATATTAACTGCTGAATTAAGTTTTACAACTTTAAGTAGGACAAATATTTGCTAAAACACATCCCCTTATGCTTATTGCTATAAAAGAAGGTAAGTGCTCTCCGTGTCTTGCTTGGTTCATGAACATCCTGGCTGCTGATTCTTATAAGCTATATGGCACTCTTCTGAAATCTAGTGCTGATACATTCCACATGTAACCCCATTACCCCTGGAAGGGAAACCTTCCTGCTAAGTCAGAGGGTTTATGAAGATGCAAAAATGTCAGACAGCCATGTCTTTTAGAAACCACTGATATATCTATCCTTTATCTTCTCCCAGCTTTCTTCTTCCTCCAGATGGAATTCCATAGTTTCCCAGTGAGATGTATGGGTCACCTAAAGAAGAATGTCTTGTGAGAAGAGCACATTTTCCATTAAAATCATCCATAGTCATTTGCTGCCTGACACTGCCCTAGCCACTCCCCAACACTCCCCCCCCCCCCCCCAGCTTTCTTAACAGCAGAGGGCTTCACTTACTTAAGACAACACATCATCCAAACTCAGCAGCCAAGGTACCCTTTGGTTCCAAATGTGCTGTGTGAACACAAACATCACACCAGCTTATATAGCTAGGAGCAGCCAAAGGTATCTTGATTGTGGATGGGTCAAGGCAATAGGTTGTGGCACTAAATTACTGTAACATATTATAAAGCAAATTCGTGCCATTTTCCTATTCAGAATGAGCTGACAACAACCTGAACCTGGTTAGGTTTCACTTGAGCTTAAGTCTCTGGGAGTCAAACCTGAGAAGAAACAAGATACTGCCTATCACATGTGAAGCTGCCTAGGCAGGGCCAACTCTGCTGTTAGCTCAGCAATATTGAGAGGGAAAAATAAAGCAGTGTCTATCTACAGGTGACTGTTTCCTGTGATCCAAATTATGGGCCATAACACTGAGATTCTGGCAGCTTTTACATAGACAATTGTGCCCCTCAAATTGTTATGTCAGACAGAATGGAGAGACATTAAATGCTATACATTATCTAATTTTGTCATCCTATTTATTTTAATCAGTGCAGCATTGTCTGTTCCATTCAAAAGCTGTGTGTGTGTGTGTGTGTGTGTGTAAGGCCAGTGTGCTGCTTTGTTTCTTTGTTCCTGTGTGTTGATATGTCATTTTGCGAGTGGCTTCTGAGTACAGCAGAGACCTGGTTTCAGATACTAGTCGGAGAATCCTCAGCCTCATTAATAATGGAGGAGTCTGACCGGAGCAGCTTTGCCTGCCTTTGTTTCCACTGTAGATGAGGGGAGACATGGATCTTTCTGTTTTGCCCAATAACAACCATCCTGACAAATTCCTGCAGCTTGACGTGAAGTCTTTAATGAGGAGCCCAGCCCTTCTGCAGGCTAGCCTCGCGAGATTTCCGGGTGGGAGTTATCCTGCTGCACAACACTGGCAAAACCTTGTCTACTCACAGGTAAGATCTGGGGTCATATAAATCTGGGGGGCTTCTTTCTTTCTCGCTATTTGACATTTCATTATTTGTGCAAAAGAAGGCTACAGGGAACAGAGTACACTGCAGGTCTCTCTATTCCAATCTACCTTTCTCTAATCTTTATAAAATGTGTGAATTCTCCCACCCGTTCATTCTCCTCCAATCACTAGCTATTCTGCCTGTTTGCGTTTTAGATTTTGTATAGCCCTCATTTTACTCTTTCCCTTAATAATTTTAAGTCAATTATCATATTTGCAAATAAGGCTGTAGGGAAATCCTACCTCTCTTTCTTTATCTTCTGGTGTAGCCTTACTGTAAAGCATCAGAAGCTTACAGTACAAGGAGTTTACAAGCCCCGGAGGCAGCTGTGGGCTTGCTTCTGCCTCAGACTAGCTCCCTTCATTTATATGGAGAGCACTCAGCACAACAATGGAAACCTATTGAGTATAAGGGAAGCATACAGGAATTCTCCATCTTGGAAAGGTGCTCCTTCTGTTTCAGAGACACTTATTTTCCACAGGTGTCCATGTGGACAGACATACAAATCAAACCTTCAAACCTAATGCAGATTTAATTTATCTTGTTCTTTGTTTGACTCTTTCTTCTTTTTGCTGACCAAAAGAGAAGAATAAATCTATGGTGAATTCCATGTGCTGGAAAAATCATGAAGGCCCTGAATGTTGCACAGCTAATGAAACAGGAATAATCTTTGTTTTAAGAAGTAGAGGCTAATGGGGTTAAGGGTTAGTCAATTTAGAAACAGGAAGAAGCATTTCATTTCACAACAAATGTGACTGACCTACAAACCCCTGCAAGTCATTAAATCCTTTGGAGTGGTTCAAATTCCCTGAACAGAAATTTGTTTTCTTTCAAGAACAGTTGCTGCTCTTTAGTCCTGGTGTAAAGTGACTCCTTTGTGGTATGTTTGTGGGCTCCTAGGGACATTTATCATGAGATCATTCAAAATCAAGCACACTCAAATGATTATGTAAGTGTTTCCTCCCCTATAAGGGTTCTAATTTATTTCCATTGTAAGGCAGCTGATTATCACAAGCAACTTTTTAAATTTTTTTGCATCTATTCTTTAATAATCCTCAAACCCTTTTCACTTTCTACACACACCCATTTTTGTTTTGTGTTTTGTTCAAAGTTAAATGGAATGAAATACCTCCTTTATCTTTCTTATTGTTTACATCATAGAATAAATTGATTCAAAATTACTTCAGAAGATCTGCACACCCCCTACTTCTATGAAGTTTAGTCTAAGAAAATATAACCAACAGTTCTTTTGAGGTTGAAGCACATTGATCTAACATCTTTTGGTTGATACTAGAGTTGACCTATTTCCTTCATTTGGAAGATCACAGGTGAAAATAATTAATTATTGTTCCTAAACCTGAAGGAAATGCAAATTTTTAAAAGACACATTCTCCTTCAGGCCCTGTTGAGTCCAAATAGTTATTCAAGGAAAAGCCAAGTAGGTAAGCTTCTGCTTCATGTGTCTCTTCATATAAGTTATTGGTTAATTGTAAACTTCAAATAAACATGCATTAGTTATCCTTTTGCCCTAAAAAGAAATGGTAAGACTTGGCAAAGGGCTATTTACCATTGGAATAACGCCTGGAGTGGGAATAAGTGGTAGTAAAACAAGCACAAATTTTGGCATTGAAGTAGGTGTGGCACAAAGTGACTAGCAACAATTAGATTCACTGGTTCACCTCATATTACAACAATAAATCTCTCCTTTGATGGATCTTAAAATCCAGTATCTATATATTTGTTGGATTAAATATAAATCTCAAAGAAATGGGCATATGGAAGTCTTAAGTTGTTGGAATGACACATGGAAGAAGACCCTGAATATGCTTGGTGTATTGAGTATTAGGCCTGGAAAGTGGCCCCTGCCAAATAGATCTTAATTTAAAATCCTTACTGTGGTGGGAAGCCATTAAGCCAATGAGAAGAACTGGAATAGAGAATTAGAAACTTGGTTTCTTGTCTCAAATCCACAGTAAGCCAG
Organism: Tamias sibiricus; assembly: GCA_025594165.1. Taxonomy (NCBI): domain Eukaryota; kingdom Metazoa; phylum Chordata; class Mammalia; order Rodentia; family Sciuridae; genus Tamias; species Tamias sibiricus. The sequence goes on from CM046662.1 coordinate 59,132,297, forward strand.
TTTGAGTAATACCTATGATGTCCTTTAATCAGTCCAGGCCTTAGTATTTTCATTTGCAAAATGACCACAAGATTTACTTAAAGTGTTTCCTTAAAATTGAGAGTAAATTAAAGTTAAAAGAAATTGAGAGTAAATTAAAGTTAAAAGAAATTGAGAAGTAATATATACGCATGTATATATTATTATTTACCAATATTCCAAAATGTATTAAAGTTATCCTTTTATTAGAATTTAGAACCCATCAGATAAATATAGTACCACTTCCATTATTTTATAGATAGTTTGGTTGGAGATGTTTGTGTGTCTAAGTAGATGAGGAAGATACTCAGTATATCTGTCAAGCTGTGTGGCTAACCCAAAGAGTAAATTTGATACTCACAAGAAAGCCTCACAAATTTCAGTGGTGTCAACTAGTTTTTGGAAATACACTGCTCGGGGCAGGGGGCAGGGTATCTGGAATGCAAACTACATCATGGAATACAAATGACTTAACCTACAAACATTGCCTTCAAATGGGCGTTAATTCAGTGGTTTAAACAGAAACCATGAAGATCCCAAATATCAAGTTGAATTCTCAATGTATGTATTGGATCTATATCAATTATCTGTCTATATCAATCTTTTTTTTTTTTTTTAATTTACAATCCATTTTCAGAGGAAATTTCCTAAGCCATTTGTTACGGGCACCGACGCCATATTGTATAATCTGTAGAAGTAAGCACTGTTCTCAGGCAAGTCAGTCACCAGCGACATTGTCAGTTTCTATCTAGGCATTTATTCAGGTCTTCCCTGTTTGCAAGGAAAACAAATATTATTTGATTTCACTACTTATACTCTTCCTAAATACATTCACTAGAGAAATAAAAAAATCTTTACAATAAATTTCACATCAATGCAATGAAAAATGTTTTCCAAAATCTAATATATCTGGGTGTTAATATGATTTAGGGCATTATCTGATGAATGCACTCAGAATTGAATTCCAAATATTTCTGCCAACTCTATAAAAGGAGGTTAAAAAATGAAAAACTTGCTTAAATTTTTTAAGTGATAAAATGTGGTTTATTCAGGTATTGTGATAGGCCTTTTATTTATTTATTTTCCTTCTGATTAGCAGCTAGACTTCCAAATCTTTTCAGACTAATCTCTTTGTTATATCTTTTCCTGCCTCTGTCACATCAGTTTCAGAACCCAGGAACATTCCAGACCAAACCTGTGAGCTGAAGCAAAAGGCCAAGGGTGAGATGCTTCTCTTCTCTAATCTCAAGGCGATGCCATTTATGGGGTTCATTTCATAAAATCACCATTCTTCACTCTATTTCAGTCCTATAGCTCTCTTTTTTCATTAAATTCTAATGTCTTTCCTTTCTCTCTCACAACCTCTCTCTCCATGTTCCCCCCCCCCCTTAGTAGTTGCTGAACACATATGTCATGATTTCACTAAGAATGTCTCTATTCCCAGTCTCCTGTTTACTATTTTGAAACAGCCCTGCATATACAATAGTCTTCCATTTTAAGCTTTTATTAGGGTGATGTTATAGGAATTTGTAGGTCTGCAAATTACCATATATGATTAGATCAAGAAGCATCATTAAGTTGCTCATAGTTTTACCTGTACATGTAAGAAAATGATTTATTGAGTTAAATTAGCTCACAGAATCCCCAATACAGTCAGAAAATTGGCCTTGGATGGTCTGAATTCAGCAACAACAAACCACATTTTCCCTCTATACTGCTCTCAAACTAGACCTGAATGTCTCACCCTAAAGTCTGCATTAAAGACACCATGCATGTGACAATACTACATGCAGGACTCCAGAACCCTGGTTACCTTTAGTAGAAGGCAGGATATAAAGTTCTAGAGAGGACTGGGTCAGACCACCAACAATCTAAATGCTTTGTCTAAGATTTTAAATTTTATCTTGAAAAGTTTAAGAAGTCAGTGAAAATTTCTAGGCAAGAAAATCACAGGACTAAATCTGTTTCATAAAGATAAGCATTCAAGCAATTTGTAAAACAGAATTACTGTGGTCCATGGAGAGCAGATATTGGTTTGTCTACAAACCCATGCATGAAATACAAACAATATGCTTTGTTGGAATTGTGATTATTATTAGGATTACACTGTATATATAGATCATATATAGGAAATTGGATATCTTTAGGATCTTGATTCTCTCAATCCACAAATATATCTTTTTATTTATTCAATTCTTCACAGGCTTTCAATTATATCATTTCATTTTCCCCATAGAAATTATAGTTCATTAGGTTTATATATAAATACTTAGAGTACTTATTGCTCTTAAGAGTAGTCCTTTTAAAATCATATTTTACAGTAATTAGTCATGTATACCACTGATTGTTATAAATTAATTTTAAAGCCAGGAAATGTGGTAAATTCCTTATTTTATTTTGCATACTAATATTCCTGTGTATCATGGTGTCATTTGCTGCTTTGTTTCACTATTTATAAACATAACTCTTTTGTTTCTTTATTTTTATCTTATTGCATTACTTTGAGCTTTCACTGAAACATTACACTGATGTGATTACTGGCATCCTTGTATTATTTATTCAAAAACTAAAATAAGCCAAGTGCGGTGGTGCATACCTGTAATCCCAGAAACTTGGGAGGCTGATCAAGAGTTCAAAGCCAGCCTTTGCAATTTTGTAAGACACTTAGCAAGTCAGTAAGACTTGGTCTGTAAACAAAATACAAAAACAGGCTATTGCTCAGTGGTTAAGCACCCTGAGGCTCAATACCGGTACCAAACAGCAACAACAAAAACCCCAAAATAAATGCTTCCAATATTTCACCATTAAGTAAACTGTGTCCTGGAAGTTTTTGGCCCATTCTTTTAATGAGCTTAAGATAATTCTTCACTACTCCTAATTTGCTAAGAGAATTTTCTTTAAATGTTTGAATATTTTCAAAATCTTTTTCTTAACTATTGCAAAACTCTAAATTTTTCTTGTTAATGCTTGAATTTCATTAATATTCTATTTCACCATATTCCTGGTAAAATATCCTTCTCTATAAATCTGCTTTATCCTGGTGATACTGCCCGTTACTGGTGATGAGTTCTGTTCCCTCACATGTTGAAATTTGAACATTAGAAAAGCACCTGAGGCAAGCATCTAAAGCAGGGTTTATTTAAAAGGGGTAATATAGACTTCTCCGGGAGGGAGAAGGAGGAGGCCATTGCTGGTATCCTGGTATCCCAAGAAGCCAGGCAAGTCTGCCTTTTTTATATGTCTTAGGCTTCCTTTGTTCTCCTGCTCTTTTCCCCTTATCTTTCTCCTTCCTGCCTATGTGACCAGGCCCAGGAATGCTTGGTGGGCTGGCCAAAGGTGGGAAAGAGGTGGACTGAAGGGGGATGGGCAGGATGGTGCAGCCCAGGACACATTAATTAACAACTTTATAGCTCCCTGTAGGGAGGGGCAATTCTTGGGACAGGTTACCTTAGCAACAGGTTGGAGCAGAGGCTGGTTCTTGATAAGGGTGGAGGAAAGGCTTTGAAGGAATTAACATTTCAATCCCTCCTGGGACAGTCTCCAGCTTCCGTGGACTCACTCAAAATTGGCTTTCTTGATCCCACCTGATTCTATTTAACTATCTATGCCTAATGCCTGTCTAATTCTGGTTTCACTGGTATGTATCATTGGTATGTATTGTAGCATTTTGTTCAGAAATATTTTATTTATAGTTTTTGCATTTATTTTTACATGAGAAAAGTGGCTTAGAATTTTCTTTTGTTTACTGCCCCTATCGCAACTTTATGCCAACCTCATAAGTGAGTTGGGGAGTATTCTTGTTTTCCTATTATGGGGACGAATTTAAGGATAGTAGTTATTTGTTTTGAGAAACTGTTTTCAGAACTTGACTGCAAAACTCTTTGTTCTGATGTTATTTAAGTCTTTGTGTGGGGATGGGGTAGATTTTAAACTATCGATTTAAATAGTTATATTATCACTAGCTTATTAGTATTTTCTGTGTTCTTAATTAAGGCGGATAAATTAATATTACATAAGAAATTACCTAATCACATTTAAGTTTTTAAAGCTTCTCAGATTACTTAGTGACTTGGAAGACTGAGGCAGAAATATTGTAAAATTTGAGACTAGCCTTGACAAATTAGAAAGACACTATCTCAAAAAAAACAAACAAACAAACAAACAAACAAAAAAAAAACCAACAGCATACTACAGGGACACAACCACATCAATGTTTATAGCAGCACAATTCACAATAGCTAAACTATGGAACCAACCTATATGCCCTTCAGTAGATAAATGGATAAAGAAACTGTGGTATATATGCACAATAGAATATTATTCAGCATTAAAAGAGAATAAAATAATGGCATCTGCAGGTAAATGGATGGAGTCGGAGAATATAGTGCTAAATTAGCCAATCCCAAAAGACCAAATGCCGAATGTTTTCTCTGATTTATACTACTGACATAATGTGGGGGGGTGGGCATGGGAGGATTAGATGAAGCCTAGATAGGGCAAAGTGGAAAGGGGGAGGGAAGGGAGGAGAGGGGAGGATGGGGGTAGGAAAAACTGGAATGAGATGGACATCATTATCCTAAATACATGTATGAAGACAAGAATGGTGTGACTCTACTTTGTGTACACTAGAGATATGAAAAATTGTGCTTTATATCTGTAATATGAATTGTAACGCATTCTGCTGTTATATATAACAAATTAAAATAAAAAATGAAAAAAAAAAAAGAATACAAACCACAACACAAAATAAAACAAAAAGGTCTGGGGACATAGCTCAGTAGTAAATTTCCCTGGGTTCAATCCCCAGTACCATTTTTAAAAATTAGATTTTTTTTTATTGTTACTATTATTTGTATTTGTTTTGTAGGTTCTGGGAATCAACCACAGGACCTCAGGCATGCTAGGCAAGCACCCTAACCCTGAAATATATCTGCAGCCCCTTATTGTTTGTCTATCTCCACTGTTTCTTCTCATGTTCCTTTACATCTCCAATTCAGTATCATTTGTGTCAGTATTGATTTTCCTGACAAGAATTGCTAAAGATTATTTTAATTTATGGGCCTTTTCAAAAAAATTGCTTTGAACATTGTTCATTCTCTCCATTGTATAACTGGAGTTATTCTATTTATTTATTTCTGCTTCATATTATTTCATTTTGACTGATTTCTTAGATTTACTCTGGGTTTTATTTGGAAGTCTTCAAATGGATGCTTATTAATCTATTAATTTTCTCATTTTTCTTTTATAAAACATAAAAGAATACATATCCATAATATTTCCTCAGAATACTATTTCAGCTCCATACAACAATTTTGCAATGGACCATTTTTCACTTTCATTTCATCCTAAATTTAAAAATTTTAATTATTGTAACTTTAAAATGTGTTTTTAAATATCTACAAAATAACCCAATCAATAAATGGGGAATTGAAAAGACACTTCTCAGAAGAAGATACACAATTAATCAACAAATACATGAAAAAATGCTCAACATCGCTGGCAATTAGAGAAATGCAAATCAAAACTACTCTAAGATTTCATTTCACTCCAGTCAGAATGGCAGCTATCAAGAACACAAACAACAATAAATGTTGGAGAGGATGTGGGGAAAAAGGCACACTCATACATTGCTGGTGGGACTGCAAAATGGTGCAACCACTATAGAAAGCAGTATGGAGATTTCTTGGAAAACTGGGAATGGAACCACCCTATGACCCAGCTATCCCACTCCTGGGTCTATTCCCAAAGGACTTAAAAACAGCATATTACAGTGACACAGTCACTTCAATGTTTATAGCAGCACAATTCACAATAACTAGGTTGTGGAACCAACCTAGATGTCCCTCAGTAGATGAGTGGATAAAGAAAATGTGGTATATATACAAAATGGAATTTTACTCAGCAATAAAAGAGAATAAAATAATGGCATTTGCAGGTAAATGGATGAAGTTGGAGAATATAATGCTAAGTGAAATTAGTCAATCTCAAAAATCCAAATACCGAATGTTTTCTCTGATATAAGGAGGCTGGTTCACAGTGTTGTTGGATGGGGGTACATAGGAGGATTAGAGGAACACTAGAATGGTCAAAGGGAGAGGAAGGGAGGGAGCAAGGGGGGAGGGGTGTAAGGAAAAAAAATTGGTGCTTGAATGAGATGGATATCATTATCCTAAATGCATGATTGAAGATCTGAATGGTACTTATACACTTTGTATACAAACAGTTGTATGTAAAAAGATTAAAAAGATGCTATATATGTGCATTATGAATTGTAATACATACTACTATTATAAATAAAAAAAGAAAAAGAAAAAAAATTGGGTATTTAAAGTTACCTTCTTGGTGATTGCTAGATTTATAACTAAATTATTATGGTCAAAGGGGATAATCAATATAATATTGAGTCTCTGTAATTTCTTTTAGAACCTAACACATTATCACACTATTAAGTTTTTTGAAACATTTCAGTGTATATTTAAAAATGAAATATTTTCACTTTTTAAATAAACATCAATATATGTCAATCAAACATGTTCATTTATTGTGTAAATCATCTTTAATAATTGTTTTGTATGCTTGATAAAAATTGCATATATAAAAATAATCATAGTTCAGGTGGTGCTTTATGAGAGTTTTTTTTTTTTTTTCTACCAGGGATTGAACTCAGGGGCACTGGACCACTGGGCCACATCCCCAGCCCTTTTTTGTATTTTATTAGAGACAGGGTCTCACTGAGTTGCTAAGAGCCTCACCATTGGTGAGGCTGGCTTTGAACTCATGATCCTCCTGCCTCAGCCTCCCAAGTGCTGGGATTACAGGTGTGCTCTACCGCGCCCAGCTTATGAAAGTTATTTTATTAGATACATATAGAGTTATTATATTTTACTGGTGATGTCTATTTCTATTTATTTTCTTGCAATCTTTATATCTAACAAAGTGTATTTTGTCTGAAATGGTATTATGTATTATAATAATATATCATTATAAATATTTATAATGATATATTATATGTCATATATAATAATACAATACACATAGTATGATGTGACATATAATATATATGAAGGTTCCTTTGCTCATATAATATATATGTGTGTATGTATATACACACATATATACACACATAGTGGTTAGTCTGGCTAAATTATACTGTGGAAACAAATATATGTAAATTCTTACTGAATTACCACAGTAAGATGTATCTCTCATTCATACCAGTTATGATGAAGGTGGTACAGGTGTCACAACAGGCTCATTTCCAAGTGGAATTCAAGCCTTCCTTCTTGAGGCTCTGTAGTATTGAAATCTCTACTAGGCTTGTTGATAGGGAAGGGAGAAGATGAACCCCAGATCTTGCTTGGGATTTTAAAGGTCATGTCAGAGTTTCATTAGTCACATATCATAATCCAACTGCATGTATTCTTGAAGAAATGTGTTTAGTGATATTGTAGTTAGGGTCTACTATCATCTTATTCTGTTAAATATGTAGACCATGTATTAATATATAATGATAAAAAAGACTCCTTATATATATCTTACATATACATTTATCGCCTTTTATATAAATATGTATATGAGTACAGTATCATCTTTTCCTACATTGAGAACCTTCACCTCCCCTCAGAAGTACCAATCTCAAGGTCGACCAGTCACTACACCTAACAGATGCCCTCTCTATAAACTTACTGTGGTAGAAATAGGATTACTACAGTAATTTCTTTCTTTCTCAATAGGAATAATGAGAAATATAGTTCCTCTAATTTCATCTCTTTCTTTCTTTCTTTCTTTTTTTTTTTAATGTACTGGGGATTGAACTCAGAGGCACTCAACCACTGAGCCATATCCCCAGCCCTATTTTGTATTTTTTTGTTTAGAGACTGGATCTCACTGAGTTGCTGAGTGCCTTGCCCTTGTTGAGGCTGGCTTTGAACTTAGGATGCTCCTGTCTCAGCCTCCCAAGCCGCTGAGATTACTGGTGTGCACCACCATGCCTGGCTCTTTCTTGTATTCCACCAATGCTCTGAGCCTTGTAATAATTTATGTAAATGCTCTGACTAGTTACAAGCCTCTCTCCTAAAGTTTTAGATGATTACCTTCCCAATGACCACAGGTAATACTTATACCAAATATTTTCCACTGTATAATATGAATAACCATCATTCCATTTTCCAGTGTTACTTTCATCTCCTTCCACTTCTTGACTGCTAAGCTCATGCCAACAGTTGTGGAATTTCAAGCTCTCACTTCCCTGTATCACTGAGGGTAGGCTGGTCTACCCTGTGATGACAAATAAACCACACTCATGAGAAGCTGGAAGATCAGAAGATGGTTTTTGCAGAATGCTGTGACCCAGAATATTAAATTGTTTCATTTTAAATTTCTGCCATCTCAGAACCGTTGCCTACAAAGTCACCAAAAAAAGAAATAGAGAAGTAAGAGCAGAAGAAGGAGGAAGAGTGGGAGGAGGTGAGGAAAGGAAGCCCGAAATCTTGTGGGAGATTTCAGGGATCATCTTGGGAGTGTTCTGTATTGATTTTTTCTACATGTTATTGGGCCCTGTTCTACCTTGAGGACAATCCTATGTGCTCAGGAAGGGGAAACAAAATTAGTAAGCATTTAGCCAGTCACCCCCACACTCAGCTCTCACTGTTTATATTTTCCTAGTATATATTTTATAGTCTTTCACACTCATACTTTCTGAGTCCTTTTATTTTAGGTATTTCTTTTGTAAATATTACATTATTGAATTTGTTTTTAAAAAATCTGATCTGACAACCTCTGTCACTTAAATAGGGAACTTAGTCTGTTCACATTTTATATGATTATTTATACTTTTTTCTTTTTATTTTCTTGATATAGTTCATCTATATTCTTTGTTTCATTTTTTTAGTCTGCTTAAAGATTGATCAACTTGCCTTTATTTTTCCCACTGTTCCATTGATTTAAAAGTTATACATTCTTTTTCTATTTTCAGTAATATTTCTGTGCTTTCACTGAAATTATTTCCTCATATAGCCTAATCAAAATATCTGTGTTAAACTTATCACTATCCAGTATTTTAGTTTCTTATTTTAAAACTCACAGATCAGCAAATATTCTTTCTTCCATTTTGCCATAAATTTGTCAATTTTCTTTTACTTTTTCAGCATTCTTTTTTGTACCTTAATCTTTCCTTCTATTACCAAATTTCTTCTTCCTGAACTACATTTTTTAGAGGTTTTCCCCTTAATGGCCTCTTGCTTTTTGTTTTTGTCTGAATATGTCTTTCTATTTCAGTCTTTTATTAGTTGACATGTTACTTGCATATTAAAGGTATAATGATTAGCTATATAAAGAACAAATGAACAAAGTAATGGTTTGATACAGAAAAGTCTAGATAAAGTTTTTAAGTGTCTCTTTCCTTAAGTGTTTTAAAGTCTAATTTATTTCAGACTCCATCTGATTAAAACAATGGAATTGCTCTTGAATTTTCCTCTGGTAAATATATTCCATACAGAATGTCAAACAGAGTAGAAGGTTGGAGTTGGATATATACTTTTCATTTTATTAAAGCTATTTAAAAATATTAAAATACAAGTAAATCTCAACCATAACTACTACTGTTTTAATCCTGCCATCCACATGTTTTGTTTTGTTTTTGCAGTCCTAGATATTGAACACAGGGCCTAACACATGCTGGACAGGTGCTCTGTCTCTGAACTACATCCCCAGCACAGGCACGACATGCATGGACACATACACACCTTTTTTAAAAAATTTTATTTTGAGACAGTGTCTTAAAAGTTGCCCAAGCTGGCCTTATACTTGCAATCCTCCAGACTCAGCCTCCCAAGTCACTGGGATTATAGGCATGCACCACCACACCCAGCCTCCATCAAATCGTAATAAAGTTAAGCTATAGTTTCCCTTGACATGTCTTTCAAACATAAAATTGACATTCAGAGAAAAACTAAATGACACCTTGATCTAAGATAAAACTCAAACCTTTCAAGATATATGGTCCAGAAATAGGACTTGAATATTCTTTTAGAATGCATCTGTATATCTCTGATTATTTTGCTATCTATTATATGTTAGTTTTTCTAAGTCTATAGACATTGTTATAGTGTGTGTAATTTTTTCATGAGCCCCCAAATTTATTTTCTTTATTATAGAGCTTTCTTATTTAGGAAGCAAGTAACAGTTCAGCAGGCAAGTAACCTAACAAAGCCAATTTGTCAATGTCAGAAGAATTTTCCCTCTTCAGAAATGATCAAAGATGTCTAGACTTGAAGAAAAAAAAATGAGTCAGAATTATGCTAAGCTCAAACAATCTAAATTTCTTATCAAATTGTTCTTTGCTCAATTCTGAAACATTACTTATGAAGCCATCCATCTTTAAGATAAATGCAAGTCAAAGGTTTTATTATTTTATTGCACACTGTGGTGTAAAAGTATATAAATTGACTTTGAGCAAATCAAGAGTCTATTAAAGTCAGAAAGAATCTTCAAGTTGATCTCTAAGTATGTGAAAAATGCATGGATTAAGAGAGGGAAACTCAACACCAAAGAGAATGTGAATGGTTTATCTAGATGACTTTTTCTTTTCTTACCAGCCATTTCAGAATAAAATTATATGTAATACTAGTTTACAACTTCAGTGTGTATGTGTGTGTGTGTGTAATGTATATTTAAATATATTAAATATATGTTTAATATATATATTTATGTATCCCAATATGTATCCCAATAGATGCTGAGGGCATTAGTATATTGAATACCACAAATATGACTGAGAGGAAATAATTCCTATTGAATTCTCTCTGTTTAGGAAGGTATCAATATGTGAAACACATTTATTGAAATGGTGTTGTCAATTAAGGGAGTGTGTCACCAGTTTTTAAATGGTTTAGTTATCCAAAAATGAACTTACATGAGATTTCTTTCGCTTGGTGCTCCATGGTAAATGCAGCATTATTCTATGGGCTTTTCTGTTTGATTTCAATTTCTATTCAGACAATGAATAAATTTTAATTTAAAAACTGTCTGCCTTCACAGCATCTTTGTCATTCTGAAGGGGGAAATGTTGAATCAAAGTAAAATTTTGAAAGACAAGCCAGACACAGAAAGGCAGGCATTGTATTATTCCATTTATATAAATGACAAAATGAGTCCACACTAACCTCTGCTGTTAGAATTTGGGATGACCGGACCCAGCAAGGGGTAGAGCTGGGAAATGAGCAGGAAATGTGCTGCTGACATCCAGCTCCATGCTCTGGATGTGAAACTGGATTTATTGGGTTTGTGAAAATTTATTGAGATACACATTTCTTGTATGTGTACTTCTCTAAGTCCACACTGTGCTTCATTGAAAATGTTTTTTTTTCAAGATCTTAAAGTCAGTATGTGAGCCATCTAGCAGACTGCTGGTCTGTAGACACACAAAAGAGTACAATGAAAAGTTGGACCAGTCCTCAAAGCTGTCTGAAATAGGAGCCAAGAGAGCATTTTTAAATCCAAAGCATATCTATTAAATGTCTTTTAATCTTGAATTTGCTGGATTAATACAACAGTGTTAAATATTAATTTTATCAGTCATGGAATGCAAAATGGAGTGATGTAAAATGTCACTAAATCAAAATTCAAGTAAGCTGGAAAAATTGGCTTTGTTCAGAATTCTACCAGATGAATTAAAGAACAGTATTCTATCTCTGTAGTTATAAAATAGCCTTTAAACGAATATTAATTCAGAACAAAGTCACATGCAAGGAAAGAATTCAATTAATGGTATTCTAAGTCAAAATAGGTACCAGAACCCTTTCTCATTCATTGACCTAATCTCTTGGGTTTCTAGGCAGAATTAGCAAATTTTCAGGTCCAGTTATCTTAATTGCACTTTCTACCATCAGGAGGCCATTTATTAGAGAAGTCTTGTCTCTTTGTCTTTTAACAGAGAGAAAAGAAGAATATTGCTGCTCAACGAACTAAGGGATCTAGGAGGGAGGGCTCTGTCACTACCCATAGCCCTCCACCATCCATGTCCTCAGTCATGAAGAATAATCCACTCTATGGGGACATAAGTTTGGAGGAAGCTATGGAAGAAAGGAAAAAGAGCCCTTCATGGACCATTGAGGAATATGATAAACGTTCCCTGCACACAAATCTCTCAGGACATCTGAAGGTACTTAAGACTAAGAAACACTTCTTCATTTGATGAGGGGGATCAATTAAATAACCCTAAAAGAAAGTGTTAGTGAGATGACAGGCACTCTTTACTAGACACAGATTCTCCAGGTTTCGGATTATTTGGACTTCTGACTTTGCTTTCTCCCTCCTAGTCAATATCTGTGTTTATTTGTTTTGAGTTTTACAATTTCAGTCATTACTGGCATCTATATAATGTAGAAAGGGAAAAAAAATAATGTAGCATAGAACAAAGATTTTTCTGGGAAGATAAAATATTTTTGAAAATTAATTTGTAAGATTATCTGTTTTCCTCTAGTTTGTAACCATTTTGTTCATGAACATTTAAGAATTTATTTCCTATCCTGTATTTATTTTAAAATATTTAAGTGCTCTGTCTTAGGTACTGGGCAAGGGAGTTCTTAACAGAGATCATTTCATTTCAAGCCCACCCCATGATTTAAGATTTACATTTTGGTCATTTTCCTGTGTCTCAGTAACAAAACAGAACAAAACAAAACAAAAAAACATTTCAACACAGCAAAAGTATGCAATGAACTCATTCGCCCAGCTTAAACCCAACTGAAGTTTTTCTTTCTTTTCTTTTTTTTCCCACTGATGTCACCCACACACAAAAGACCTAGAAATACCTGAAAAGCAGAAAGGGTGGCCCTCTCTTTTCTTAACAAACTGGATTCCTAACCAGTCTTGGCTTGTCTTCATTGCTTTGGGTCAATAAAGCCTGACATTTTCCAAGCACCTTTCATTGAAAAATGTGTATCTGTTCCAAGCCTTGTACCTGAAGTAACAGAGGCCTTTATTTTTTTCCTGCGAAGGGGACAGTACGCATCCCCTTAAGTCCTACCCACACTTCAAAAAACTCGGCTAAGCATTCCTTGAAATACATTCTGGTCCAGAATCTTTGATATTTCGTAACTTACAAGATTGAATCTGTCTCTTCATCACTGTAGCCCCTTTCCAAGACATTACCAAAGCAGATGCTCCCCCATGTGTATGTGTCTTTTCCTTTTCTTTCTTTTTTAAATCTTGTGTTTCTTAATCAGGAGGCTTAAGGTCAGGACTTCTAAGTCTACTGTTAGAAAAAAACAATGTATTTATTTCACAAATTTCCAAACTTTTCTTGGCCATATGCTTTTGTTTGTGTCTGATAGCTACGTTCATGAGAAGAGAATGAGTGTAGAGATGGATTTTATGTCCCTGCTCTCAAAAAACTCATCTAACTGAGCAAATTAACAAACACTAACTATAGAACAAGCAGGATGACCGCGATCATAGTTAGAAGTGCTGGGAAGATTTGGTAGGGGGAAAAAAATCATAAAAAAGACTTCATGACAAAGTTAATTTTTGTTTAGCTTAAGGGGTGTGCGAAATTTCAAAAGATGGGGATAATGTGCATGAGTGGAGAGGCTCTTCTTGCTGGAGTAGCAGTAACAAAGACAGAAATACAGGAAAGTGAGAGAACGTGTGGAAAGAGTAGGGAGTCCAGTTTTGCAAGAGCCATGGTGTATGTAACAGAATGGTGGGGAAATAAGTCTAAGAAATAAAGACGAAAAATGTTTGTAAGTAGGAGAGAGCGGGAATGGGGATCGTTGATGGATGGGTACTGGGTTGCAGCTGGGCAGGAGACTGAAGCTGTGGTGGGCTGTTATTCAGAGACGATGGATGACTGCAGATAACAGTTAAGTAGTGTATATTTCAGAAAGTCAGAAGAAAGGATTCCGATCACTTTCAACTATGCAGAAATATAAATGTTTGAGGAGATAGATGTGTTGACCCTGTTTTAAACATTATAGTGTATAATGTATCACTTAACTTTAAAAACTTTTTAAAAAGTTTGAATGTTAGTCTAAGGAAATGGAAGATTATGGGCAATGAAGAGTAATTTTTGTAAGTTGAAAAATTATGTGAATTATGTTTGGGAAGATCAAACATAAACATAAATGACATGTTTTGCTGAAAACAACATCTGTGCCACACCCTACCAGTCCTCTATGTGTACACAGACGCACTGCACTCTCCTTCTTCAGGCCTGCTCACGGACCTCATGATGCTCTTCTACAGCACTAATTTCCTGAGGGAAGCTTCTGGAAGCCATGGCTTCTGTTTATATTACAATTTCTTCCTATACCTCATAATTTAACTTCTTTAATCACCACTCTACCCTCATCTCATATTTAGCAAACAGAGGCCAAATATTTCCTGAAACCTTGACACCATTTATAGGGGGTTAAGGTACCTGAGACTATGCCTCTTTTGTTTAGTTGCTAAGATTTTATAAGTCAGAACAGAAAAAAGAAATCCTACATTTAATTACCAAGGCAAGCCAGAAGCAGAATGTAAGAAAGGATAGTCTCCATGATGGAAGCTTTTAATGGACAACAGAGGTAATAAACTTGGCACAATGCAGACCTCTGATTAGGACTCAAATAAGATAAAAGATCAGAGTAAAGTAGACAAATATTTTTATATATCAATATCCTTACATACAGGTCCTCCAAATTTTATTGTGGTATTTGAGCATTTCTAAGAGTAGGAAGTTCAAACTCATACCGCTGTGATAGAAGAGCTGTAATGCTATTGCCAGATGCACCCAGCCCCCTGCATGCATGCACATTCCTCTCCTAGCCATGCACATGGAAGTCTGAAGCTAGTTCAGTGAACCCTGAGACTGACAGCTGTGGAAGTCAGTGGTGCCACACTCCAGCTGACTTTATGTCCACTGAGACTGGAAAGGCAGAGAGAGGGTGGGCAGCTTGCTTCCTGCCCTTGCAAGCATCCAGGCGAGAAATAATGAGGCCTGGAGTGACTTTGTGAAAGCAGCAATTTAACATTCCCTGTAAATTTGTTGCATGCCTACTAGGTGCTAGGCATAGACACTGAATCGGTAACACTAAAACAGCAGAGGATTAAGAAGAAATGTAATTTTTCAAATGTATGGACAGTAGAGTTTGCAGGTGATTTATTGGATTTAGGAGAGCAGGTTCACTTGAAGATGACTCTCTGAGACTGAAAGGAACATGAAGCCAGTGAAACAGAAACATAGAGAACAGGGACCCACGTGAGAAAGGAAATATTAGGTCTTTTCTTTAGAAGGTCAAATGGTTGCAAAGTTTCTGCTTGTCAGACATGCTGCAGCCCACTACAAGGGAGACCAACAGGTTGAAAATTACAGAACGGACTCCTGACACTTAATCTTATTCTCTCTCCATGGAAATCAGCTTCTGGATTTTCTGAACGAACTCACCAAACATGCTTATCCCTGCCATGCAGACAAAATCAAACCCCTAAGGTTCATCTAAAGCAAGGAATTTTAATTCTATTTCAACTCACTAACCTGATTTACACACACTGCTTATAAGATACAAAAAACACTAAATTGGCTAAAAGATGACAGAAACACTGTGGTTTTTCTGAATCTCCAATGTGAGCAATTTAATAAAGAAATTGTTCAGGTCTCTTAATGAATTCTGATGCAGACCTACAAATTAGCTGCAGGATTCCTGGTCAGCCAGGAGGCTATAGTGGGCTTCTCTAACATTCAGGGAAGCCAAGCCTCTCTTACACGAGCTGTGTCACCTAAGCCTCACCCAGAACAACCTTAATATGGACTTTGAGGATCTCTGACAATGTCTTGTTGTGCAATTTCAGTCTGTAACACTGATTGATCACTGATTGATGATATTCTCTATGTAATTTTCTTTTAGGAAAATCCTAATGACCTACGATTTTGGTTGGGAGATATGTACACGCCGGGTTTTGACACCTTATTGAAAAAAAAAAAGAAACGTGAAAAGCGATCAAAATTATGTCGCATGGGTCTAATTTTACTCCTTGTTACTTCCATCTTGGTTACCATAGTGACTATCAGCTCTCTTTTCACCTAAAGAAACTGCCACAGAGTCCCTTTGAATATCTTAAAAGCTTTCTAAACATCTGCAGGTAAACATGTTCATGCCGTATGAATGTATTATTGACTGTGCAATTCACTGTAATCGTCCTGTAGGATGTGAACGCTGTTTATGACATGCTAGCTTCTCTGCTTTCGTCTGTGAAACCTGTGTGCAAATTCCAGCCTTTGCTTTGTCCTTAGGGAAGCAGGGATTCTGAGGCTCAGACCACAGAAAAGTCACTCTAGGGCAATTGAAATTAATCATTTCAAGAGAGTAAAAGAGCATCGATTGTCAGCAGGTTTGTCTCAATACTCCAGTCATATTCATCTTGTTTTTTTTTTTTTTTTTTTTTTTTAAATACTAGTAATCTCTCTCTACCCCATTCTCCTGTAGGCCTGAAGGAAGTACGAGCCAATCGTTTTTAAAACAAAGTGGTGGTGGTGGGGGAGACTTTGTTCAAACCTCTTCTTGTTTTCCCAGTAATCATTTATAATGACCCTATTTCATGCTGCCATTTTAGCAAGCCTAAACTTGGACAGGCCATAGTTATTTAATTAATTACATTTAGATATAGTTGTGCTTATTAATAGATCCGAGTGGGCTAGTGTGACCCCTGGTGGCAGTCAGTGAGTATATGTCTCTAGCCATGGCCTAGCTTGTAGGGGCCCTAGAAAAGCAGGAAAACTGCCAAAAGAGGCTTTGAATCCTAGCTGTGCAGTTTACTAAATGTTGAGCCTTGAGACAGATATTATCTGGGAGAATGGGTAACACCATCTCCACAACAGACCTGCCCTAAAGACCAAATAAAAGAAATGCTCCTAATACCTAGTTGCTTAGTTAAAGCTATGGTCATTACTGATTTGTGCTAGCTAAGTGGCAGCCCCAGTTTACCTTCCATTGCCTGCAGATACTTGGAGACAGGTTTAGGAATCAACCAGTCAAGCCACCTTGCTATCTTCATCCTGCAACACCCTTCCACAAGGCCCTTATCCCTGCTCCTTTCTCTTCTTCAAACAACCCACCCTAATGCTTTCTTGTGTATGAAACAAAAGAGGGATTTTCTCCTCCTAAATAAAGCCAGCTTTCATCCTTTGATATTGCCATATTATTTTGTTGTATTTCCTTTAAAGTTACTTGAAATAAAGTACATTAAAGTGCAGATTTACTGGACAATAAAGTTATTGTGCACAAAGTATTGTCTTATGGTCTTTGTAGTCCCTAGTTTCCCATTCCTCCTCTCCTCTATGGTGGGTTATAGTCCAACGTAGGACTGAATGACAAGAGAGAGGAAGGTTCTGGGCTTTTCTTGAGGGCAGGCCCTCTCTCACTGGGGGCACCTCTTTAACACCCCTTGCTATCACTTCGTTTTCAAAGCTTGCCTGCCCAGTGTTTACCTCTAAGGAATTCAAGACACATTCAAGACACTTCCTTGCATGGAAAGCATTTGGGCCATATCTGTTTATATGTGGTTGTCCAAGACAACATCCAGGTAAGGCTTGCAAAACAGCAAGCAGTAGTAACCATGGACATGTGAAGGCTGTTTTCCTGAGCTCCTGTCCTGCCCCACCCATCTCACTACCTCACTCTTGTTCGCAGCCACGCACCTAGAATTCTTCCACTAGCCCCTTTCCACTCTTTATTTATGATAATATCTGTCATTTCTTTTTCAGTATGAGTTTATTACTCTGCCATTGCCACAAAACCAATCTTCATTTTTTTAATCTTTATTTTAATTATTTATTTTTATGTGGTACTGAGGATCAAACCCAGTGCCTCATGCATGTGAGGCAAGTGCTCTACCACTGAGCCACAACCCCAGCCCCCCAATCTTAATTTTTAGCCTTCAGTGTAACAGTGAAGTCAAAATATGGTATTGTCCCTCACTGAATTAATGTTGTGCGCCTACACATGCCAGAAAATCATAAATGGAGTGTGTCCCTGGCTACGCTCAAAGCCATATCTTGAAAGGAGTTCTGATTTTTCCTTCAGTATGGGTTTTTTTGTACAATGGCTCAAGCAGAAAAAGCATACAAAGTCATGGAAAATACAGAGTGGTGGCTCTAAACAGGCTCGTGTTCAAATCTGCAACATTTTGAATCTCTGGTCTAGATTCAATAAATGAATGTTTATAAAGCATTTAAATATGACCCTAGGCACATGCCAAATAGTCGACAAATAACAATTATTACCTTCAACAGTATTTTAGCCCCTTTTTTTCTAAAGTGGGGCAAGAAAATATGAGTTCCATAAATGCTTAAATAATAATAATTTAGTTGTAAATAATAATCTTCGCAGATTATTTGGAAGGCCCACCCCCACCCTTTTTTTGTTGTTGCTTTTTTTTTTTTGGTTTTATTTATTTATTTATTTTAAATTATTTATTTGTTTTAGTTGTACACAATGCCTTTATTCTTACGTGGTGCTAAGGATCGAACCTGGGTCGCACACGTGCTAGGCGAGCGCTCTACCGCTGAACCCCAACCCCAACCCTGGTTTTATTTTTATATACTAGATTTGTGTGCCAAAGACCTAAAAACAAATAATATGTTATAAATTTTCTGCAGAAAAACAAATTCCAATTGTGCACACTGTCTTAAAATGCTGCTCTAATATTTAACAGAAAGATTTGAAGTTTTTTTTTCCCCCCATGTAATCCATTAGTGCATTAATGGCCTTTCTGATTATATTCATGTTGCTGTCACCTACAGGAGAATTATTAAGTGGAACACTGAAAGGGGTGGTCTGTGGCTGCTCCATATATTTGGCGTGCTCTACTGCCATCTGGTGGCCATATTTACTTTGTCTGGCGTTAGCTCATGAAAGAGCATTTTACTGAAAGGACATTTTGCACTTCAGGCCTAATTATGCTTCTATGATCCGGAACAGTGTAATGGGGTGGAAAACAGCTCCTGCCTGCTCTTTGGAAGCACAAGTTTTGATGCTCTTTCGTCTTGCCAAAACAGAGATATAACTAGTCATGAATCACACTGACACGAAGTCAGAGGTGGAACTTCAGCATCAACTCCTGATTCTACTACACTTCATATCCTACAGCTGAAGATGAGTGTCTCCTTAGGATATTGCCCCATTCCTTATCTCTTGTAATGAGCTAAGGTTTTTAGGAATATTGAATAAGGTACTGCTTGTTTCAGATTTCACAAAGTCTTCTGAATTTCTACATTGGTAGCTCTCTGAATTGAGAGGTTTTTAAATATTGTTTTTTGATTCCTCTTCTTCCTATACCCATTGCTTGGTACCAATTTCCAAATTCTTTCATCACATCATTGAACAGATATGAGAAATAATTTTTTTAAAACTGCAATTAGAGCCATTAAATGTCAACTCCTCCTAGGTTTCTACTTCCACATCCAGAGTTGAACAGCCTGTGTGCTTTTTAGAGGAAAGATAACTGTTTTGGTTCCTTCCAAATATTCACTTAGTCCAGACTCTGGCACAACCTGAGGTGAGAATATTCAACGGAAGCGAACAGCTTCAGAGACAGAGCCCTGCTTTCTGCCAGAGCAGTTGTTCTGCTCTCATTTTATGGTTGTGGTGACTCATGTACCTGATCAAATTTCCCTCTCTGTGCAGACTGCTGGGAAAACTCAGAAAAAACAGACCCTGTCTTCTGTAAGAAATATGTGCATCCTGTCCCATCTACATCCCTAGCTATTTCATAATCCGCTCTTAGCCTCATCTTCCTCCCTGCCTCAAATGTACAGTATCTCCTACTGCTCTATGCCTCAAACCTACTGAAAGGATGCAGAGTATATGAAGATATGTAGGGTATACAGAGAAGAGTGCATGTATACAGATAGAGTGCATATGTACACATACAAAAATCAATACAAAAGGCTGTCACTCAAAATAAAAAAATGAAATTAAAATGTACATTTAAAATAAATATCTTAATTCTATATAAAATTTTCTATAATTAGATTTCTTTAGCCAGAGGAAAAGATTCAAGACTTACACACTTTTACATATACTGTTCTTAGTGTTTTTAAGTTCCTGGCAAAAAGAGGGGCAGAGTTCTTCTAAGACTAATTAAATTGTTCTTTTCAGCAAGAAAAATGCATTAAAATCCTTTACATTTGCATTAGTTTCAAGGTGGGGAAAATACTGGTGAGAGAATTACTTGAATAATAAAACAATGGTTTGTCCAGATTTGAACAGTGGCCAGGCCATATTCAAAACTATCTGTCAGTATAAATGAAACCTCAGTTAACCAAGCTTCTTTCTAAACATGCATTATTTGAAAGGCAGAGACATTCAGAATCAATATTTAATAGTTAGTATAGTTTCACTGTTCTTGCTGCCAGAGTTTTCTTTTTTAATATAATGATCACAAAGCTCTTTCATGAATTCTAAACACAGTAAAAATCAACAGAAAAGTATTATTTTGCTTATCAAGGTAAGTGCACAAATTTTAGAGCTATTTCCAAGTTATTCAGAAAGATTTTTGACAAAAATATTGTCCTTGACTGTTTTAGTCAGGTTTCTTCACTGTTGTGACTAAAGGACCCGACCAAAACAATTGTAGAGGAGGAAAAGTTTATTTGGAGGCTTATGGTTTCAGAGGTCTCAATCCATAGATAGCAGGCTCTATTCCGTGGGGCTCCAGGTGAGGCTGAACATCCTGGTAGAAGAGTGCAGCAAAGGAAAGCAGCTCACATGGTGATCAGAAAGGGGAGAGAGAGAAGAGAGAAAAGAGGGACCAATCTTTAGATACAAAATACGCACCCCATAGCCACGCCCCATTGAACCATTTCCTCTAGCCACATTCACACCTGGCTTCAGTTACCATTCAGTTAGTCTCACCAGGGATCAACTCACTGATTAGGTTAAGGCTATAACCCAAGCATTTCTCCGCCAAATCTTCTTGCGTTGTCTCACACGTGAGCTTTTGGGGGACACCTCACATCTAAACCATAACATTGACCTAACTCAGATTCCTCTGAGTCTTCTTTCTGGCTAGGTCTGGATCATGGGCTATGTACTTGTTGGCTTATTCCAGGTTTAGCAAGAGTCCTAAGATACCTGTTAGAAATATTCCATCCACCAATGCCTAATTTTGCCCCTTAACCCTAAGTCCTCATTTTTCCTTATTGTATAGTTGACCCAAACCCCTTTCCCCTTATACAAAGCTCCACTGAGTACACATCTGAGCACTTGCTATCTTCAACAAGTATTGTGTTGTGTTTTTCTCCTCTTATTCCCCCCCATACACACACACACACACACACACACACACACACACACACACACATTCATGTTCTTCAGCGCCAGTCTCAAGGAGTTAATACAGAAAAAGCATGATTTAAATAAACACAAGAGGCATTCTCAGAATGCCAGTAAAATTTTATGTCACAAGCTTATACTATTTTGTTAATATATGTTCAAACTGACTTATTTGTAAAGTGAAAACATACCCTAGACCTTCTGACTAAGAATATTCACAGATAAATTACTTTTTCTTATTAAATAATGTGGAAAGAATGTCTTCTGCCTATCACAGTTTTCCAGAGCAACTTTGCCTTAGACCATTGTTATTAGCTCTCAGCCCTAGGAAGCCCAGCTCCTCTAGAGTTCAGTCAGGAGCCTGCTGCAGAGGAACTGACAGCAAACCCACGTGGAGGAAAAGTTATTGTCCACACTTTGCAGGTCCCTGTCAGCCTCACAGTCTAACTGGAACTAAACCCTCCAATGCCCACTCTCCTGTGAATTTGCTCATGGATTTTTCCCATCTTTGTACACTATGCCTTTAAAAAAATGCATCTTCCTTAATTTCCGCTAGCCAAACACTGTGAGTTTCACCTTAACCACAAAATGTGTGTGTGTGTGTGTGTGTGTGTGTTTTTATTTTTTATAGCAGGAAGGAAAGTATCATCTTTAACATCTCAGTATCCTGTTGTGAATTTCTTACCACCAGATGGCAGATGTGCACCAGATGTCAAACCACTGTGCGCTGTACATCTTGAGGGTGGTACTTGCATCAAAGTAGGAAAATCCTGACAAATGAGTAGAGAACATGCAAAAGAAAAGGAGTGATTAATTGTGCTGATTAAGCCCTGGAGTGGGGAGGGGCCTGCTGGGACTGCTGAGTGTGCACCAGCACAGGAAAGTGACAGTAATTGGGGTCCCATACTGAGAAGGCTTCAGATCCAGGAAGTTCAAGCTGGGCACACAGAACTCATTAACCAAGTCTTCTGCAGCGCCTTTACTCAAACGGGGGGTTCATGCTTGTGAAAAAATGCAGAATCACAGACAGTGGAAGTAGAATCTTATGGTTAACAAGCTAGCTGGGTGATTCTTTCTCTTAGTTTGGGAAAAGACCTCAAGGAACATCGGTGACTCAGGAAAGTCTTTCAAAGTTGAGGGTCAAGGCTGGGGGCTGATGGTGGTCCCTGACTTTGCTGTGAATTTTAAATTCTCCCTCCAGGGTCTCAAGAATGTACAAAGAAGGAATGAATGCATTGGTGTGTCTCTCTGGAATAGAAAAGCCCCCATGCAGACACAAGTCATCTCTAGGTCTTGGTTCTTTCTCCTTCCTTTTCCCTCTCCCCAGAGACACAAAATCCACGAGCAATTTGACCCTTACAATGTTTAAAACCTGATCTTTATTCTATAGGCACTCTATGCTTAAAAATTTGAGCTAGAATGGGCACTCATATTAAGTGGGTCATAGAAATATATATTTAAAAAAAAATATTTATTTATTTGCTGTAGTTGTACACAGTGAGTTTATTTGTACGTTGTGCTGAGGATCGAACCCGGGCCACGCACGTGCTAGGCAAGCGCTCTACCACTGAGCCACAATCCCAGCCCAATAGAAATATTTTATCACTGAAAAATACTAAGAGCTCGGCATGACAGCAGCAACAATCTCCCACAGGCTTTCTGTGTGTCAGGGAATAGGACTCTAGCACCATATGGCCTCCAAAGTTGGTTTCTGGAAATACAAAGCCAATCCTTCTGATCCCAAATTTATGTACTGATCACCAGCTTCAGTGACAGGAGAAAGAACTCCTGACCTGCCACTAATAGAAAATATGAGGGCTAAATCCAGTTCAGTCACTTAGAAGGATTACTTTTGCAGTCTCAGTCAAGTTCAAACTTCAACACTGAAATTTCTATTCCTTCCCCTGAATGGGGGGCATGCTAGGACCAAACCCATTCTGGTAATCCTCCAGATGTTCCTGGCAGGCAAGGTTAAATTCTGTCTCTCTCCATTGTTGGTGCAGGTGACACAATAGTCACCCCTAGGGCCTACTGGAGATTCCAGTCATCAGTTCAGGTCTAAAAGTTTACATACATCACTGTGATACACACTTTCCCGATCTATGGTTTGCTTTAGACCAGGTACCCTTTGGGAACAGTCATCAGCTCACTCTCCATGCAATTTCTAAGGTGCACCTGGACCCAGGAAAAAGCATAGGTCTTTGTGATGCCACTCCCCAGCCACAGGCAATCTTAGGTAGAACTAGACCCTTCTTTGGTCCAAAGACACCATTTCATCTGTCCATGATGTGTAGTGTATCTCTGAGGTTTCTGCTCTCAAACTGCATCCCCCAAATGGCAAACCTGTCTCTATCTACCTCAGGGAGGAGGATTTTAAATATCATCCCAAGGCAGGGAGAAAATGAGTGTGATTTGCTAACCCTGCCTTTGAGTCTGACCTATTTTGTGATGAAAGCAACTTCATTAAATGAGATCATTTAGGTTATTTATAGAAGTTTTCTCCACATCTTCCCATACAGTTTGTTTTAGAAGTCAGATGGAGAGAGGGCAAGAGATGTCCTAGAGAAAGGGAAAGGCGTCAGTACTGATAGTTGGTTAGTCCTTCTTATTTCTCCTGCCATGTGGGCTTGTACCCAAAGAAAGAATCATGGCACCATCTTAATCTCCTTTATCTGTTTCCATACATCTCCTCTCAGAGACTATCCACAAGGAAGTGATTGACACATTCGCCCAAACAGTAAAAGATTTTTGGAATCTCTCTGGAGCTGTGGGAACCCTTGTGGTAAACGCTGAGTAAAATGTATTTGAAGAGACATGTGCATAGCCATGGAGAAATGGTCAGCTGTAGCTCAGAGTTGGGCTGGCTGGAGTGTGTTAATACCACCGGCAGCTTGGAAGAGCTTTTGGGTGAAGAATTGCTCTGAATACTGAATCTGAGAGAAGATACAGATCTATGTGTGTGTTAAAACTCACAGAACTATGCACCCAAAAAGTCAATGTCATGGTATCCACATCTGTCTTTCCTCAGTGGTAAATAAAATCTCATTCTCAAAAAAGTCTTGCATTTCTATCAAACAGTTTTTACAGGTAGGCCTAAAGAGCTGCCACTTAAAAAGTAGTTAAAAACTGATCAGAGTGCAGGAGCACAATGTTATTTATGTTTGTTTTCCAAACTAGCTTGGCTCTACCTTTTACAAATGAATTTATAAAGCACATATTTGGGATCATTTTCTTAAATTTTATAAAACAGTAACAAAAAACAATCTTACAATGTTTAACTTATAGATTCACTAACATTTGCTTTATTGTATGTATGTAGTATTTTGGGATTCCTCTCAATCCCATTCAGTATGTTAAAATAATTTTATTTTCCCTAACTTTTCTTTAAAAATGCTCAAAGACTACATCCTGTGTATTCATTTGGTTTGCTGAATCCTTAGCACTTACTTATGCTTGATACAGAGAAACATGTCTTTCTTATCTTTCTGGTATATGCAGAGATATTTCAACTATACGTCTAGCATGAACGGTTCTGTAATCAAACATTAGTGAATTTTGAAGAAAGAGAACAGAAATGCCAGCTGCAATAATAAATATAGTCTCTGGCCTCTGTTTTAAATTTTCTTGCTGATGTGGAAGAGAATGGGAAATGAAAGCATTTTTCCTTGAATTATATGTCAAATGGTATAAAGAAAAAAGACATAGAAAATAAAAAGAGCATGGCTAAATTCCAGAACCAAATTAACTGTAATATAATTTATAGAACAAAGGCATCTCCTAGAAAGAATGGAAAAAAATTATATAAAAACACATTTTTAGCTAAACAGACATTATCAAGAATAGAAGTCAAAAATACAGATATCCACATAACATCTGTATGATATGTTTCTTCAATAAATTAAATTCAAGAGCAATAATATTTTTAAAATACTGCCTACTGTCTCCCTATCTAACTACTATCTGTAGTAGTTATGCCTTGTTAACTACCCCTAGCTAATATTTGCTGTTTACCTAACTACTACTACTACTACCACTACTTAATTAACTGCTAACTTCCTGGCTAGCTTGTAGGAATAATAATAATTTTTCATTCCACAATGCTCAAGTACTTACAGTCTAATGAAGGTGGTCAAAAGCCCATAATAGCTAACAGGCAAAAACTGGTCTATCATGAGTGCAGAGCAGGTGACCCAACTGTATGTACTTTAGCAGACTGATGGAGCTCGCCCTGATAAGAGAATCAGAAAATTTCCAGGAAGTGGTTTTTAAGCGAGACATTGAAGACCGACAGAGATTTCAACAAGAGAATTAAGGGAATGAATCCGCAGCAGAAGGAATGATATGATTAACGGCACAGAGATGAGTAAGTCCAAGGATCTGGAAATGAATTGCAAGGACATAACTTCTCATTTCACTAGAAAACAAAAGCAAACGAGAGAAATACAGAGGCTTTTACTGCAATCTCTACTTCATTGACACCCATATATTTCTCTCCCACAATTTTAAATTGATTTACCTGCTGTTTTAACCTAAAGCCATTCACTCCCCATTGCCTCTCTTCAAGGACTTCTGTCTTAAAATTGACCCAGATCCTTCTTTGCTCTTTCTTGCACTAATAAAGCCTCCTTCTCTACTGGATTAATTACCATCAACAGATAAACACATTAAAACCTCTCCCATCTTTGAAAACCAGCTAACTACAGCAACAACAGCAATATCAAAATCCAATTTAACTTACCCTATATTCTTCAGCTATTGTCACATTTCCCCATTCTCAGCAAAACAAACAACAGAATTATTTAAATGACTCCCAACATTCTCTCCTGAACCCACTCTATTCCTCTTTTTGTCTCCATCAATCCATTAAAATTTCCCTTGTCAAAATTACCACTTGATCTCCACACTGCCAAGCCCACTGGCCAGTCAGTGCTTAACTCCTCCATTTGTCAAGAGCATTGCTTGTGTGGTCCTTCTAGAAAGAGCCATTATTGGGCTTCCCACATGACACTAGCTGGCTGCTCCTTCATCTGCTTTTCCTGCTCTTCAGTTTCTCATGATCTAAATGTGGAGTGCCCTGTGGTTCTGTCTTCACTGCTGCTTATTTACCCTCATTTCTATAGCAATTTTATTCAACATGAACTTAAGTTCCAATTGTCCACTCTTCCTAATGCACATTCCAATCCCTAGCTTACCATCTGAACTCCAGACTTGCATTTCCATCTGCCTTTTTTTTACACAGGCCTTCACTAACCATTTTATATAAAATATTTTACCTTCCCCCATGCTTCAGTTGTATCTCTCCTCCTACCACCATGAATTTCCTCCTTGGAACCTGTGACTCCTGAATATACCATTTACCAGTTTATTTTATGTCATCCTATTTATCACTCTTCCATCCCCCTTCACATCCCACCACCACCAAAATGATCCACCACAGAGCAGATCTCTTTGGTTTCATTCACTGCAATAGCCCCAGCACTGAGTTAGCTAATTAATTATATAGCATGAAGAGTAAAGCAGAAGATTCACATACTATGGAGATTAAAAATTAGTGGCCACTGGGCTGGGGTTGTGGCTCAGTGGTACAGTACTTGCCTAGCATGTACGAGGCCGCTGGGTTCGGTCCTCAGCACCACATAAAAATAAATAAATAAAATAAAGGTATAAAAAAGAATATTAAGAAAAAAAGAAAATATGTTTAAAAAATTAGTGGCCACAAATATGTTTTAATAGTTTTAAAACACAGGACTGTAATTAAATGACATCATTGACATGTGGACTTGAGATTTCATGTAAATATTTAGGTTTATGACATATTGAAAAATTAGAAATCGCTACTTCTAGTTGGCATGTATTACATAGTAGGCATTGTTATAATTGCTGGAAATAGTTAATTTTATGTGTCAACTGAACTGGATCACTGGATGCTGAGATATCTGGCTTTACACTGTTTCTTGTGTGATTATAAGGGTTTTCTAAAAGAGATTAGCACTTTAACCAGTAAAGAGTATAGTGGATGGATCTCCCCAATGCAGGTGGGCATCTTCCAATATGTACAGGTCCTGCACAGTACAAAAAGGTGGAGGAAGGGAAGAATCTTTCTGTTTCATTGGTTGAGCTGAGACATCTATCTTCTTTTTCCCTCAGTGATCCTCATTCTGAGTCCTTCACCCTCAGACCAGAATCTAAACCATCAGTTCTTCGCAGCTTTCAGGCCTTTGAAATGGCACAGGCCTTCCTGGGTCTCCAGCACGCAGACAGTAGATTCTCAGCCTCCCTGATCATGTGAGCCAATACCTTGGAATAAGTCTCATGTATCTAAATCTATGCAGTTATATCTGTATTGTGCTTAATCTTAAAGCATCTCACGACAGCTGTAGCACAGAAGGGCTATGGGCATTTATGAAATCTTCTATCTAACCTCAGAGATTGGATTCAGACTCAGATAGTGTGGCTCATATTGCAGCATATGGCTTTATCACTATCCTCTCTAGCACCAGCACTCCCTAGGGGCTGTGGTGCTGGAGCTCGATGCTGGTTTCCCTGTTTAGTTGGAGTACACACTGTAATTTGCCAAAGGATGATTCTCTTTTATATCAACTGTTTTAGTCCTATATCCATTTGCCAGAGTTTATGATTCTTGGTAGACTGAAATAATCAGCATTTTGTCAACAAATATTAGAATGTCCATTTGTATAAAATCAGTGAATCAGGTCCTAACTATGTAAAAGGTGAGAAAAATGCAATTCTTATTTATACAGGGCTTTTTGACTGTTTTCAGTAAGCACATATACAGAGAATAACATATCAGGTAGGAGGTATTCATCAAAAGAGAATAACAAAACAAATCATACACTGCTGTGAAGTTCAGAGTTCAATGTAATGAAGAACTTCATTAACATCCACTAGCCACTGAGGCAGCAACTTTCTTTGTTCAAAAGAGGAGATCATATCTGGTTGAGAGGGACCAGAGTTTTCATGGAAGAAGTCTTGTTTAAAATAGGTCTGAAACAAATGGTAAAAGGTCAGCAGGAAGAGATAAATGGACAGAGTCTATGCTATAAATAATTGACAGCTAGAACAAAGTGCAGTTCTGGTTTGGATTTGTTTACGGGGTAATCCTTGGCAGTGTCTTGGGCTCTCAGCCTCATGTAACCATATGGTTCTGTCAAATCCATCTGTTTTCACAAAGTTAATCAGAAATGATACCTGATTAGAGATCATGAGCCTAGAACTCAGCCTGTCATTCATTAATGGTGTGACTTTGGTCAAATTGTCTATTCAATGGGAATTTTACCCATTAAAAATGAGTAATAAGTTCATGCTTTCCTCACAACACTGGATTCATCAAATGTGTGAACTTACTGCAGAACTTCTTTGGAAGCCATAAAGTGTTCTGTCAAAGAAAAATGGCTTTATTCAGCCCTTCTCTGCTGCTTCCAGCCTGTCTCAGCAAAATAAAGATGACATGTGTGAAATCATATAAAGATGTGGGGATAAAAATTGTTTTATGACTTCGCATTTTGCTTGCTGCGTGTCCATGACTGCAGGTAAGGAGCCTGTCCCTGGCCTATCTGGAATCCAGAGTGCCACTCCACCTCTATGCTGTTGTAAGGGGCTCTCTTTTTCTATTTGCTGAGAAAAAATTTAAATGAGGATAACAAGATTCAAAGTCAGTCAAAATGTCATTTTGTGCACCAAGAATCATGATGAAAGGAATGTGACATCAAAAAACAGAGCAGGTTCCACCTGAAGAAAAAAGCTGAACTATAAAAACAGTAACACCATAGTTGGTCTAAGCAGGGAAATATTCCTGTGATAGTGGGCAATTTAGGATGACCTAGAAATGTGACAGACCAAAATTTCAAGCTGTGAACGGAGACTGTTGTAACCTCATTCCAGATGAGAGAGCTGGCACTGTTGACCATAGTGTCAAGAAATTGCTAACATGGCTCAACGGAGGTGCAGGTTGTGCTCCATCACCATGAACGTGCTGCAGTGGTGACAAGGAGGCCTGTGACTCTGTCAGCCAATTTGATGAACTGCAGCAAGAGAAAAATATCCACTTCCATATTAGAAATGATTAAGGAGGAACACGTGTTAGCTCATTTTCTACAATACCCATATATTTTCTAGAATTCAACTTTACCCTATGGTAAATTGCTTTAAAAAAAGAAAATCACATCCTGAAAATTAGAGAAGTGGCATTTTTGAAGGTATTGTCATTATGTCTACATTTAAGTGAAGATAAAAGAAGCCCAAATAAAATCATTGGTGGGCCAACAAGACAGCTGTGGATGAAGCATGGGCTCCAACAAACCTCACTCTTATGTACTATTATAAGGCATTGATAAAAATCTTAAAAAATAAAGAAAAAATTAAATAAACAAAAAAGACCTATTTTGAAGGTAAATCTTGACTCAGGCTTTAGAAGAATAAAGGTGACTCCCCCCCCCCTTGGAATTTTGTTCTTCTTGTTGTTGTTGCAGTTTTAAGGTAACCTTGACGGGCAGTAGAAGGAATCATAACATGTGAAATTCCATAAATAAACATGCACTGACTTTAGCAAAAGGATGGTGGTGGAAAATTGGGTTAACCAAGAGCAACTTACGTGTCTGTTCTCCTGTATCCGATGGTCTGTCTGAGAATTTCCATACCCTCATTAGACCAATGGATATGAGGTATAATAAACTGATCATAACATCTAGTTCTGTCCCTAAGGAAAAAAATAATAAGGTAAAATTGGTTTTCTGTTTGGTAATCATTTCTTTCACTCCCAGACCTACGATGGATCAATTCCCTTCATTGCCCTTATTGCTCTTTTTTTGGAAATGGGGATTGAACTCAGGGGCACTCGACCACTGGGCCATATCCCCAGCCCCTTTTTTTGTGTTTTATTTAGAGACAGGGTCTCACTGAGTTGCTAAGTGCCTTGCCATTGCTGAGGCTGGCTTTGAACTTGAGATTCTCCTGCCTCAGCCTCCCAAGTCGCTGGGATTACAAGCGTGCGCCACCACACCCAGCCCTTACTGCTTTTTTTTTTGACATCTATTTCTTTATTCCATCTTGCACCCAACCTTCATGTCTTCATTGTGCATTGTATCGTTCCTCACAAACCAGATATGCCATGCCCTATGCTCCATTTCCATATTAATTGACTCTAGTTCTCAAAATTTACCGTTACTTAGCTCCAACGTTTCAGGAACTTTCCTTTTACTCATGTGATGATAACTGATAATGACTTGACTGGTGCACCCCTGTCTTAATAAATATTTTTGCATATTAATTGAGGTTTCTGAAAACATGAATTTAAAGCCATGGTTATCATGTTCTAAATGTATCTGTACTCATCAAAATTATAAATTAAAAACTAATCACCAAAGCTACAAAATTAAGAGGTGGGAACTTTAGGAAGTGATTACCACATGAGGGCTCCTGACCTCATGAATGCAATCAGGAATCCTCACTGTAAGGAGTTCAGCACTTTTGCTTTTTTGCCTCTCTGCCTTCTGCCATGAAAGGGTAGCTACAATGTACCATCTTGAAATCAGAGAACAGGCCCTTACCAGACACTGAAACTGACCATGATCTTGAACTCCTTGGCCTCCAGAACATTGAGACATATGTTCCATTATGTACAAATTACTCAGTCTCAGGTATATTGTTATAGCAGCACAAATGGACTAAGACAGTGGCACTTCAAATAGGAAGAATTTTAGTTATAGGGAAAAAAAAGTAGAATTTTTTTCAGCATGCCTCAGAAAACTCTTCTTTATAGTCACTATTTAAGGAAAAACTGGACGATTATCTGATGAAATAATTCTAAAATTGCTTTCTTAGAATCAGTATTAACAAAAGACTTCTGAAGTATTTAAAGCAGGAGTCAAAATTTCAAACATTTACAGAGTCCAATAAGGTAATATGTTTATACAAAATGATAAAATGTCATATAGGAAAGAATGTTACAGGCTGCAGTAAACTGGAGATGATGCAGAGTCTAAACACATTTTACAATGAAAATATAATGCCTGTTTACAGATTCCACTTGGGAATCTGGAGAAAAGGGTGCTATTACTACACATATAATGCAAAAGAGAGAAAAATTATAAATACACAAGTTTTCATGAACTCTTTGGAAAGATGAGATAATAGAGCAATCAACTGCCCCAAAGTCTAAGGAAAAATAGGTGCCTACCAGAAGAAATAAAGACTATTGAGGTTGTACTGAAGGAAACAACCTCAAACCTTAAATCCAGCCAATTTCCTCACTCCATTAAATTAAATTCTCACACTAAAGTACTAAAAAAAGAAAAGACATGCCAATTTTCACATATAAAAACTGTTTTTCTAAATTTGTTTTCCTACACAAGATGTCTAGAATTTCATCAAAAGTTTATGAACTAGAGAGAAAAGAAGAAAATTATCACATTCTCTGGAAACAAATTAATCATCAAAATAAGATATGAAACAGATGTTGAGACTATCAGGGAAGAAATTCAACTATGATTAATGTCAAAATGATTTCATGAAAAAGGTAAACAACATGCAAGATCAGATGGGTAATTTCAACAGAGATGGAAACCTATTATAATAAAGAAACAATTATAGAAATGAAAACACAGTAATAAAGATGAATGATGCCTCTGATGAACATATCAATATATGAGACAGTGAAGGAAAGAATTAGAACTTGAAGATAGGCAAATAGAAGCTATTCACCCTATTAAAAAAAAAGAAAGGAAGGAAGGAAGGAAGGAAGGAGTGGGGTGGGGGAGGCAGAGCAGAGCACTGAACTGCTATGGGAAAAAATCAGACAGTTTCATATGTGCATAATTAGAAATCCAGAAGTTGATGACAAAGGATTTGTGAGAGGAAAAATCTTGAAGAACTAATGGCCAAGAATTTTCTAAAACTCATAATAAAATATCTTCATAATACATACACAACATCACCACCCCTGTTACATACAACCATAACCACTGTGACAAATCCAAGAAACTAAATGTATCCCAAACAAGATAAATGCCAAAACCCACACCTAGCACATCATAGTCAAACTTCATGGAAAAAAAGATTAAGAGAAAATCTGGAATGCAGACAGAGAGCAAAGACATATTACAGGTTAG
Source organism: Tamias sibiricus (assembly GCA_025594165.1). Classification (NCBI taxonomy): domain Eukaryota; kingdom Metazoa; phylum Chordata; class Mammalia; order Rodentia; family Sciuridae; genus Tamias; species Tamias sibiricus. The sequence continues at coordinate 59,164,755 of CM046662.1, forward strand.
AATCACAGCAGAGCCTATCTATGGCAGACACCCTGTGAGCCGGAAGGCAACACAGTGACCTTTTCAGAATGCTGGGGAAAAAAAGGGTATCAAGCCATAATTTCAAAGAGAGAAAATGCCTTTCAAAAATGAAAAGGAAATAAAGGGTTTCTAGGTCCAATGTTCAGACTTAATTGCCAGTAGACATCCCTATAAGAAAAATCAAAGGAAATTCTTTGAGCAGAAGGTATGTTATATCCATAGCAATTTGGCTCTACACAAAGGATTAAAAAGTCCTGGAAATTAAATAAATAAAAGTAAGATAATTTTTCCAATTTTAATTGTCCAAAAAGTTAAAATTTAAATAAAAAGAGTAGCAATATATTGTGTTTATACAACATGTGGAAGTAATAACAATGAAATGATGACAGGAAAGTTAGGAATATATTATTATAAACTCTTTACACTTGATGTATAGATAAAAAATAAAATATATAATGCAAAATCTAGGGCAATCAGTAAAAAACATTTTTCACAGAAAAATTTACACACACACAAAAATGAGATATGAGTAATAAATTAATACAGAAGGTAAGACGGGAGTGTTGTGGGTTGATCGCTCAGAAAACACTGTCAGTCTGAATTTTGTCCAAATTAGAGAGTCTTCGTTAGCCAGCTAGTGACTGTCCCTCAGCAAGACGCTGTTCAGGGTCCAGTGCCCACCTCTGTGCACACAAGCCTTTTAAAGATAAAAACCACTTCCACCCTATGCAGGGGTCGGCAGTTGTGCAAAGCAAGCTTAGTTACAGAAGCAAAATTTAGCAGTTAAGCGGGCAACTACATTGTCACAAGTGTCTGTCTGCAGTCCCTGGGGATTTTTTGTGGGGGCAGTGTTGACATTTGTGGTTGGGCAGGGGTTAAAACAATTAAAGTTTCTTAATTGGATTAACTGCCCACTCTAATCAAGATAGTTTCTTTTAAAATGGAGTCACTTAGGCTAAGTTCTTAACTTTTTTTTTTTTTTTTTTTTTTTTTTTTTTTTGTGGTACTGGGGATTGAACTCAGGGGCACTCGACCACTGGATCACATCCCCAGCCCTTTTTTGTATTTTATTAGAGACAGGGTCTCACTGAGTTGCTAAGTGCCTCGCCATTGCTGAGGCTGGCTTTGAACTCGCGATCCTCCTGCCTCAGCCTCCCAAAGTGCTGGGATTACAGGCGTGCGCCACCGCGCCCGGCTAAGTTCTTAACTTTTAACTAGAATAACTTAACACTATTTATCCTATATTTCTACCTTATCTTATTGATTTATATCCTATAGTCATATGATGCTTACTGAATAGGCTATAACAGGAGCATAAACATACCCATTTAACACAAAAGTGTTACCAAAAGCTGGGTCCTTGTAAGCTACCTGGTACCGTAAACCGGGATAAAAACTCTCGGGGGCAGAGTTAAGCTTTTACTACTTTTACTTCTACTTTCTTAGAGCTTAGAGAGGGAAAGAAAGATTTTTCTTCTTAGAGCTTTGAGAGGGAAAGAAAGAGTTTTAGAGAGAAAGATTAGCTTAGAGAAAGATTAGAGCTTCTTTCTTCTCTCTTCTTTCTTCCTTCTTCTTTCTTCTGTCTTCTGTCTTCCTCAGGAGCCTCGGCCTAACTCTGACCAGTCATTACTTCTTCTATCTGGTTTCTCTTCTGTCTTCTATCTGGTTTCTCTTCTGTAACCGCTCTGCCTACGTTCTGGCCGCTCTGATTCTTCTGACCGACCGAGTGACTGCCCAGCTGACTGAATTCTCCGTTCTCCTAACTCGGACCGCTTTCACCCGGTTATATACCTTCAGCTTTTCGGGTGCCTACAGGTGCGTCACATACATATCAGGTGGAACTTATGGCTTCCAGCTAGCTGCAACAGCCCTTCCTAATTAGGGCTCCTTCAGGTCCTAGTTGAAGACAAGGTTTTCAGCAAAAGAAAAAAAAAATGTTTTATTGCTTTGCTAGTGAAGGAGAAACACAGGGGACATGGTAGATTTTAATCCAGCCAGATTAGTAGCCATTTTTAACATTAGTGGGGCTAAACTGAAACACTTAAAAAACAAAATACAGTTTTAAAAACAACAACAAAAATAACCTTAAAAATAGTTAAAAACAAAGATGGTCAGATTAGATTTTAAATAGCACAGTATAGTTACACGCTGTATAAGAAATCTACTTTAAACATGAAGATTAAAGAGAAAATCTTATACTCTCCAAACATTAACCACAAGAAAGGTAGGATAGCTATGCAATATTATACAAAGTAGACTTCAGAAAAGGAATATTATCAAGGAAAAAGAAGGACATTATATAGTGATAAATGGATAAATTCTCCAAAGAAACAAAACAGACTAAAATTTGCACATACATCTAAATAAATCTCTGAAGTATATGAAGCAAAAATGACTATGCTGTAAGGGGAAGTAGACTTATTCATCACTCTAGTGGAAGATTTCAACATCCTCTCTCAGGAGTCAGTGAAGACATGGTAGTGCTTTGTAGCATCAATTTAGTGAGGCTCAACTACATTTTCCATACTTTTCCTTCCTCTGTTTCTAATTAGAGTTGGTCAAAAGGAACATTTTTGTGCAAAATTAGAAGGGTGGAAATGAAGCAGCAGCTATTTTATAGCTCACACACATTATAGCTTGACTGCTGCCTTATCTTGTGCAAAAGAGAGAGCAGTCAAGCATGGAACTGCTCCACCTTCCCCTGATGGCCCTAATTGCTGAGCCAGGTATAGGTCAGGTTCAATGATGAAGGGCAATTGTAACAGCCTCTCTGGCAGTAGGTGCACACCATCAAGGTCAAGGGTAGCAAGAACTGAAATATGTTTCAGTCCATTCTCTTATGTTCCATGGATGGTTTGGGCGGAGGGGGGCGGGTCACACCCTGTGGTTGTTCTTGCCTTTAGTACATCCATCTTTCCTTCCTGACTGCCTGCCCTTCAGACTTCAGCTCCAGCATCAGATGCAGACAACAGTCTCACAGACAGAAATGAGCTACTATAATTGTATAAGGCCAAATTCTTTTAGCAAATACCTTAATTCATCTGTATCTCAACCTATACAACTCCGCATGTCTGAATCTGCATCTACTTGTACAATTTATTTACATCTATAACTATATTCAAATCTACATGTCCTGCTTCACTGATGGAAGCCTGACAGGTATAAAATGTGATGCCAAAAGTGGTTCCAGAGGAACGGACTCTATCATGAACTCTCTGAAATGGTTTTCAGTCTTCTAGACTGAAAGCTCTTGTGTTATAAGATTTAACAGCATGAGCTAGCTTTTCAGGAATAAAGTGAACATTGACCAGCCATGCCATGCAGCAGCAAAACTGTTATTCAAATTACCATCTATTCAAAACTGTAATCAGTTCCTATAGACAGTAAAGCTCTGGGTGGCCTGGTAACACTGGGTTCTCTGGCTGCCACAGAACACTTTATTCAAAATAAGAAGTATAATGAAAAGTTGATTATTTATGCTGCAGAAATATGGGAAAGAAAATAATGAACTCAAGACCCTGAATTTGAAGCTTAAGGTCTTCATAATGGACTTGAAAGCTTCAATAATTGTCCTTAAGTAAACTTATTTCTTATAGCCATAAGGTAGATATTTCTGAAAACTGAACACAACATCTGATCCTGTGGGTGGCAGAATCACAAATGCAAATTGAACTTCTAGTTCTATAGTGCATTTTTTTTTTTTTTTTTTTTTTTTGTTGTTGTTGTTAAAGTTAGGTCACTGGTATGGTTGGAATAGAACCTATAAAGTTGGGAGAGAGGATTCCAAGAAAGTTGACCCTAAAATTATGCCATCTTTTTATGCCTGCAGAGTCTCTTTTTAACCCCTGTGTGAGGTTAGTCTCTGTCAAAGAATCTGTAACATCTTCCCCTGAAGTCTTGACCTGACACAGTATCACTGGTATTCCTCAGGACCTACTCCCACTGCCTTTTTTTTTGCTTTAAAATCTACAACTAACCCAAGAATCATAGACCTCAGAGGGTGAAACACAAAGGAAGATCTGTGATGACATCTGATATACACAAAATAATGACTTTCCCAGAAACCTGGAAAACATGTATAGGGATGGATTTCAAGTGTAGGATCAAGGTGAAGGAAATATAAAAGTTGCATCAGGATGAATCATCAATCAGAGATTCTGGATTCAAAACCGAAGGGTTAGAAATTACTTTACTAGTTCTCTTGATTAATTGTCCAAAATGTTGACCCAATTGTAGCCTTCACTAAATTAATTTGAAGAACCAAATTTTTGGTACATTATAAAGTAAGTTATCCAAAGGCTTAGGAAGATTGCACTATTTCAAGTGAATTTAGTCATTGTTTAAGATATGTATCAGGCTGGGGTTGTGGCTCAGTGGTAGAGCGCTCCCCTAGCACGTTCGTGGCCCGGGTTCGATCCTCAGCACCATGTAAACATAAATGCATTGCACTGTGTACAACTAAAGCAAATAAATAAATACTAAAAAATGTAAGAGCCCTAATAAAGAGATAGCTAAGATGGCGGCTAGCTGAGAGCCATAAGAGGTGTTTCAGTATTTTCACCTGATATTCATGCATTTATCTAAGAATCTTTCTATGCCTGTGAACACAATGTGACGCACCTGTAAGTTTGAGCTGTTGACACGTGTATACTTGTTAAGGCAAAAAGTATTTAACTGGGTGAGGTTGGCTAGAGAGGTGGTTAGAGTTGGAGAGGTTGTTGGAGCCGGAAAGAGAAGTTAGAAGAAGAAAGAATAAAAAGCCTATTCATTTTCCAGTCTGCTTCCGAATTCTTTCCTGAGGTATCGTTGCTGCAGGCAGTGATAGCTGCAGGCGGCAACAACAACAAAAAGAGATATGTATCCTTTACATTAAAAGAACATTAAAATGTGTTGATTTTCCAAGAAAGTTCAGATCTTTTCCTGATCTTGGAAAATGAGTGAATTTTAATGTGTGTGTGTGTGTGTGTGTGTGTGTGTGTGTTTTAATCTCACTGAACAATTTGTATGTTGACAATGCTTCCTCTCTACTCATTTAGACATAGAAAACTATTTCATTTTAGCACAAATTAGATAATGTTTTAGATGAAAGGATGTTCATCTGAAGTTAATAATTAGTGATTACAGCAGTTTCCGACTTCACAGCACAGGAAGGCAAAAATATGTAGCTTTAATATTATACCAATAACTCTTGGTCCTGTCTGCATATCTCTTTTCACATAAGAAAGGGTGAACTTGGTCAATCCTGGGTAAAATCAGTTCCGGAATTTCTCCCAATTTGTTTTCTCTCTGTGGCACCATCTGAGTTCAAGACATCTGGGGTGAACTATCTGGTCTTTAATCTTGGCTTTGTCTACTCCTATCTACAGAGAGTCCCTCAACCTGATCTATTTCCTTGGCATCTTCCTTCTGTTCGCTATCCCCTCTCAGATGCCAGTGCCATTGGCACCTACATGGCCTGCATCTTCTGCATCCTAGTGGAGCAACATCTTCAGGTCTGCTACCCCCTCTCACATATGTCTGAGGCTTAGTGGTTTAGTCAGCTTTTTTTTTTTTTTTTTTTTTTTTTTCTATTGTGACCAAAAGACCTGACAAGAACAAAAAGAGGAGGGAAAGTTTATTTGGGAGCTCTCAGTGTAAGAGATCTCAGTCCACAGATGGCTTACTCTTTTACTCAGGGCCCAAGGAGAGGCAGCACATCATGGTGGAAGGATGTGGCAGAGGAGAGCAACTGGGGACATGGCTTTTGGAGGGAGGGAGAGAGAGTGAGGGGGGAGGGAGAGAGAGAGAGAGAGAGGAATAAACAAAGAAAGAAAGAGAAGAAAGAGAATGTTCTGCTCAACTAGGATAAAATATATACCCCAAAGGCGTGCCCCCAGGGACTCACCTCCTCCAGACACACCCTACCTACCTACAGTTACCACCCAGTCAATCCCTATCAGAGATTAATTCACAGACTGGGTTAAGGCTCTCATAACCCAATCATTTCACCTCTAAACGTGTCTCACACATGATCTTTTTGGGACACCTATAACATCTCATCTCTCACTACAAAGCCATACAGCCAATTCTGTTCTACTTTATCATAGAGATAAAGGAATGGCTCCAAGGCTCTGCTCTGCAAATGGGCAGCAGGTCATTGAGTCCTATACACTTCAGCCCATTAGCTGCTTATATTGGCACTCCTTATTCAATCCCTTATAAAAAAGATACTCCTGAGTGAGGCAGGTATGAGCCCATGTAAGCATCTAGCTTTCTAAAAAGCCCCTTCACTTAACCAATTATTTATTAGAGTATTTTAAGTTTAGTGTACAGAAATTACTGAACTTTGGCTCTTTACTCTGTTGTGCTCACCACTCCACATCCCCACAGTTGAACTCCTGCCTGAAATTAACAGAGAACAACAAGAAAAAATAAAAATGTTCAAAGTAAAAGAGCATGTGAATTTATATCATTGCAAATAAATGCTGATTTTCTAGTCATGATCTTCTGTTAATACACCATATGGCACTCTGTATAATTTAACCTTTCTGTTACTTTCCCCATCTGTAAATCAAGGGTATTGAACTAGATGATTTGTGTATGTTGGTGGGGGATGGTAGGGAATGACTGTGTGTATGTGGTGCTGGTGGGAGACCAGGGTCTCACATATGTCAGGCAAGTACTTTACCATTGAGCTATATCTCCAAAACTAGGTGGGTCCTTAGCAGCACTGATATTCCATGAATGCAGTTTTCAGACCATAATACATTTATAGTTCAGTGTTGACAACTTCTTTCTACAATCATCTCCATATATCCTGAAGAGGATGACATTGTATTTTTCATATTAAAGTACTTTGAGAAGTTAAATGTACCATATAGTCAAACTTGGTGTGCAGGAAATTAATGTCCAACAATTTTCTTTTACAGCCTTCAGTCAATTAAATTTATGTTATCAATTTACTATTCTCATTGGCAGCAGAAAGCATAAAAATGAACCCTAATCTCCTTTTTAATATACTCCAGATACTGGCCCCAGCATCATTTACCCTCTCACATTTTCATACAATCTTTCAGCTTGCCTTCTCCATAGTGCCAAGCAAGTGAAGCAGCGAAAAAAGGTGAGTCCTTGGTGAATGAAAGTGTCCTTGACTACACATAATGGTTTTTATCCCTTGTAATTGTTTTCATGTGTAAGAACCTTTTTTAAGCCATTTCCAATAAGAAGATTCCAAAAGATATTTGAGTAGCAGCAGCATTACTTCCATAGAGATATATTATCTCCCAAATATATGCTTTGAAAACTTCTCTGCTGTTTTTCATGTTAGTGACTTGGTAAAAGAGTTTGTGCTTCACAGTTGGACAAACTAAAACAAAATCTGTACTTGGCTCTTCATGGCTTTAGCCCAGTTACCCAACCTCTTTAAATTTCAATTATTTCTCTTTCTTAAATGTTCACTTAAAAACAAACAAAAAAAAAGAGGTTGTGAAGATTAGAGATGAGCGTCAATACAGGCATAAGCTATAGTGTACTTTGTGCATTGTGGATTCAACGCTTGCTTGATGATACTTATCTCCAGGGCCACTCATGAGTGTAGAGGCCCCATAATAATTGTTCAGGGTCTCCATCTATATAAACAATTTGACTTAAGCAATTTCTAGAATGTATTGGCACATGTGAAGTTTGTTGATCCTGGATGAAGGTTTAGAATAATGAGAAAGAGAAAACACATAATTGTTTATTATCCAATCAGTACACATGAAAATTCTTCCTGGTGTCCAGACACCATCACTTCCTGTTCAGTACCAAAAAGTACATTTTAAGTCCTTTACTGTCAAATTTACTTTCCTTGTCTCATTTCATATCTCTCTCTCTGTGAGAAAAGAGACACTACTATTGCAATGTTGTGCATAGAACCTGTTTATACTAAAATGATGTATAACTTCTTGCCTTTTGAATTCCCTAATACCATTTGTTTACGGATGGTTCCCTTGTTATTCATGACACTGCATTATCTCCCATGTGTTTCATAAATATTGGCTTCTAATGACCCTATCAAAGACTGTTATTGAGCTTTATTGATAATGGTAAAAAAATTTGTATACCCAGAGTATGTAGGATACTGTGACCAGTAATTTATTTCCTGATCATGTTAACTGTATAATTTTAAATCATATAACAAAATGTAGAATATCTTTCAACTATATCATTTTAAGTCACACAGAATCATGGCATTCCTAGAAGGTGATCTATTTCAGTATTGGCCAGATTCCCACCTTCTGCACACTACCAACAGCAAGGAGGATAGGAGGTACTCATGAGGACAGTGAACAGAATGTTAGTTGCTCATCCAGAATAATTTATGAATGCTTTGGGTACTTAGATGTGAGCCAAGAGAGTACTTTATCAGAAAGACCCATGGCGTTGGAGCAACAGTCCCCAAATCTCCCAAACCTTTGGAAGGGACAGGTATGGCCCCTCAAAGAGGACTATTGACTTGGAGTCTCAATTGGAGGCACCTAGGATAAAACATGACTACCACAGGCTTGCTGCCCTATATGGTGTAGACAGAGAAGTTATGATTGAAACACACATATGGATGAGCCTTTCAGTGTAGTTTCAGAAACTTATTCATGAACAAGTCTCCTGAGTCAGAAAGTTTATGGAATATTGTTACAAGCTCTTTAAGATAGAGAATGGACCAATTTTGTTTCTAAGCTCCAGACCCAGTTATCTACTTGGGAAGAAGATAAGATTATGAGAAAATGTATTGTTGGGAATAAAAATAAATTTTTTAGGTGACAAAATTGACTAAGTTGAAACTTCAGTTACTCAATCTATTTTGAAATACTGTCTATCTTCACACAAACTCGGGTTCACAAAGCATAGGATTAATATATTGGTTTACCTAGGTCAAAATTTCTATTTCCCACACACTATTAACAATAGGAAATCCTATGCTGAAAAGTAAAATAAATAGGTTAGGCATTGTATCTTACATCTTTAGTGCTGACTCACTGCCTGAATGACATCATTTCTATTTATTCTTTCTTTTCACCTAAGTTGGACATGGCCTTCCAGTTTCTACCCACTACCATGTTACTGTGGAAAAGTGTTGACACCAGGTAATCTCATTGTTTGGAATCTTAGCAATGGATATAATTGACCCATCACTTCATTGTTTCATATAATTTCCCACATTTTTTTAAGAAGTTAGAGTACTCTGGAATGTGCATTATCAATAAATTCCACAAGTTAAATATTCTTAACAAGAATAAAATATAAAACAACGAAATATATTTTCCACCCTAAGATATTAATTCTTTCTACCCTCTGCTCTGCTTGTACTGTTGAGGCTCTGCATACCAGGCTCCTGCCACCTTTGATGGAATCATAGAATCCCATTTGACGCAATTCATTTGCTTATTTTTCTGATAGAATTCTTGCCTACCAGGAATACCCAGCAACATTAGTTTTAAAGATTTTAATTCTAATGCTTCTCTCACCAATCTATTCTCCATGGCAAGTATGAAGAAGAAGTCTGGGGGGTCCTGGAATGAGTTATTATGTAAGAGTCCATCTAACACTTTTGTCTTTCAGACTCTTTCAGGTCTATCTCCAAATTGTGCCCAAATTTTTCTGGTCTTTCTTGCCATTATTTTATATGGTATTTCGTCCATATAAAAACTTAGGTCTAATCTAAATTACATCTTACCATCCTTAGTTAAGCACGCCTGAGATCCACTTCTATGTATGTTCCTCAGGCACTTTAAATTCATGAATTTATGCAAATTTTTTACTCTGATTTTGCCTTTCACCACCTAAGCAAAGTTGATTGAGTTTTTAAAAAAACTCCTGCTTAAGCTATAAGGCAGTAGTGGAAGTTTTAGCTCTCTTTCAGGGAGGCAAATGCTGTTCAGTTAAGAGGAGCAATAAAAAGAATTTCAAATAGATTCATTATTTCAGAGTTCTTATGTCCTCAGAATCCTGTGACATTTCATTGTTTCAAATATGGGAACTTATTTTATCAGTCAAAATCTTATTTAATCAGAACTCCTTCACTTAAAAGATTTGGCAGGGTTGTCAATCCAAAGGTTTCTGTAATTCAGCATCTCAAAAAAAAAAAAAAAAATTAGTCTTTCAGTTGCATTTCAGTATTCTCTGAACAACTACTTCAGTCAGTGTTTGTTTTGTTGTTGTTGTTTGTTTGTTTGTTTTGGAACACGGTCACAGAAAGGCTAATAGTTTTACGTCCTGGCTCAGCATTTCACAATATAAAAATTTGTTTTCTCTAACTGTAAATTATCCCATACCATCATGTTATGGTTTGAATGTGGTTTAGATGTACTGAAGTCTTGGTCTCCAGGGGGATGATATCAGGAGGTTGTTGAAGCTTAAACAAGTGAAGCCTAGTGAGAGGTCCTTGGGTCAATTGAAGGTGTGCCCTTGGAAGGGATGTGGGACCCCAGTCCTTCTGGCTTCCTATTTCAAGGCAGGAGCCTCTCTGTCATATGTGCTCCCACTGCTGTGATGCCATTTGTCTCCTCCCATGAGATCCTCATCAGAGCCAAGCCAACACCAGAGCCTTGTCCTTGAGTCTCCAGAACTTTGAGTTCAAGAAGCCTCCTTTCTCTATAAAATTAGCCTGTCTCAGATATGTCATTATGGTAATAAAAACAGCATAATACCCATCAAGATCAAATACCCCACCCCAATGTCTATCATTCCTTATCCTCTTTAAGTTTGCCTGTTGAAATAGCTCCCATCCCAGAGTGTGTCCTGCTACCTGGGCACATGCTTCCAGCTGAACAGACTTGATCAACTGATTTGCCATTCTGTGAATAAAGAGGGGTTTTAATGTAGTTAATCCATCTCATCCAAAAAACAAATCCTCACGTTTTATATATATATCCTATATATATCCTATATAGCTCACGTTTCCCTGAGGGTTTGTTGTTGTTGTTGTTATTTTTGCCTAGAACCCAATTTTTGTTTTAATTTTGTTAATGTCTTTGGTTGTAATCAACAGATGTCAATTCTGAAATGGAAAAGGAACTTATTGGAAGAAAAATGTGTGTACACAGAATTAAAAAAAAATTGAAAAACCAAATCTTAAAAGAGACTACAATTGGAATAATTTCAATAGAGATTGATCAGCACAGGTCATGGATCAACTTCTGTGTTGGTAATGGGTAGACTTGGCCCCACAATTTCTCCAAAATTTCACAAATTAGGGCAGGAGCAAGACCACTCTACTTGAAGAAGGGATGCTGGGAAGACATGTACACAACTACATGCATACGTATATACATGTACAAAAGACTATCCACTGCACAAGGGAAATAATCAAGAAATCTCATTAAGCCGGGCGTGGTGGCGCACGCCTATAATCCCAGCACTTGGGAGGCTGAGGCAGGAGGATCATGAGTTCAAAGCCAGCCTCAGCAATGGCGAGGCACTGAGCAACTCAATGAGACCCTGTCTCTAAATAAAATACAAAAAAGGGCTGGGGATGTGGCCCAGTGGTTGAGTGCCCCTGAGTTCAATCCCTGGTACCAAAAAAAAAAAAAAAAGAAAGAAAGAAATCTCATTAAATTTCATAATGATTATGGAAAAGAAATTAGATTACTCAAATGATGATAAAATGCTCTTATCTCACATCTCAGCTGCCCTCATCATAGCTTTGTACGAATCATTTCCAGTGCACAGACTCCCTTCTGAAATGGACCCTCTCTCACCCTACCTCAGAAATGCTAGGAAAATAATGGAATGATAGAGCAGGCTGGTCATCCAGCTATTGTAGTTGTTCCATGATCTAACATATTCAAGTTCCACTGAAGGTGCAATCCTGGGTGAATTTCTAATTTGAAGATTTTGTAATCATGTGTGTCCAGACCAAGAGGACACATTACAAGACAAACAGTTGTAGATACTAGCTGATGCTTTTTCCCATCACCAATTTCTCAGGCAAAATCTTATTTATTTATGTTTTAGTGTATATATATATATATATATATATATATATATATATATATATATATATATATATAAATGTAGGAATTGGATTTTTATGCCTTAGCTTTCTTTCGAGCCATTTTTCCTAGAGGGAAAATAGAATCGGCCACTGAAACACCATCAAACTGCTCAATCTTGAAAACATTCTCTTACGTAGGACCACAGCTTGCCTCTGTGACACTTTGGTGCAAATTAGAAAAATAATCCACTCCTGGGATGTAAATAGAAAAGCTACCCTTGGAGTGACAACCACCACTCAAGTACATCACTTTGTAATCAGCATAAGAACAGAAAACTTCAGTTGCCCCTTGCCTCATGGCCTGGGCCATTGTACAATGCATAATTTGTTTTACCACTCATGGTTATTCTAATATCAGTGTAATTTAGACAAACTGAAACAAATTGAAATCTTTCCTTTGAGTCATCTGGTTGGAAGCTTCATGAAAAATGATCAGAGCAAGTACTCCATTGGAGTCATCCAGTATTTATACATTCATGAGATTACCGAAGAAAAATCCATCAACTTATTGGCTAACAGACTTTTGTCATTATGGTAACTACCTTAAGTGGCTTCTTCTTCTTCTTCTTCTTCTTTTTTTTTTTTTTTTTTTTTGTTTTGGTGTTCAATGTCATTTATCATATATAAAAGGCTGGGCCCTTACTGATGCAGTCATAATTAAATATTGGGATGTTTTCCACTTCTCCAAAAGAGAAGCTTCCTAGACTTCCCCTATGTTTCCTGTATTTTGTCCTCATTTTTAGTTCTTGATTCTTCTTGCTACTATCTATAATGTCCCTGGCTCCTTAGTCCAGTGGTGTTCAGCGTCTTCTGTCTTAACAACTCTGTCAGTTGTGGTATCCTCCCTCCCTCCCTCTCTGCAATGCCTCTTGGATGTGATTAACTAATGCTCTTTCCATCCCAGTGGGGTCCTCAGGAACAACTCACATATATGCTTTACCTTCACTCGGCTTAGCCAGACTGACAGTTTTGATATAGCTTATTTTCTTTCCTTATCTAGTTTAGACTAAAGCTCACTGTTTTCCACCTCACTTTTATCATCACTGTGAATTCATTTAAAGCTGAGATCCTTAACCTGTACAGGCTCAGCCATTCTCACACTGAGTTCTTGTAACACTTTATACGAGTGGTTCTCAAATGTGATCTGGTTACCTGTTAAACCATTTCAGGGGTCAATGAGGTAACAGTTGATTTTATAATAAGACTTAGATGTCATTAAGCTTTTTAATTTCCATACATTCACAGCAATGTACAGTATAGTTCTCTAGATTGAACATGGGAGCAGATAGAATTCAGCTGTCTTGTGCTCATCCACACATTGAGATTAGCAATAATTTAAAATGGTGCTACTCTTCTAAGTTTTTTATTTTCAAATTTTAGATAGTTATTAAGTTTACAGTTATTTTTAAATGAACGAACAAATAATTTTAAGGTTCTCAAAGGTTATGTGGCAAAAATATATAGATGTAATACACAATAACAAAGCTCTATAGGGGCTGAATAAATCTTAAGACTATAAGGGCATTCTGAGACCAAAAAGCTTGAAAATTATTGTTCTAAAATATAAGTTTAATTATGACTATTTGGGGAGGACTTTGTGCCTGGGTGCATCTGGGTGCACAGGTTGTGCCCACAGCAGCTGGATATGGGAGTGTGGAGGTCAGGATGCACGTGCCCCAGGAAGATGCCTTGTAGCTTTGTGAGTCTTTGGCACATAAAGTGTAATTGATGCCAGAGATGTGATTGGAATGTTCCAGGGCATGCACAGAGCAAGAGAAGAGTTAAGGTCAGCTGTCAAAGAATAGCCTGACCATATTAAGATAATGTAGAAGATGAAAAATTTAAGATAAGCAATCTCCCAAGGTATTTTTTAAGAAGAGAAAAAGAGAATATATGCCAACTGGAGTAGAAGGGGAGAACACAGGATGAGTGAGGGTTTTGTAAAAGAGGTAATATGAATATCTAGCTTACAAAATAGCTTAATAGTCTTTTATCATAATTATCTCCACTTGTCTTTTAGCTTGTATAATTCTAAGTACCTTGAGTCAAAAGTGTATTTAACATCTTCCCCTGGGCCAGGGTTGTGGCTCAGTGGTAGAGCGCTTGCCTAGCATGCATTAGGCACGGGGTTTGATCCCCAGCACCACATAAAAATAAATAAAGGTATTGTGTCCATCTACAACATCAAAATTTTTTTTTTTAAAATCTTCCTGTGCATGTCCTCAACATCTGCAACTTATCTGACAAATCACAGTAACTTGTACATATTTGCTTCTGATTAATTACTTGATTATCTTTTTTCGTGTTTCTTAATAAAAAATACATAACTTAAAGTATCTCATAAAAATGGACATAAAGAGCTAGCTATCATCTCATTTAGAAAAACAAAAGCCACAAAATGCTCAAGTTAAAAAGTCCATGGAAGCTAATTGATATAATGTAGACAAAAGAATATCGCATAAAAAAAATTCTGAAAAGCACAGATCATTTTTATTCTTCAGAAAAATGTATATCCCATGTTCCTCACCAGGAGAGAGGGTGTGTGCTCACCACTTCTATTTTAAGCAGGTCGCAGCTGGCAGAGCAGAGCCTCTGACTGTGGGAACTCTGTTAAAGGAATGGATTTTTGACAGATGTAAGGATGTACTCAATTCATCTGCCTATGTATATCTATTAAGTGCGACTCTGAAATTCTAGACATACATCATAGCTTTAAATAGTGATCTTTTAAAGATCTATGAAGTATTAGCAAAATTATTATAGAAAATCATATGTTCAGAAGAAAAATAAAATGAGCCTGATTAAAAAGGCTGGTGATTAAAATTTATATGTCCAACTCATAATTCTTCAATTATGCTCATGAGATTACTCAAACATCTGTGTATAAAAAATTCCATTACAAACACCAGACACAAAGGAGTCTGCATAGACTCAAAAATAAAATAAAATTATGCACCACTGAGAAACTAGTAGCATGCTGATGATCATTTGTTTTATTCATTTGTGAGATGGATAATTGGTGAAGTAAATATTCTCTACCATAATTTTTCACTAAAGAAATATGTTTTTTTCTAAACCAGCAGCTTGTTTTAAACAGAACAGTGCCAATGACAGGCCATGAAAATAGTACATGGTATCTAGCTCTAATTTACTGATGACAACTACTCAGGACGAATACATTATTAACTCTTTCAGCATGTAGATAGGAACTAGCATAGAGATCAGACTTCAACCCAGTTTGTAATGGATATCTTCACATTTATCTTCATACTCATTATTGTCCATTGTCTTTGTACGTCCTTTCTGTTTGGCAGAAATGTCCACAGAAAGACAATGAACAGCATCTTTCCAGTGTGGAATGCAGACGTAAATTTTTATCCTCCCTAGTAGATAAAAGGGATGTGACCTGAGTGCCACAATCAGACACACCTCCTGGACCTCTGCTAAGAAATGAGTGGCAGGAATGCAAATCAGACTGGATTTCTGGCATTGAGCATCAACCAGAGACAGTTACCACAGTTTCTGCAATAACCCAGTCTATGTCATATTTCGGAGTTCTGCTGCTAAAAGATTAGTTTTGAGTCTATTATTCTTTTTCCCCAAAAGCGTCCCAATGAAGCTGTGAGACATCTGATATCCTTGCATCACTGTTCAGATTAAATTAGCCATAAAAGAATGTATGATCAGATAAGCTAAGGGATCTGACTGATACTACCATTGTTGTTCAGGAACTGGAAAAAAAATCAAGCTCTAAATGCTTCTTTGAACTATTCAAATATTTATTGAAAAAAAAACTTATGATAATCCAAAATATTGGTCACTTCAATTCTGAACAGATAATGAAACATAGCAGCAGAGCTCAAAGAGATCAGAGCCTGCAGAGCTTTGGCTTTGAATCTTGACACCTCCATTACTTGCTGTGGATAAGTAACTTAACCTTTATGATACTCAGTTTTATCACCTATAATAAATGATAATAATACCTAATGATTGTTAGGATTAAAAAAGATAATATTTGTAAAATATCAGCACAGTGATTTATACTTCAAACTGACTGACAGAGAGCTTTTTGCTCAGCTATTGCTTAATGTCTGATAATATGGGTGAATTTTCAGTTACAGAGAATATAATCCATTCCAGCAACTTTAAGCAGGAATGGATTTACTTTAGAGGATTAAATTGCTTTCAGAATGTTTGGACAGAAGAAATGGGGTCTAGCATGAGCCTCTAGAAAGACCTTAAAAATCACCTGCAGAATATGAAAACAAAGAAGCTGCTGATCAGCTTTTTTGTTTTCTGACCAGGAAAACATAGAGTCAGAGAGCTTTCTGATAACTGGGGAGCTTTTACTGAAGCTCCACCATCTATGTCACATTCAGGAAGTCATTATTCCCATTTGCATCACTATATCTTAGTTTGGCCTATTTTGGAAGTTTATATAATCTAAACCATTGACCTTATGTTTGTGAGATTTGCACATGACATTCTGTGCAGCAGTAGTACATTTTTTTTTTTTCCGTTGACCTGTCTATCAGGTCTTCAATGATGTCAACATCCTAGGTCATAGAACATGTGGATATGTAACAACACGTGGCCCCAAACAGTTGACTTGCATATGGAACTATGCTTGATAAGGAGTATATCCTGAGTTATCCCGGTGAGCTCAATTATATCATGAGGGTCCTTAAAGGTGGAAGAGGAAAGCAGACAAGAGTTCAGAGAGATGTGACACGGAACTACCTGGCTGCCTTGTCCAGCTCTGAAGTTAAGGAAGTGCTCTAGGAACAAAGGAAGAAAATAAAGTATAAAATGCTATAATGAAAAGTGAGTGTCTTCTAGAATGGGGAAAGGCAAGGAAAGATTCTCCCTAAAGCGACTCCAGAAAGGAATGTAGGCAGCCCTGACTTTCACTCACCCTGACTTTTGCTCCAGGGCATTGTGTGTTGGATTTCTGACCTATGGAACTGTGAGAGAATGAATTTGGTATTGTTTACTCCGTTAAATTTATGGTAATCTATAATAGCAGCCATAGAAAACTGTCAGTAGAGTTTCTCAACCTCAACACTATTGACATTTGGACCAGGTAATTGTTGTGGGGACTGTCCTGTGTAATGTGTTACATTTAGCAGCACCTCTGGCATCTACAGACTAAATGGCATTAGCACTCCCACTAACTGTAACAATAACAACATCTTCTAGACATTGCCAAATGTCTTCGGGGGACAAAGTGACTCCAGACTGAGAATTAATAGTGCAGAGTTTTATTTTTATAAACATGCCACAATTTACTTAGCCAATCTATTTTTTTTTTTTTAAAGATGTTTGGGATGTTTCCAAATTAGGGTTGCCACTAAGAATGCTTCTGTGAGCATCTGTGTATGTGTTTTAGTTAATGTATATGCAGCTCATTGTTAGATATATAATGAAAAGTATAAAAAAGCGAAATCACCAGGTCTCATACATGCACTTTATATCAGGCAATGTATGCAAATCCCTGTTGTATTCTGTTCTTGCTAACACTTGGTTTTGGCTTCCCTTTTAATTTTAGTCATTCTGTTGAGTATGCACAACATTTTTTTTTTGTGATTTAAATTTGCATTTCCACTATATTGAAGTTATGCATATTTTAAAAATATGTATTTTCAACATGATGATTATTATTTATAAAAAGTTGAATAAGTCGTTAGGCAATTTTTTTATTGTAGCATTTTGTTCACATTCAGCTACATGTTCCTTGTTGGATGTGTGTGATTGATTCTAATAATCTCAGTGCAGCTTAGATACTGTTATTTGATGGGCCAGATTAATTCTAGAATACAGGTGAGACAGTTTGGGCTTTATGTGGCCATTTACTTCAATGTTTATCTCCTCAGCTTTGGGGACTCCCTAAAATTCTATCTTCCTTTATGTGACTTTCCAATTTGGTGTTTTAGTCTCTATCTCTGTGCAAATGCCTTCAAGTGCAGGACTCACATTACCAAGTCTTTTTTTTTTTTTTTTATCTTCAATATTTTGGTCATTTTGGAAGTTTTAATCTATTATTTGGCTTTCTATCCATATGTAATTATTTTCAGTTACCAAAAGCTCTACTGGCTTCTCTACTTCTTATATGCAGTGCTCTGTCTGGCTACTCTATCCTCTCAAACTCGAAAAGAATTGTCAAAGAAATTGAGAGGGAAAAGCCAAATTCACTTCACCTTCCTATACTTCCCTTCACTTGGTGGTCTCATGTCTCATGCTCACTGCCTTGGAACTCTCTGCACATTCAAAGAGATGATTTTATATTTTGGAGCAATTGTGTAACTGCCTTTCTAAGTATCCTCAGCAGGAAAAATGTTCTGCTGGAAGCAGAAGTCTCTGTCAGTGGAGTTTTAAGGCCTGAGATCTCACATTCAATCCTGTTTGTCCCCAATTCCCTTTCCCTCATTCTTGTAGTCCTACAATTTCTCAGATAACACACAGTTCTACATTGCTATTTAACATCACACAATGTTGAGCTCTGTTTCTCATCTTCAGCTTTTTTCAATGATAAAAGATTCAGCAAAAGCACAGAAGCTCTCTCAACCTTTGACTATGCCTTTTACTAAGAATGTAAAATTGTAAATTTGTTACTTTTTTTCTTTTCCAGGACAGTTAAAAGCAGGGAGCCTCCCACTATACCATTTATTTTCTTTGTTCTCATTCAGATGGTTCATTGCAATACCCACTGGTTCTAACAAATTTTCATTTAATATCAAATGACCATGAATGAAAATTGGCTGTTTTCACATGGTCTACTATGGAACAACATCAATTTCTTTCTTTCTTTCTTTCTTTCTTTCTTTCTCCCTTTTTTCTTTTTTCTTTTTCTTTTTTTTTTTTTTTTTTTTGGTACTGGGGATTGAACTTGGGTGCATTCAACCACTAAACCACATCCCCATCCCTATTTTGTATTTATTATTTAGAGACAGGGTCTCACTGAGTTGCTCAGCACTTCACAGTTGCTGAGGCTGGCTTTGAATTAGCGATCCTCTTGCCTCAGCCTCCCGAGAAGCTGGGATTACAGGTGTGTGCCACTTCACCTGGCTGGAACATCAATTTCTTATTTCACATTCATGCAACCCTGTCCCATATTCCGATTTCCTATAGGGATGCATGACCTACACATTTCCTGTTACTGAGAAGTACTTTATTTCAGAAACAGAGATTATGTAGTTTGATTGAAAAGGAAAATTTTTACCTTTATTCCAGGAAGGTTAGCAGAAGAGAAGAAAAAGACTGTAGGCTAAACTTCTAGAGAAAAAAATATCAAAGCAATGCATCATGTGGGCCATTAAAGGACCCGCTCTCAGCTTGTTGATCTGCAGAATTAAATACTGTTCTACTTCTCTTTCCAGAGCCAGGCTGCCTCTGGCTTGCCAAAGTCAAAACAAGATTCAAGTTTCTGTAAACTCAGATTTGAATCCAAGTCTCATCTAAATGTATTTTATTAGCAAAATCTAATTCACTTCAAAGATTCTTGCTACAAGCTATGAGAAAAATGTAGCATTGAATTTCTGGCCTTTGGGTACCAGAAAGCCTCTGAGAAAGGAATCGGAGCCACTGACAAGCAGGCCAGATTGCAGTGTCCACCAACCCCACTGTGACTTATTTCTCAATGTACCAATTATCTCTAACATTAACTAATAAGAATCTCTGGTTTATAGGCCTCCTAGACATTATGTGATCAATACCGAAGTTATTTTATCGCCCAAACCAGCTCCTCACTCGGGGTTCTATCTCAGTAAAGAACACAGAGTCAAACTAGAGACCTGTTAGGTAGCCCAGCGTTTTGCCATTTTTACTCCATGGTACCACCCCAGTCCTATCTACACAAGCACTCATGGCTGGAAATTCTACCTTCCAAATAGTGCACACTTTATCTTCTTTATTATGCTACTTAATCAATTTGGACTTATCATTTCTTTCTTAGATTATTTTAATAGGCTTTTAATTGTTCTTCTTCTTTGTAGCCTCTTTTCCATGTACCCATCTCCAAATGGAACACACCTGTCTCACTAATGATAGCGTGCTTCTTGCCCACCTGGTTCTACTCATCCCAGATACACACTCTTCACCAACTACACATAGCCACTAATGGTGACCAACGTTCATTTTGTGCTTTTCCACTTTTTTCACCATATTCATACTATGCCCTTTTCCTGACTATTTCTTTGCCCTCTTATTTCCTTCTTAAGTGCCATCATCCTTCCAAGCTCAGTCATATCACTTATTCCAGGAGGTCTTTCCAAACATTCTTTTCATCTAGGTATAGAAATCTTCACAATAATTGGCAAAGCTATAGATGGTATTTTTAAGCTTCTTACAAGCTCCAGCTTGATGGTCTGTCTCTCCACTTGCAATGGCCTCTATAAGGTTGGCAGAGATGAACAAATTCTAACTTGGATCAGGAATATTTGTCCTAACAATTCATCTCTGTTTGAGTCCAGATGTTTTTAGGGAATTTAATGAATGCCATTTCCCATATAAATTAGAACATCTTAGTGTCATTAACAGAGAAAACCTGTTCATTGAAGAAACTCCAAAAGTGGACACATTGTGAGATGGGAAAAAAATCAATAAATTTAACAAGATACATTAGGATCAAATCCTACTATGGACCACTTTTCTGAAGCATTAGAGGTGGTTTTTTATGTTTTCACAGGACTCATTGTGACATTCATACATACACAAAAAATAATTTGGTCAATTTCATATCCTAGTACTTCTCCCTTTCCCTCTCCTTTTCCCTCCCTCTGAATCCCCTTCCTCTACTACCCTGGTCTTGCCTTTATTTTTGTTTTGTTTTGTTGGTATTTTTGCAGGGCTAGGAATATTGAAATCAGGGCCTCATACATGTCAAGCAAGCACTCTACCAGTAAACCACATCCATAGCCCTGCCTCTATTTTTTAAATTTGCATATTATAATTATACCTAAGGGTGGGATTCATTGTGAAATCGTCACACACACACATAGCACAGTTTGGTAGATTTCATTCTCCAAGCACCTCCCCTTTCCCTCCTCTCTTCCTTCCCCCTCAATCCCTTTCCTCTACTCTGTGTTGTTCCTTCCATTTTCCTGAGGTAACTTTTTTAGTCTCAGAAAACTGAGGATCAAATGTTTTCTCTCATATGTAGAAACTACAGAGGAAAAACAAAAGGAATAAAAAGAGAGCTGGATTTTTAAATCAAGTTTGACTTTCTAAAGGGAAATAAAAAGGTTACTTTGAATGTATATTTAAATGAAATCACCTGCCAAACTTTTTCCAGGAAAAACACATTCTTATAATATGGCACATATACTCTTGAAAAACAAACAAACAAACAAAACCCCTGTCCTTTGTATACAAAGACCATACTACTGACTGGTTATCAGTAGACTTTGTATCTTTCCAAAAAAGATTAAAAAAAAAAAAATTCAGTAGTGAATCTAAGTTTTTCCAAACTTAGTCTTCAAATTAAAAAAAAAAAAAAAAAAAGCATACTTTTCAAAGTGGCCAAATAAAATGAGAAGTTCATCTTTGACTCAGAAGTAGAGGAAAGATAGACTCTGACCAAGTTGTTTATTAACATGTACTTAAATGAACATTGATATAATTTTAATTGTAGTCCTTGAAAAACAGCTACATGGAGAAAAATGTGGGAGATACTGTGTTAAATAAATTTAAACAGTCTTATTTGTGCCTGGTGTTGTGTTTGTATTTGATAATAGGATTTCGTAGAGTCTTGATATGCTAATAAGAATTTTTTTTTGTAATTCTTCAAGATGGTGATAGACTGTGCAGTATCCCTATACTTACCTGAGCACAGAATTGACCCCACCCTGCAAATGCACATACTTTTGCATGCAATTCATATACATACATTATTCTGAAATGCACAGATCAGTGGGTTTTACTATGTTACATTATGCAATCATCTCTGTCTTCCACCCCACCCCCACAATACTTGTACTTCTAATACTCACTTCCAATTATCAAGATCTACTCAAAACCACTTTCCTAATTTCTTTCTCTATGTATTGCCTATTCTGGGCCTTTCATGTGAATGGGTTCATATAACATGTGACCTTTAGTGTCTGGCCTCTTTTACCTAGTATAATTTTTCAAGGTTTTCCCATGTTGTAACATGAATCAGTACTTGATTTCTTTCTTTGTGGAATAACATTCCATCGTGTGAACATACCACATGGTGTCTCTCTATTAATCCATTGATGGGCACTAAGGTGGGTTCCACTTTGGGGGCTACTATGAATAATACAAAGTTCATGGGAACTTATTTTCAATCCTCTTGGGTATGTACTTCAGAGGGATTGCTGAATCTTATAACTCTGTGTAAGGTTTTGAGAATTTGCCACAATGTTTTTCTGAGGCAGAACCATTTTATATGCCCAACAAAAACATAAAGGTTCCAGTTTCTCCTTCTTTTTTCCTTTGTTATTTTCCTGAAAAAAATGAAAACAGGCTAATTATTTAAATAGACAATTCTCCAAATAATGTATACAAGTGGCTCACAAGCACTTGAAAAGATGTTCAAACTAGTGTTTTTAGGAAAATACAAATCAAAACCATAATGTTTCACTTTCAATTCTTTTGAATTCTCTTGAATATGAGTATAAAACCCTGCTAATTTTTATTAAATAAAAATTAATGAAGTTAACTTATTAGTGTAGTCATTAAAACTAACTACAGATATTCTGTTTTCTGCAGACAGACTTCCTTATGATTTCTGTGGGCTTCTCCTAACTTAGGGATCATTTATCTTGGAACTTGTAGGGACTTTCAAGCTTAGTAATCATACATATAATTCTCAAGGCTGTGGATTCCATATCAGAGCACAGAGAAGCAATCAAAATAACCATTCATTTGTGTAAAACATTATAGTTGTATGACCAATCAACCCCCAACTCAATTTTCAGAAGGAAATTGTTCAATTATGCTTGTTTTATAGCTTAGAGATACTCATGAAGAAATCTATAGTTAGCTCCAGGGCAACCAGCTTTACTAAGTATTAGATCAGAGAAATCTTTGCCCTCCTGTAAGCCTCTGATTGAGTGTTATTTTATACTCATGGACATTCATACTTCACTTATTCATTTCAATTATTAATTGAGTTCCTCTCTTTCTTAATGCAGATTTCTCCTTCATGCACTTTGGAAACCCATCAAAGACAGTTTTGTTCCCTACATATTTTCTGAATCTGTGATAATCCAGAAGACATTGTTTTCTGTTTGAAGAGAAGACTGCACATCTCAGGTAGTGTTAGACTGCATGTTCTTTCTGGACTATTGCTAGAACTTTTTTTTTTTACTACCATTTCCTGGTCTCTTACCATTTCATAGTTTAATCTGTGATCCAAGAATCTTGCTTAAATGGACCATATGTCTTCTTAAAAACTATGTGAGATCCTCAATGTGAGAATAACAATACATCATTAAAGATAAATATAAAGGTGATATTTCATATTATAATATGCTTTGTAGCTAAAATTTATGAGCTGTATAACATCTCTGCAATTATTAATGTTTTTGAGACTCAAACACAGACATACACATGTTCTTAGTGAAATACTGAGAACAAAACCTTTATAATAAGAGGAAATGACCTACATAATTTCCTCTGTATGTTCTATCTTTGAGACTACAACATTTCACAGGTAAAAGTTTGTTTAAAAGATAATGGAAAGTATTTTTAAGAATCACTCCATGTGAATATTAAATCTTATTCTTCATGGTTATGCATAATAAAATCATTTTAAAATATAAGTCTGTGTTCGTTTTTGTATGCCGGTAAGAAAAACTACTGTAGGCATATAATTGCTTTAAAAGAGGTCATTAAAAGTAAGAAATATATATCTTTGCACATTTTCAGTTTTATAAAATGACTTTATTTCCTAGTTTAGAAGAATATGCTGAAGCATGCAGATAGATGTCTGAGAATAAATTGTGAGAGACCATATCGGCAATACTGATTTTAGAAACATATGTCTCTCAGTGGAATTTTGATGAATGTCTTCAATGCATATTTATGCATATTAATAACATTTGAATTCCTCCTTGACTATAGTGCTGCATTTCAAATATTGAGTTTTAAATCAGACCTAAAACGTTCCATTAAAGGCGGGTGTTTTTTCATCTTACCTCTGGGTGTACATTTGCTCTTATTTCTCATCCTAGAGGGATATGTAAATGCTAAGGAGAATAATATAAATATTGTAGACTCCATGCTGCTAAATACCAATAACTTGAATATGTTTGAAATGCATTACTTCTTCCTCACTTCCACTTTAGTTTCTTCAACATTCATTGCATTATGTAACCTGTTTTGATTTTAGGAGCAGGAATCTTAATTTTCCTCTAAAATCATTTCTGGAGGTAGAACCTAAACCTTCTTAGAAAGTCAGGTGTCACTTGAGAGGTGGCGTTTGGTTTGTAATAAATTCTCAACTCACCAGACAATCAATACTAGGGTTGGATATTCAAGACCAGTATCCATGACTTGAGCATTTGAAGGATTTTAAAGTGAAGTTGATTTATTTTACTAGTAAGAGGATAGAATGTCTGACCTATTTGATCTCAATATGTGGTCCCCTCTCAGGTGTGCTGCCTTTTGATGATCTACATTTCAAAGGGTGTAAAAAGTATTTTATAGATATTTTTCATCTGCCCTCACTACTAACAGAATTGAAGTGAAATGTGTTTCCTGTATTACTGATTCTTATCGATTTTCCTGAAGCAAATGTGGATTCTTATTTCTTGATTCTTAATGCACATGCCATCGTATTTTTTCATTTGTTCTTTCATATAGAAAAGCATTAAAAAATAATGGTAAAATGTGCAATAGGATCCCAGCACTGTCCGGAAAGATCCAGCTCCTCCTGAGTATATTCCACAAGTTTGTTCCAGTTCTCTACATCATTATCAAGCCTGACCATGACATAGGTCTCCCATGCTACAACTCAATGTCCATCTCCTTTCTTGTTTCTGGACAACATCTACATTACAAGAGATGAGAAAATTATAAGTGAATAGACCCAATGGCAAAGGACCATGATGGGATCTGTCTTCAAAACTCTTCCACAAATCTCCCCCACTACTTTTTCCAATCTCTTTAACTAAATTTCCCCATCTTTTTGAAAGTGGGAACTGAATCACTAACTTCATTGCATCAAGTTAATGGAGACATCAGCTGAAAAAACAGCATGGATCCTTGGGGCCTTTTGCATCCCTTCTTAAATCAGATTTTAAAAGCAAGTATTTCAAAGGGATTTTTAAGAAATTTATTTCAGGCAAAAGAAAACCAAAAATCAATATAAAAATGTCAAAAGTATGAAATTGAACAGAGGAGAGAACACAGATTTTATATTCTAAGTCAATTGCAATTCCTAACATTTGTTAGACTCTCATTATATGTAAGGCAATGTCTTAAATACTTGACATGAATAATCTTTCTGTCTTTACAACAAGGTAATGAAGTAAATAATATAATTATTTTCACTTTACAGATTAGAAAACTAATCATGAGTAACATGCCTAGGGTCACATGGATAATAAGAAGTGGTGCTTTGAATAAGAGTAGAATCTCCCTAAATTTGAAGAGCTTAATTTAGCCCTGTCTAGACTCTGTGCCAGTGTTTTTGTTTGTTGACCGATTAATCTTCTCTGGAGGACATAAGGGAAATCATAAACTATACACAGCACTACTAAAATTTAAGCAATATCTACCCTTTTATCATAAAACATTTGTTGTAATGGAGACATCAGCTGGAAACAGTAAACTACATCAAATAATGTAAAATATGGTAGAGTGCTCGCCTAGCACGTGGGCGACCCGGGTTCCATCCTCAGCACCACGTACAAATAAAATGCATTAATAAAACGCATTCTGTACAACTAAAGCAAATAAGTAAAAAATATTTAAAAAAATACAAAAAAGGGCTGGGGATGTGGCCCAGTGGTCGAGTGCCCCTGAGTTCAATTCCCAGTACAAAACAAACAAACAACAACAACAAAAAAACAAACATACTGTCTGGAACTGTGTAAGTATATTCTACACTATTAAGAAGAGAACAAAAACATCTAAAAGTGCATTTCTCTAAAGGTACTTCTATTGTTAAGTTGCATTATTGTATATACAAATTACATATATAAATTACATATAAATATTGTTTAATATTTATAATATGGTATATATAATATACACACAAGCACATTTTGTGTCATAAAAATTCTTTGTGTTATTTATATTTCTAGTTTTTTGAGAAAGCTCCATACCATTTTCCAAACTGGCTGTGCTAATTTACATTCTTAGCCATACTTGTTATTTTTTTTTTTTCCTTTTGAGACTAGCTATTCTGATTTGGGTGGGATAATATTTCATTGTGGTTTGGATGTGCATTTCCCTAATTATTAGTAATGTTGAGCATTTTTTTCAGATACTTGTCATCTATTTGAATATCTTCTTGGACAAATGTCAGGTCAAGTGCCCATTTATCAATCAGATTATTATTATTATTTACATGAGCTATTTTTGTGTGAGTTCCTTAGATATTTTGGACACTACTTCCTTGTCAGATGAATAGTTTGGAAACATTTTCTCTCATTCTGTAGGTTGTCTATTCACTCTATTGATCGTTTCTTTTGCTGTACGTAAGTTTTTTAGTTTGATAAAATAATATTTGTCAAATTCTGCACTTGTTGCTGTGTTTTGGGGTCATTTAAAAAATATATATTTTTCCAGGAAAATGCCCTGGAGCAGTTCCCCTATGCTTTCTTCCATTAATTTCATAATTTCAGGTCTTCCATTTAAGTTGTTGATCCATTTCGAGTTGTTTTTCTGTGTGTGGTGAGAGACAATGGTCTAGCTCCATTCCAGGTTTTCCAGGATTGTTCGTGGAAGAGGCTTTCCTTTCTCCAATGTGGTTTCTCATTGCCTTTGTCAAAATCAGTTGGCTATAAATATGCAGGTTGATTTCTATGTTCTCTGTTCTGTCCCTTTGGTCTCTGTGTGTCTGTTGTTATGCCAGCATGGTGGTTACTAGAGCTGCATACTATGCTTTGAAGGCAGGTATTGTGATGCCTCCAGCTTTCTTTTTTGCTAAAGATGGCTTTCACTCTTTGAGGTCTTTTTGTGATTCCAACATGTTTGATTAGTTTTTTATTCGTATTGCTATGAAGAATGTCATTGGTACTGTGATAGAAATCTTGGTGGAGGTGTAGGATGCTAATATGTACACTTTAATATTAATTCTTCCAATTCATGAAGAGGGGATTCCTTTCCGTGTGTGTGTGTGTGTGTGTGTGTGTGTGTGTGTTGTGTTTCAATTTCTTTCATCAGTGTTTTGCAGTTTTTCTTATACATCTTTTTTGCTTTCTTGGTTAAATTTATTTCTAGGTGATAGTCAGCAATCAAGCTACTGGGTGTATATCTAAAGGAAATGAAGAGACCTCTGCATTTGCATGTTTATTGCAGGAGTATTAACATAGCCAAGGCATAGGATTGAACTAGGTGTTCATCAGTGAATAAATGTCTAATGAAAGTGTGGTACATATACACAATGGAACATTAGCCAGTCATAAAGAATTAATTTTGATCCTTCATGGCAACATGTTTGAAACTAAAGGACATCAGGCTATAAGTGAAATAAATCAGGCACAGAAAGATAAATATAACATATTAACACTTACGTGTGAAAGGTAAATAGTTGATTTCACAGAAGTAGAGTATGTAATAGTGGTTACCTGAACCTAAAAAGAATGTGCAGGATGAAATATGGAGAGAGGATTATTAATGGGTATAGGGGTGCATTCAATAGGAGAAAGAAGTTCTAATGTTCTGTCGCACAATAGGAAAACCATGGTCGTAACAATTAATTGTATATTTCAAAGTATCTGGAAAAGAGAATTCTGAATATTCCCAAGGCTAAAACAATTAATTTCTGAGGTT
Organism: Tamias sibiricus; assembly: GCA_025594165.1. Taxonomy (NCBI): domain Eukaryota; kingdom Metazoa; phylum Chordata; class Mammalia; order Rodentia; family Sciuridae; genus Tamias; species Tamias sibiricus. The sequence goes on from CM046662.1 coordinate 59,192,752, forward strand.
ATAGTTATGCCAATTATCCTGATCTGATAGTTAGACATTGCATACATTATATAAAAATGCTACACAGAATATGTAAGTATGTTGCAATTAAAACTTTTTGAATATTTAAAAAAACCCTTTGTGGTAATGTAAAACATAGGGACATTTGGATAGGTAAAGAACACATACAATAAATGAAGGAGTAAATGAAGAAGAGAAAGGCATTTCTTCATATTAGGAACAGATGATATTTGTGAAGCAAATGATGGAGAAAGACAACATCTGTAAAAAACACAATTAGTGAACAACATGTATACATAATCTTGGGTAAACTGCAGCTTATTATCCAAAATTAAACACACAAGCAACTCATTCTGGAACAGAATGTCTTGGAAAAGAATAGGTGGTAGAAACATAGAAGCCCAAAACTTTATGGCTGATTAAAGAAGAAAGGACCCCGCCAGGATTGAACAAGGCAGACTCTTGAGGAACTAGGTTAGTGTCTTATCTACATTCTGGGAAAAAGGATAAATAATTTGCTCTACACAGTTAGTATGATTTAAGTGTTTGTGCCAAGTTAACTGTATAAAAAAATGATATCATTATCTGCCCTAAATTTTTGAGTTAAAGGGACCTACCAGATATTTATAACATACGTAGTTTATAAATATCTGGATTGTATAGGAATTGTATTGTCGAGAGCCATCTGTGAACTGTGCATAAACCAAACCAGCATTGCAGCCAGTGAATATGAAAACCTGGTATCTGGGAACTTCCAGTGGCAATCCTGTTGGTAAGACCACCCAGATACATGTGAGTTCCTACCCAGCTCTGTCAGGTTCCACACAGCGCTGGAGATGGGGTGAGCTACTGCAGCCACCTAGCCACACAGACTCCCAGAGATGGGTGTGGCTTCCCAAAATGCCAATCAATCTGTTGACTGCAAGACACCATGAAGCAAGACTCTACCTGCTGAAACCTTATCCCTGCCTTTGATGCTCTCCCTTAAATAAGCCACTTTTTAACTATTCTGTTCCAGCTCCTACAAGGACTGGAAGAATCTACCAGGGACTCTGCTTTAGAATTAATTTTGACTTTGTCTCTTATTTCTTCACTAATTACTTTAGACTATATTTTTCTCAGATGGCTTATCACCTCCTGAGTAGGAAAAATTACGCTGGTGAGGCACTGGCCTCCTCAAGATACTACATTACAATTGCCACAAAAGTGAGATAAAGCTAGTCAGAAGTCTCTAGGGCCTACCTTGGCTCAAGGTGACACCATTGAGGTGGTCTGTGCTAGAATTTTTTCTTTTAGCTTTGTGTGTTGCTGGGGATCAAACCCAGGGCCTCACGTATGCCAGGCAAGAGCTCTACCAATGAGCCACATCCTTGGCCCTTAGGAACATTTCTTTACCAGGGTCAGGAGAGATCCTCTCTGTGCAAGTGCCATTTCTCTATGCTCCAAAGGAGGCTGTCCTCATGATGTGGCTTGGGGTGGGCTGAGGAGGTGATCTCTCCACCCACAGTAGCTGTCTGTAAACTGGAGTACCCATTTATTCATGTTACAGTACTCTTGTTGCATTTTTCTGTAGAAAGTACTATGGGGTCATCTTGTTCTAAAATTCATCTTGTGTATCAGACTAATACCAAAGAATCAGGCAAACATACCGGATATGTCCTATGAAACCAGAAGACACAACACTAGATAAGGGCAATTGTCAGTCTTGTCACCCTCATGAAGAACTTCATCTGCCATCACAAAAGAGAGCGATTTTGAGGAAAATTGTAATGGATCGCTCTGAATCCAAAATACTGGCAAAAAAGTCTGGTAGGGAAAGATGGCTGAGAAAGCCACATGTGGCTCCTGATCGTGTTTACCCAAGGAAGAAAAAAGTATTGAGTCATTTAAAGTCTGCTCAAAATCACAGAGTAAGCCAGGTGTAGTGGTGCATGCCCATATTTCCAGCGGCTCAGGAGGCTGAGGCAGGAGGATTGCAAAGCCACCCTCAGCAAAGGAGAGCCACTAAGCAATTCAGTGAGACCCTTTCTCTAAATAAAATACAAAATAGGGCTGGGGGTGTGGCTCAGTGGCTGAGTGCCCATGAGTTCAATCCCTGGTAGTCCCCCTCCAAAAAAAAAAAAAAAAAAAAAAAAAAAAAAAAAATCACAGATGGCAAAACCTCAAAAATCTTCTCTTGATCTCATGATCAAGTCTTAAGTAGCAAATTTTAGAACCCATTGGATGAAATACTGAGGGGAAGCAGTTTATTATGGCTAATGGACAAAATTCCATAGTTCTCTAAAGCTTTTCCCCAACAGGAGGCACCAGTTCTCAAAAGGTCTCCTAAAACCAGTGTTGAGATAAATTTTGAGCCAAAAAAATAAATGATTAATAATGTTAAAATGTAAGAAAACAAATATGAAGAACATATAATAGGTGGTAAGAAATTGGAAAGATATTCTAACATGTCAGCAGCATAATGTCCTTTCTGAATTGTGGAACTATGGTATTTTTATATATTTTCCTTGTCTGTAATTTATTAACTATCCACAACAAACCAGTATTGTTACTGACATAAGAAAAATAAGCAGTAAAAACTATCATCTCCGAATCCCTTTTCATCAGAGGTCTTCTCACCTGCCATCATATTTTGCCATTTGTTTTCATTTCCTATATAAATAGTTCTATGTGTTCCATGTTAAATGACTTCTTATTCCTGGCATTTTTCTAGAATTGTCTGATTGCTAGCTTTAGCTATTTCCTTAAATATGGGGATGTAGAAGAAAGCATACTATGAATCTTCTCTAACACTTTCATGTTCGATAATCTTAGTCATTTAATTATTCTGTTTTCTCATCTGTAAAATATAATATTTAGATTGTAGGACGACTAAAATTGATAGAGTTAATGTGTATAAAATAGATATGCACAAGAGGACTTAATTAATGATACCTATTAAATTTTCCAATTTCTTCACAACTTAGTTTCATTATACCCTGAGCAAGGATATTAAAATCTTCCATGGATCCCAGTGGTTTAACAGCTCACTAATCTCAGGTGAAACTGCTCTTTAAGTGACTCCTGAAATATGTGTGCTCATAGAACACAGATAACATATCTCTTAGGTATGTGTGGCTGAATTTAGTGATGGGTGGAAGAAGAATTAGCTGTTCAGAAAGAAATACATTTTTGCCTAAAATGTTCATAGGTATAGGCTGGTATTAAGAGCAGGGAGAGGGCTGGGCATGGCGATACATGTCTGTAACCTCAGTAACTCATAACGCTGAAGCAGGAGGATTGCAAGTTCCAAGTCAGCCTCAGCAACTTAGTGAGGATCTGTCTCAAAATTTAAAAAAATTTAAAGGGGGAGTGGGGAAATATGGTGGAGAATATGGTGACATATAGAGGAAAGAAGCATTTACAGCATGGGACTCACAAAGTGAGAGGGAAACTTCTCAGTGAGGCGGGACCAATTAATGTTACAGACATCAAAGTAGACTCCAGACATTTATCTTTATATACCAGTTACTGACAATAGAACTGCTCCTAGCTCCCCTCTCCATCTATCTAAGAGGGGCTGGAACATGAGTGGGATGCTTCAAGCCAACAAAGTTAAGATCCAGCAGTTGTGAAGTTCTTACAAGTTAGCCAAACAATAATGAATCTCACTCCACACAAGATCTAATCCCACCTGAGCCTAAAGATAAATTCAGCTCATAGAAGTGGGGAGACAAAAATACCCAAAGCAAAAATCAGGCTCCAGAGAAGAACAACCAGAAGAGCACTTTAGGCGCTCCCCATATCTACACATATATCAAAACAGAGGAAACCCCAGGATTTAAAAAAACTACACACATAAGGACACACATATAAAAGAAGAAGGGAATTCACTTCAATTGATGTACAAGTCCAGGATCTCTGAAAACATGAGGAAGTAGGCAAACAACCGCCACCCCACCCCCCCAATACCTCAGAAGCCTCCAACAAAGGATCCCACAGATACAGGAATGGATGATATTCCAGAGAAAGATTGTTTTAAAAAATGATTACTAAAATGTTTTATGTACTAAAAAAAGATCTAAGGAATTAATTGAAAGAAAAAATGCAGGAGATGAAAAGCCTCTTCAATAAAGAAATAGAAATAGTGAAAAGAAACCAATCAGAACTCTTGGAAATGAAAGGCACAATAAATCAAATTAAAAATTCATTTGAGGGCTGGGGTTGTAGCTTAGTGGTAGAGTGCTCACCTAGCATGTGGAGGGCACTGAGTTTGATCCTCAGCACCACATAAAAATAAAATAAATGTATTGTGTTCATCCACAACTAAAAATATTTTAATCTTTGAAAGCATCACCAACTCAATAGATTGTGTAGAAAATATAACTTCATCCCTTGAAGACAGAACATTAGGCCTTGAAGGCATGATGCATGACTTTGAGTACACAGAATACAATAAAGAAAAAAAAAAGAACATTATCAGAATATACAAGAAATCTGGGTTAACATCAAGAGACTAAACCAAAGAATCATTGGGATAAAGAGAACATGGAAATACAAGCTAAAACCATTAAGGATATTTTCAATGAGATTGTCACAGAAAACTTTCTCCACCTGAGAAATAAGATAAACATACAAATAAAAGAGGCATACAGAACTACAAATAGACCAGACCAAAAGAGAAGTTCTGCAAGACAGTCATGATCAAAATACCTAATGTATAAAATAATTTAAAAAAATATTAAAAGCTACAAAAGAGAAACATCAGGTCACATTTAGAGGCAAAACAATGAGTCACTTCTGAATTTTCAGTGTTACCGCTAAAATCCAAGAGAGCCTAGAATGAGATATTCCAAGCTCTAAAAGAAAACAACTTCGATTAAGATTACTATACCCTGCAAACCTCTGTTACATATTTGATGGAGAAATACAAACTTTTCATGACAAAGACAAGTTAAAAGAAATACATGACAACAAAGGCAGCACTACAAAGAATCCTCAAAGATAAACTGCACACATAAGAGCCACCCCACCAAAAAAAAAAAAAAAAATTAATTTAAAACTTTCAGAAAGAAAACTCATCTGTTAAATGAGAATCAAGACATTTATATATAATAAAAAACCAAAATGGCAGCAAACCACAAACACATATCCATAATAACACTAAATATAAATGATCTAAAATCTTTAATTAAAAACAGGCAAGCAGAATCGATCAAAAAACAAGAACCAACTATACGCCGCTTGCAAGAGATTCATCTTATAGGCAAAAATATTCACAGACTGAAGGTAAAAGGATGGAGAAAATATCCCATGCACACAGAGTCTGAAAGCAAGCTGGAATAGCTATCCTTATATGTAACAAAGATGATTTCAAGCAAAAATTACTCAGGAGAAAAAAAATAAGGCCATTAGAGCCTTATATAGAGAACAATTCATCAAGAAGATATGATATTAAATATATATTTCCCAAATGCTAATGCACCCAGTTATACTTAAAAAATACTACTTGACATCAAATCTCATATAGATCCCAATACAATAATACTGGGTGATTTTAACACACCCTTATAATCAATTGACGGGTAACCACAGCATACACTCAATAAAGATACGTTCAACCTAAATAAGACTATAATTCAAAAGGATATAACAGATATTTACAGGATATTTCACCTAAAAACTGCTGAATTCACCTTCTTATCAGTAGTTCATGAAACTTTTTCCAAAATAGACCATATTCTATGTCACAATACAAGTCTTAGCAAATTCAAAACTATCAATATAATACCATGCATTCAATTGGATCTTAATGGAATGAAACTAGAAATCAACAATAAGAAAAATAATAGAAACTCACAAAACACATGGAAATTAAATAATACTTTTTAAAATGAAGAATGAATTAAAGAAGAAATGAGAGAAGAAATCAAGAAAATTTTAGAAACAAATTAAAACAAAGATATGACATATCAAAATCTTCGGGACAGTATGAAAGCAGTACTAAGAGGAAAATTTATTGCCTTGAGTACCTACAGTAAAAAAAAAATCCCAAATAAATAAGCTTATGCTTTACATAAAAGCTTTAGGGGGGAAAGAAAAGAAAACTCTAAAGTAAGTAGAAGACAAGAAATAATAAAAATCAGAGCCAAAATTAATGAAATTGAGAATAATGAAAATGCGCAGGATGAACACAACAAAGAATTTGTTTTGTGAAAAGATAAATAAGATTGGTAAACCCTTAGCCAAACTAAGAGAGAGAGAGAGAGAGGAAGAAAATGCCCAAATCAACAAGATTAGAGATGAAAAAAGGAGATATTACCACAGATACTTCTGAAATCTAGAGTCATTAGAATTATTTTGAAAATTTATACTCCAATAAACTGAAAAATATAAAAGATATTGACAAGTTTCTAGATACATATGGGTTACCCCAACTAAACAGGAAGATATAGAAAGCCTAAAGAGACCAACATTAAGATTCCAACAATCCTCAAATTATCCCATGAAATTGAAAGGGAAGAAACACTGCCAAGCACATTCTATGAAGCCAGTATAACCCTGATATGAAAACCAGACAAAGACCCACCTGGAAAAGAATACTACAGAACAATATCCCTGGTGAGCACAGACACAAAAATCCTTAATAAAATGTTAGCAAACTGTGTTCAAAAGGATAGCAAGAAGATAATACACCATGACCAAGTGGGCTTTATCCCAGGGCTGCAAGCCTGGTTCAATATATGCAAATCAATAAATGTAATCACCTCCTACACAGAATTAAAAAGAATCACATGATCAATCTCAATAGATTCAGAAAAGGCCTTTGATAAAATACAGCAACTATTCATGTTTAAAATACTAGAGAAAAAAAGGGATAAAAGGAAATTCTCTCAACGTTATAAAGGCTCTATATGAAAAACCCATAGTGAACATCATACTGAATGGGAAAAAACTGAAAGCTTTTCCTCTAAAATCAGGAATGAGACATGGTTATCAACTGTCAACAATTCTTGAAACACTAGCCAGGGAAATCAGGCAAGACAAAGAAAATAAAGGTATACAAATTGGAAAAGAAGAACTCAAACTATCACTTTTTGCTGATGACATCATACTATATCTAGAAGACCCCAAAAATTCCACCAGAAGCTTCTAGAGCTGATGAATTTAGCAAAGTAGCAGGATACAAGATCAATACTCGTATATCAATAGCTTTTCTATACTCCAATAGGGATAGAGCTAAGAAAGAAATCAAGGAAAACATCCCCTTCATAATAGCCTCAAAAACAATTCAATACCTAGGAGTTAATTTAACCAAGGAAATGAAAGATATGTACAATGGAAACTACAGGACACTGAAGAAAGATTGAAAAGAACCTCAGAAGTTGAAAAGACCTCCCATGTTCTTGCATAGGCAAAAGTAATATAGTCAAAATGGATATACACAAAAAGTGATGTAAACTTTCAATGCAATCACCATCAAATTATCACTAATATTCTGCACAGAACTAGAAAAAATTGTTCTAAAATTCATTTGGAAGAATAAGAGACCCAGAATAGCCAAAGCAATACTGAGCAAGATAAGTAACACAAGAGACATCACAATACCTGATCTGAAATTCTACTACAGAGCTGTAGTAGCAAAACCAGCATGGTCTTGGTGTCAAAATAGACATGAATACTGGTGGAACAGAATAGAAGATAGAGAAATCCACATTTATACTGCCATCTGAAACTTGACAAAGGTGCCAAAAATATATATTGGCAAAAAGACAGTCATTTTAATCAATGGTGCTGGGAAAACTGGATATCCACATGTAGAAGGATGGATAAGGATAGAAGGAATGGATAAGGATAGAAGGAACTTACCTCAACATTTATCTTTCACCCTGCATAAAAGTCAAATCAAAATGGATCAAAGACTAAGAAATTAGACCACAACACTTGCAACAGCTAGAAAAAAACATAGGATCAACACTCCATCATATAGGTACAGGCAATGATTTCCTCAACAAGACTTCTAAAGCTCAAGAAATAAAACACAAAATCAACAAGTGGGATGCCATCACATTCAAAAACTTCTGCACAGCCAAAGAAACAATTAAGAAAGTGAAGAGAGAGCCTACAGAAAATCTTTGCCAGCTACACCTCTGGTGGGGGGATTAATATCCAGCATATACAAAGAACTCGAAAAACTCAATGCCAAAACCTAAATAGCCCAATCAATAAGTGGGCAAAAGAACTAAGCAGAAACTTCTCGAAAATAGGGAATAGAAATGATAAAAAAGCATGAAAAAATCTTTCAGCATCTCTAGCAATAACTGGAATGCAAATCAAAACTGCACTAAGATCTCACCTCACTCCAATCAGAATGGCAATGATCAAGAACACAAATAATGATAAATGCTGGCAAGAATGTGGGGGAAAATGTTCACTCTTATGTTGTTGGTGGGACTGCAGAGTAGGACAACTATTTTGGAAAGTATTGTGGCGATTCCTCAAAAAACTAGGAATGAAATCACCATATGGCCCATCTATCCTACTCCTCAGCTGTTTATCCAAAGTAACTAAAACCAACATACTACAATGATGCAGCCACCTCAATGTTTATAACAGCACAATTCACTATAGCCAAATTATGGAATTAACCCAGATTCCCATCAATAGATGAATGGATTAAGAAAATGTGGTATATATACACAATGGAGTTTTACTCAGCCATAAAGAAGAATGAAATAAGCTGGGTGTAGTGGCACATGCTTGTAATCCCAGCAGCTCTGGAGGCTGAGGCAGGAGGATCATGAGTTCAAAGCCAGTCTCATCAACTTAGTGAGGCCCTGAGCAATTCAGT